>BCNH02000007.1:8820940-8842887 GCA_001662345.2 Metrosideros polymorpha var. glaberrima | reverse complement strand
TTTTTTTTTTTGTGGGTGACCAAATTTCAGCTTCAAAGCCAAGTCCCAAAGCTTGAAAACCTTTGACTTATTCGATTCGGGCTCCTCCGAAGAGCCGAAACCGATCTCGACCATCGTCCCACTTCGATTCTCCTCGTCTTCCCACCGTCACGATGATCCGATTGCATGTGCTTCCGCTTCTGATCTTGTTGTCCCTCTTGGCCACATGCCGATCGCTCCGGTTCGACCTGCAATCGGGTCAAACCAAGTGCATCACGGAGGACATCAAGAGCAATTCCATGACCGTCGGCAAGTACAGCGTCGTGAACCCTAGCGAAGGCCATCCCATGCCCGAGTCCCACAAGCTCACCGTCAGGGTAACGCCCCATGAAAGCTCGAACCTTTCGCCGACGTTCTGCATGCTCGATCGACGTTGCGAATTCGGTTTTTGATCTTGGGTTTATGGGGTCTTGATAGATTCTTTTCTTTTGTGCAGGTGACGTCGACTTATGGGAACAATTATCACTACGCGGACCATGTGGAGTCGGGTCAGTTCGCGTTCACGGCCGCGGAGGCTGGGGATTACATGGCCTGCTTCTGGACCCCAGATCACCGGCCGCCGACCACAGTGACCGTTGATTTTGATTGGAAGACTGGCGTGGCTGCTAAGGATTGGGGCAATGTTGCCAAGAAAAACCAAGTTGATGTGAGTTTACTTCGCAGATCTTTTCGTGTGTGATTTCAATAAGATGCTGCTATTGGCCAATGTTAGGTTTGGGTTTTTGGCGCCCTTTAATGGTTACTTTATATTTCGCGGTGCAATTTGATGGAATGGGGTAAGTATGGCTTGGTCAAGGTAATGTCTTGTTTGGGGGTGGGGGGGTGTTGTCTATTGTGTTCTGGAGTCAGAGGAATCAACGAAGTTAACCATGAGTTTGTGGGTGTAGTTGAGTGCTGTAATTCTAATTCCCCTGTTTAAAGTAGCACCGGGGTAACAGGGCACACTGTGTACCTTGTCAAACGAGACCTATTATTTCAACATAGTTCAATGGTCGTTCATTATGAGCACTGAAGATTTATGTGGTTTTAGGTGTTGTTATCTTGCAAAAGTTTCCTGGGCTTATACGTTTCTCCAAGAAAGTCTATTTCTATGGGAAGAGATAATATCCATACTTACAATCGTGTGTCAGCTTGCTTGTCTCGATTGATTTACTTATGCTCCGGAGCTAGGAAGAAGCAAGTGAGCTGTGGCCTATGGGGGAATGCAACCCGTTTGTCATTTGGGATGAAGCAGTGTTTTTTAGCTTATAAGGATTCATGGAGCCTGGAGATTAGGTTTCAGGTCAATCAGATGTGCTATGATTTTAGATTTTTCAAATGCTTTGTCATCGAACCGCTGGCTCTAGGTTGCACTAGAAGCATAATTAGATGATCAAGAAGTTGTAGCTTCACGCAAGATCTTGGACTTGGTGGAGTTTGAACTGGTCTTTGGAAGGAAATGCGGCAAGAATAACAGTTTAGGTGTGTTACTCAGTTTTTGACAAGAATTAGGGAACGATTGTGGGAGATTGGAAATTCAAACTTGCTTTGGACTTTCTGTAATCTATGATTTAAACTACTCTACAGGATACAATCAAGATGTAAGTTGACGGAAGAAGATATACGACTTGAACACAGAGCAAGCAAACTCTTTCTGAAAGTCGCTGGACCGTCCTAGTTGAAAGCATATGGATCATGAAGTAATCTGAAATAAATGCATTGAAAGAGAAGCCAGCTGCTTCTTACCGACTGAACTCGAACTTTGCATGCTTCTGTCTTTCAAGAAGCAATTATAACGAATGGCATGGTTTTAGGGTGAAAATGGTAAATGAATGTGTTGTAAATACCTTAAATTACTGTTGTTGAAGTGATGAATTAGTTGAAGTGCTGAATAGGAATGGGGATTTGAATGGCTATCGATGTGAGTCTCTATAAGGGAAAAGCAAGAGTCTTATGTCTACTGGAGGAACATATTTCCTATTATCTCGAAACAGATTCCACATTGAAACACCTCCTATCAACCTGCACCACATAAGACAGCTCTATTGACATTGTGTTAGATCCATTTTTTCTACCATGCCTTAAGCAGGAAATTGCCCATTCTTCTTTTTGACTTTACCCTCCAACAAGAATATTTAACAATTTCAAAGAAACCATTTGTTAGGGGTATCATCAGGCCATTGAATTGACTTACGATATTGTATTCTAGCTTAGACACTTTTTTAATTCGTGTGTGTGGAAACAACCATAATTATTGCCTTGTTCTGGATGATGAGAAAAACACTGGCATTAAGATTGATAAAAAAAAATGAACACCAACATCTGTGTTTATGCAAGGATTACCATTGAAAGAACTGCCAAAAAGTCCTTAAGCACAACTCATATCCTTCTTTCTGCATCATGTTTTGTTTTGCCTGTCATTCTGCAGTAATTTCATCCACTGAAAGTCTCAATATAGTGTGGGAATGGAGACCATTTCATTGTCTTCAAAATTTCCACGGTCCCATCTTTTTTATATTTTCCTTATTGACTTAAAAATTACGTAGGCAGGTCTAACGCTCAAAGTTATTTAATGTGGACGGTACCGTCTGACTAGTAATTTAAGGAGGTGGTAGAAAGCTAAATAATTGGGCATTGAAGAACAGGTTTCTTGTGGTATATAACTTTTTTCAGTCAAATGGATTAAATAGTGAGAGGAGAGGGTTTAATTATGATACGGGCCCGGGTGACTGATTACCAAAGACACAGGTCTCCCATTTTGGGAACGTACAGTGCCAAAGTCACTGAATGGGTTTAGCTATTTTTGGGTTGGACGAATTATGCGAAGAGGATTGCTTAACTGTAGCAATAGCGCTGAAATGCATTGAGGCTCAGGTGTATGCCCCATAGAAACTGTGTAGCCTATGTGTGATAATTTGGTCAATACAGTGAGGATCCCTGCTTATGCTTTATTTCTTCATAAAGGTGCCTTACAATTTTTTCCCGCTGAAATACGAGGGCGCGTTTTCAAGGTAGAAGGTATTTTAAAAGAATATTGTCTCCTAGGTGGCAATGGACTATTCATTGGGATTCAAGAGGTCATCTGTTTTTGCTTAAAGAATGGACATTATACGTTACCAGAAGGAGTTAGCTAGGTTGAGGAAAATTAATGGCCTAAATAAAGGAGGTTGAGGAAAAGAGTCTTTCTATCTGATATGAATAGTTATCATCTGTTCTTGTTCACATACTATCTATTTTTGGCAATCACTGTCCATTTCTGCATCTTAAGTTATCTGTTGACATACTCATCCAAGTTATACCCATCCTTTTTTTATCTTTTGAATATCAGCTCATGGAACTGGAGCTGAAGAAGTTGCATGACACGATCAACTCCATTCATGATGAGATGTTCTATCTTCGCGACAGGTGCGATACCTTATTTGCACTTCCATTTTGAAAGTAGTTTCTAAGGTTTCTTTTGGAGTCCCCTTGTGAAGACGTCAACTTTATGTTACATTACTTAATTCTTCAGGGAAGAAGAAATGCAGGAACTCAACCGAGCGACCAATTCCAAAATGGCGTGGTTGAGTTGCCTTTCGCTTTTTGTTTGCTTGTCTGTGGCTGGCTTGCAACTATGGCACCTCAAGACATTTTTCGAGAAAAAGAAGCTCATCTAGATATATCAGGACGACATTTCGCAATTTTTTGTTTCTTTTTATCTCTGTATCATACGTGGAGTTAGACAGTATGTTGAATAGGACCATACAGGAGATTACATTGCAAAATCCATTTGGAATTCCTGGATAACTTAAACCAGAATCATACCACAAAAGGACTTCATTGCGCCGTCCTGTATAATTGCATTCCCAGGTCGGTATTGATGAATATATTGCCTCTTGTCCTTTGGTTTGCTGGAATGAACTTTGCTGAACAAGAATGCCTCCTTAGCCTTTTAAGTTTCATGGCCCCTATTTCTTTTTTCCTGGTCAGAATTTAGTTTTGCTACTACTATCATTAGACTGTCACCAAGCAGGATCCAAGGGCTGCTGTATGTAGCAAATGAGCCGTGGTGAGGAGTGACATACTTCCTGTGCATCGAATAAATGAAGCACTTACTCGGTTGGATACAGTCAAAATCCAATGATCTTGAAGACTGCTATAACATTAATGTTTGCCTACTTTGTCGGTGCCCTCCAGTTCGGATGCTGAGAGAGAGAAGTTGTGAATGCATGATAATGCCCGTGTCTACAAAATGTATTGTGCTTAGCCCGGTATGAGTGTCAGCTAAACAGCAAGAATTCCAGCATGTGGTGAGGCTGAAGCCATCCCTCTGTTCTCTTTTTGATGCTGCCTATCAGTTGATGCAACTATCAGAAGCACTTGTTCACTGTGTTATCTCCTTGTTGCGTCTGTTAGGTTGCAGACTAAAAGCATTGTGAGATTCCCAATTCTCCTCCAGCCCGACCCTCTTCCTCGCCTCCACTTCTTGTCATCCTGACAAGCTTAGTTCAACAAAAGCTCAGAGTTCGACATTGCTGCTGAGGTTTCCTCTCTCCACTAGGGAACAATTTCTCAAGAATTTTTTGTTCAGAATCCTGTAAAAGGGAAAGTGCCAACTTGTGCGCTCTGCTCGCCTTCTGTGACAAGGAACAGGATAAAGGCAGGCGTTATTGCCGTCAGCCATATCTAACTCAGGAAGATCATTCAAGTAAAAAGCTTAGGATTTTGTCCAAATAGAACAAGTGAATCGCTTCGGATCAGAGGTCTCTGCAAGTTTCCAATGTTTACGAATCACCGATCCCGATTAAGTCAAAAATATTGATACATCTCAGGAAATGGACTATTTGCATTTATCTTTCGTTTTTTTTCCTCCCTTTTGCTCTAAACTCCATGTAGCGATGGTTGAGATTATGGATTGTCTCTCTAGACTCAGGACCGAGTCCAGTGGTTGATGATTCTCACTGTCGCATTGCAAAGAGGACAAACCATAGAGAAAAGGCACCCAAACATCGGTCGGAAGCAGCACTATGGGAAGTGACTCCTGACACCCTAAATGACACAACCTTAAACAAATCCTTCAAATGTCAAGTGCAGCAAAATCCATGTCCTAATCTTGAGATTGGGTCACAATGCAAATCATTAATACTATTTTTATCTGCGAATCATTATCGATGTCTGCCTCTTCAGTTCTTATTAAAATTGTCTTTGAATTTAATAATGGTGGGGGGAAAAAACAATCAAGAGAAGAATCACCATGCTACTCCATTGGGTCTGATGGCATCCGGAATCTCTTTCAGGCCGCCTCAGCATGCACTTATTTCCCTTCCCTCCAACATATGGACAAACCAAGATTTGCGTTCTCTTCGGTCTAGATTTTCATTATAGCTTTCCTTCCGTATTCCTCGATTTCGTCTTAATATTATATAAGCAAACGCAACAAGATTGCGGTCGCCTAGACTATCTTTATAGCTATTGAGGTTCTGAATGAATTCACCCACTCGTCTCTTAAGTAAGAGCTAAGTGGGAATTCATGTCATGAGTGGAGTATCATATCACTTTGCTTCGTTGTTTGCTACCAAACAAGAGCCGTTCTAATGGACAATAGGAAGTCAGTTTTGAAGGAGTAGACCAATAAGCTGAGAGTTTGGCTAGGAGGATCATCTGTCCAGACTCCAACTAGAGAAACAAAGCTTTAAGTCATCCAGCGAAGAAGTAAGGGGATGGCTTCTTCAATTATAATAGCAAACCATTACGTTCTTGAAATGACCCGTCTAGCATAAAGATTTCTTTTCATTTATCGTTTCATCATATGCACTCTATGTGTTATTTTGCTAGTGCAAACAAAACGTGGCCACAACACTTTGACCATGACGTTGTTGTAGAACCAAAAGCTACTAAGTAGTCCTAAGTTACTTGTCATTCCTTCCCTAGATAAAACCAATTGCAAAGTCTAGAGTTAAATAAAGGCGCGGCCTTTCTCGCGTATTCCGGCTTTAAGGGCCATGTGTTAAACCGAAATTTCAATTGCCAATCAAACATAGGGTAATAACTTCCTATATCTTTTACTTTGACCACAAGAAATTTTCAGTTAATAAGTACATGTGGCACATTTCTTTTGCTAAGTAGGCGGAAAACACCATCCCTCTTTATTCCATTACCAGAACACATCAAATCATCCTCATGGGAAAAAACAGGCTCATATCTCGGCACAAAACTCTGCCTTTTAGCCTTTCCATTCAGCATGATAATGAGTGCAGTTGAAGAAAGAGCGAGGCTAGCAAAGATACAGACCCCATCATGAAGATTCAAAGACATGGGGGGGATATCTCCTAAACCCCTCATTTTACCCAAATGCATTCAAGCTTCAAGGCTAAACAATCTCTCTCTCTCTCTCTCTTTTTTACAGCTGCCTAACTTTTAATGATGGCTATCAAAACCGAGGGTAAAATCATAGCCTCTCTCGAGCCACGTGTCAAGCTGCTGTCGAGTCTTGGAAACTGTTCAGGTCTGCTCAATCCGATGTATTGGTCCATACGCTGAAATGTTCATATGAAAAGGGGGTGTTCAGTGGACCTCTCTCTGATGAGTTGAATAGCTCTTCTTTGGCTCCGCTCTTAATCATAGTGTCCCCTCACCGCATTCCAACAACATGTTTCATATCCGATGGAAAAAAAAATTTTCTTTCTTTAAAAAGGACCCATCTTCTCATCCACTTCCACTAATCATGTTGTAGAAAGATGAGGCAAAAGGGAGGCTAAAGGTAACAGTGGATAGCCCAATGTTAGAGAGAGAGAGAGGGAGGGAGGGAGGGGTGTGTGATTTCCATTAGAAAAGCCTGAGTGAGAAAGGAGTGGGTCAAAGAGGGGGTCTAGTGAGCTACAAAGTTAGATAAAATAATCACAAGGAATCAACAGAGAGTCAATGAAGGGCTTGGGGAGGACCCATCACCCTATTGGCTTCAGATAGCTTCATAGATATGGGAATGGAAGATTCTGGTTCCTGATGAAAGGGGCTTAACTTTTTTAACGACTGGCTCTTCTCCTATCGAGATGTAAACTCGATTAGGACAAATTGGAAAAAAAAAATTGAATTTTTGTCATTTAGCCACGTTCAGTGATCTTCCACCATCCCACCACCGGAGGTCCAATTTGGATCCACTGAAGAGTGTCCTTAGTTCCCATGAATTCAAGAATGAGGCCACCCGAGATTAGGACAAGATGGGGGGATCTTTTCATTTCTTTCTTTCTTTCTTTCGCAGGAAACGTTTCAACAGGAAATGGAGCTGAGGAAGGAATGAATGAATGTGATGAAAACTGCAGGCCGAGCAGATGGAGGTCCAATCCCTATCAGCAGGCAAATGTAATTCGACAGACACTGTACTTTCCCCCCTTCCCCCACCTCATTGACTTCAATAAAGTTTTCTCTTTTTTCTTTTCTTTTCCTTTTGGACGACCCCCAAGGAACGAGAACGAAAGGCTACGTTTAGGCTCACATGTTTGACGTGTAGTCAGTGGCTCAATGGGGTGAAATCAGTATGCCCATTCCATACGCATCGCCCGCACAATGTTGAAAATCGTGGGAGAAGTTGTAGCCTTTTTCCATTGAATTGCTGTGGGATGCTGCTGCCTTTTCGCGATCGACCCCGCGTACAGTTAGAAACATCATCAACTGTGGAGCTCTTGCCACGGGACCATTCCCACCTTTCCTTTTGAAAGGAAACAAAAGAAGGTCAGAGACCTCAGAAACCGAAAGCCCATCTCTCTCTCTCTCTCTCTTCCTTGTTATATGCCGCATCCGCTGCTTCTACTTACTCTCACAACCCTGTCTCGCTGGGGACCGAGCCATGGAAGAGACTGAGGAGTCGAAGGCCAGCAAGAAATGCAGCACCAAGGCGAGAACTTTCAGGAGCCCCATCAAGAACCATCATCACCCGCATCAACCTCAGCTGTTGCAACGCTCCAACAACAATCAGTTCGGGCTCGGAGGACTGTGGAGCCGGACCCAGTGCTACCAGGCTTATTATCCTGCTCTGCTTCCTCTGCCTCCTCCTCCTCCTCCAACACTTCCCCAACTCGCTTCACCTCCACCGCTCTATCTCGGCCGGACTCGCAACCAGGGCTTGAGTTCGAAGGCCCTGGTGATGAAGTCCTCTCACGAGCTCAGTAGCCCTCCTCCTCTGGCCACATCCTCCGAGACCCAGGTCCCAAACGCCACAGTCAATCCAGGTAATGCCAAAAGGAAGATAAGCATCGGAGACCCGCTCGTTTCATCTGCTTTTCTTGCTTTTCTCGTTTCACTCTTCTTGCATGTGTGCTCTGCTTCCAGTCTTCGCTCTGCCCACATGTTAATGCAAGTTGGTTCCTTTTCATTCACCGTTTACAAGTCCTATTCACGCTTCTTTGCGTTCCGACATCCGCAAGGCATGTGCTTGCGGAAAAAAAAAGGGTCTAGTATCCGAAAATCGAGTAGCTCGTCATTGGGGTCTTTAACATTATCGTGCTGAATGATTGGTTATTCTCCCCAATGACTGAGAGAGACTCAGAATCTTGTTCATGGTTACGAAAGCGAAGAAGATGAGAGTTATGTGACTCGCTTTGTTGTCTTTCCGAATACTTGAAACAGCTCCACAGAGGGTTCAGAGGCAAACCAACGTGAAGGAAGAAAATGGAAGAAGGCTCCTTGGTGTCGTCCCACCAGAAGCGATGGCTGTTGCCAGGAGACCAGATTCCGGCGGCGTGGAGGGCCTGGTCATCCCGCTTCTTGCCAACCATTTCCTAGTCCAATTCGACCCGTCGCAGAGGATTTACCATTACAATGTTGAAATCACCCCGAGCGCCCCCAGGGAAGTTGCTCGGGCAATCAAGCGACAGCTAGTGAGAGATAACTCGGCGATCCTTTCCGGGGCTCTTCCCGCGTTTGATGGCCGGAAGAATCTCTTCAGCCCGGTGGAGTTCCAGAACAATAGGCTTGACTTCTTCATCAGCCTGCCGATTCCCACGAGCAAGTCGATGCTGCCCTTTAGTCATCCGGAGGGCAAGCATACCAAGCACAAGCTGTTCCGGATAAACATGAAGCTCGTGTCGAAGCTCGAGGGGAAGGGACTGAGCAGCTACTTGAGCAAGGAGGAAGATGATTGGGTTCCGCTCCCTCAGGACTACCTCCATGCTTTGGACGTCGTGCTGCGGGAGAGTCCCGCGGAGAAGTGCATCCCCGTGGGCCGTTCCATGTACTCGAGCTCCACGGGTGGAAGCAAGGAAATCGGGGGAGGAGCCGTTGGAGTCAGGGGGTTCTTCCAGAGCCTCCGCCCAACGCAGCAAGGTCTTTCGCTTAACGTGGATTTCTCCGTGACGGCATTCCATGAAAGCATCGGAGTGATCCCCTATTTGGAGAGGCGACTCGAGTTTCTCAGGGACCTTTCTCAGAGGAAGACCAGGAGCCTGACGGTCGACGAAAGGACGGAGGTCGAGAAGGCCTTGAAGAACATCCGAATCTTCGTTTGCCATAGAGAAACCGTCCAGAGATACCGGGTCTATGGCTTGACCGAGGCACCGACCGAAAACCTTTGGTTTGTGGACCGGGATGGCAAAAATCTAAAGCTGGTGAGTTACTTCAAGAACCACTATAACTATGACATAGAGTTCAGGTACTTGCCGTGCTTACAGACGAGTAGAAGCAGGCCGTGTTATCTTCCAATGGAGCTATGCGTGATCTGCGAGGGCCAGAAATTTCTTGGGAAACTTTCCGACGATCAGACAGCAAGAATACTCAAAATGGGTTGCCATAGGCCAAAAGAGCGGAAAGCAATCATCGATGGAGTGATGCGAGGACCTGTCGGTCCAACGAGGTGAGTTTCGAGATCTATGGAGTGGAACTAGTATTAATCTATTTTACCTGAAGGGTTCTGTTCAACTGATTTTTAATCTTCATTGACTTATGACTCCATTGCTGAATTATCGAGTTGTCTGCTTAACTGACAGCGGCGACCAGGAAAGAGAGTTCAATCTCCAGATTTCAAGAGAGATGACACGAGTAAACGGTCGAATCTTGCAACCTCCAAAGCTAAAACTAGGTGAGCATGGCCATATAACGAATCTAGTTCCGTCTCGCCCAGACCGGCAATGGAATCTCGTGGATAGCCATGTTTTCGAAGGAATTCGGATAGAGAAATGGGGCCTCATAAGCTTCGGTGGAACCCTGGATCAGAAGTTGAGCATATCGAAATTCATCGCACAGCTCTCCCAAAGATGCGAACAGCTAGGCATATATCTCAGCAAGAATCCAATTATTACCCCTCAATTCGAACCGAATCACGTGCTCAACAATGTTGTTCTTTTGGAGTCTAAGCTCAAGAAGATCCACAAAGCTGCAGATAACAACCTACGACTGCTCCTATGCGTAATGGAGAAGAAACACAAAGGATATGCAGATCTAAAGCGAATTGCCGAGACAACCATCGGAGTAGTAAGCCAGTGTTGCTTGTACGCCAACCTCGGAAAGTTGAATTCCCAGTTTCTCGCAAACTTGGCACTCAAGATAAATGCCAAAGTAGGAGGATGCACGGTCGCGCTTTACAATTCATTACCCTCCCAAATCCCACGGCTTCTCCATCAAAATGAGCCGGTGATATTTATGGGCGCCGACGTGACTCATCCGCACCCGCTCGATGACTTCAGCCCATCTGTTGCCGCTGTTGTTGGCAGCATGAACTGGCCAGCTGCCAACAAGTATGCATCGAGAATGAGGTCTCAAACCCATAGACAAGAAATAATCCAGGATCTCGGGGACATGGTGGGGGAATTACTAGATGATTTCCAACTCGAAGTCAAGGAGCTGCCCAGGAGAATAATCTTCTTTAGAGACGGTGTGAGCGAGACTCAGTTCCACAAAGTCCTTAAAGAGGAGTTGCTCGCCATTAAGAGAGGCTGCGAGCGATTCCCTGGCTATAGGCCGACCGTTACATTCGTAGTCGTTCAGAAGAGGCACCACACAAGGCTATTTCCCGACGATGCCAATTTTTCCTCTACCAAAAGCCAGGTCTTTGACGAGAACATCCCACCTGGGACAGTGGTGGACACAGTAATAACTCATCCGAAGGAGTTTGATTTCTACTTGTGTAGCCACTCAGGAGTAAAAGGAACTAGCCGGCCGGCTCACTACCACGTACTGGTGGATGAGAACGAGTTCACGTCTGACGAGCTCCAGAAGCTGGTCTATAATCTGTGCTACACGTTCGTGAGGTGCACTAAGCCGGTGTCGCTGGTGCCCCCAGCTTACTACGCCCATTTGGCTGCTTACAGAGGCAGGCTATACCTCGAGCGGTCGGAGATGTCGGGCCACACAAGAAACGGGCCTCAACTGTCCCGAGCCGCCCCTCCAAAAGCCACGCCTCTACCGAAACTCAGCGAAAATGTGAAGAAACTAATGTTCTACTGCTGATCATTAATTTCCTCCCTCCTAGGACAGTCATTTCCGGGGCTCCGGAGTAGTTAGTTAGTTGTCTGGATTAACAGAGAGATGTCCAAATATAGCACCAGCTTATCACCCTAGATCATAGCTTCTTCTTCTTCTTCTTATTTTAACTGGGCTAATCAAATCATATTAAGTTTAATATCGGTGTAGCTTAGATCAATGCAAGATGTATAAAGTCCATAATCCAAGAAAATCTAGTCGCTGCCCATATGCTCACAAATGCCTTAAATGCTAGCTAATCTCTTCTCTCACGTGCCTTGCTCTACATAACAAGGCTTCGCCTTTTCTCTTTCTTCTGCTGACTCCATTCTCTAATCACTGAGCATTCTACTGAATGTGGTTGGAAAGCGAAGTAGTTAAAGGCCATTGACGGGCCGTCGATGACCAGAATGGAGGGTGGCCTAGGAGTTAAATCTCCAACTGGGAGCTGACTCCCTTTTCTTCAGTTTCAGCCTGCTGCACGCAACCATTCCTCTTGTCACGAAAAACCAGATTAAGTTTTGGGTTTGGCTGGGTTAATTGTTTCTCTATGCTCAAACTTCCCAGTCTATGATTTTAACTCAGCGCCAGTTGCTATCTGTTGACGACGACGACAAGTCGTGATGATGAGGTTGTAATACCGCGGGAAAAGCTCGTTAGAAAGAAAGAATGGAGGTCCCAAGAAATTCTCTGCGTGCGTAAACATGATACGAAGCTACGAGCCAGGCAACAGAGGGGCTATAAAGATAGAAAAGGAAGCAGAGAGAGAGAGAGAGAGAGAGGGGGGGGATTCACAAAGAAAAGAGTACTAGTTGTAGTGAAGAGAATGTGATAGAGAAAGAAAATTTATGTGAATCCTCGCATCAAATCCGAAGAAATTCATCAAAACCGATTTAGAATTTGTTTGGCCGCGAATAATAACATCGAAAGAAAAGCAAAGAAAAACAGAGAAGGGCACATACGTAGCCGAGTATATAAGACCAATCCTCCATGCATGCAGTGTCAGAGGATTGCAGAGGGAGTAAAAAACAGAAAAGACAGAGCGTTACTGCAGATGGATGGAGATGGAGAGAGAGAGAGAGACGCCAGAAAAAGACTGAGAGGACATTGAAGAGAAACCAGCAGTGGAGGGACCCGCCAGCGTCAGTGCCCTGTACTGGTGGCCGCTGAGTTACCTCGCTGAAGCCCCCCACTCAGTCCCGTATGCAAAACCATCTAGTACTGAACGAATATCGAAGTCCACAGGAGAGAGAGAGAGAGAGAGACAAAAGAAAAGCCAAGAAAGATGGGATTTTTTTGAAAGCAAAAGGCTTCTGACTTCCCCACGTCTCCTTTTGTCTCTTCAGCTCTCTCTCTCTCTCTCTCTCTCTGCAGTCCCCATGTGTTATCATATTCAAGAAATGAACAGGTAACTCATCGAGACATCGCTCCCACATCTCTTCCTCGCACGTCTTAAATCTGATGCAGCAAAGAGGATCCTGAAAAAGTTTTCCCTTTTTCCTCATTTGACTTAGTAACTAATTTATAAGCTTCGAAAACGGTCGATCTTACAAATTCCACAAGAATATTCAACAAGTTAAATGCAGTACTCTCCTAATCGGCTACCTTCCAAATATCTCGGGCCACTCATTAACCGATCTTCTTTTTTCTTTTAAAATGCAATTAGTATTAAGTTATACACTATCGAGTCATATCAAACACCGCAAAGGCAAACACATTCTAGAGTGAATACGTAGTAGCTACCCGGAAGTTTGATTAATCCTATAAATTTTACGAGCTTTACGGAACTACAAATTCTTATATGCACCCCTAATTGCCACCATAGGGGTATTATTGGGCAGATTCTAAATCATAGAGAAACTCTTTTGATTCAGGATGACAACACGATGAGTACTTGAAGCTTTTTTAATTTGTTCAATATTGTTGTGAACCTTTTTTTATGCAATCGAGTCATCGAACTATGTACTTTTTTGTTCACCTTGGTCTTATTAAAAATCTTAACAAAGTTAAGACGTTGCCGTTTAATGTCATGTCGACGCTCTACAAGGCGCTCGTTGGACTAATGTGATGGCACTAGCGGAGCCGAGTGCATCAATAAACATATTCATACAAGGAGAGAAAGAGAGGGGTGGGTGGGGCAAGGGTTGCAGCACTTAGGGCTAATGTGATGGCGCAAGTGGAGCCCAATGCATCAAGAGAGGGGAGGAGGGCCGCAAACCTCGCCTCGCCACTTGCCGACAAGGGCTGTTACCTTTATCCCTTGTTGCTAATGAGGGCGAGGGCGACAACCTTTGCCTTAGATCTAAGATATGGTCAGGGTTAAGGGATGGCGCACGTTGCACGCGGATGGTGTGTGTGCGTGTCGGCCCTCGACCCTTCCACCCTCTCCCTCTCTCATTGTATGTGTTTGTTGTTGGTTAGAGACGGTGTCGGCACATTTAGCCGTCAAGAGGGTTGGACCCTCGTCGATGGGACGATGGCTACCCCTTCACAGCCGCATCATTGAATTTTTATTTTTGTTTTGTTATTATATAACAACAACTAATCGAGATAACCTTGAAGTGATGTTGATGTAGATGTCACGTCAACGATTCTACGAGGTTTATTAATAAGATAATCGCACAAAAGAACAATTCAAAGTTTACGCTACATGATTGGATAAAATTTAGCTGTCTACTTTGATCGACAAAAACAAACACGTAAAATTTAGATTCATAATGAATAATGAGTTCATTGCGAGCCTGCCTCAACTCGACTAAATTTCACGAGCCGACATGGCACAAACTCCCCAAGTTCACAAACACGATTGTATCATGATCCCCTTTTACTCCATTTTCGCATGTGCACTCCCAACAATCAAGATATCAGGTCGGGGAGGAGATCGTCGAGATGTTAAGGAAGGAATTTGAGATGGGATACAACTTTTTTGTCTCCTCAATTTCCATCACTAATCCAGACTTCAGATCGAGCTAAAAATCGCCTCATCCCATTAGTTATTGGATTCATCAAGTCGGATGGGAATCAGCATACCAGAAGTTAACCACACGAGTATTATCTTTTAGTCCGACGTTGATTTTCCACGTGAGCATATATGCTTTTGAACCGTGTTGGGGTGGGGGGCTGCTGCATCAAAGAACACAAGCTTTGCGCAGGTCCTGGTAAAGTGGGGGTACACTTTGCAGGGAAAGGACGGGGAAAGAAGTGAAACGCGAGACAGGACAAGGAGAGGAACCCCTCGCGATCCCTCCATTAGAAAGAGAAGTGAATACCCCCAAAAAAAAAAATCTCCCGGGCTCCCTTTTTTTATTTCGCGAAGAATGGATAATTTAAACTTTTTTTAAATTGATCGTTTGCATCACTTACAAAAATGAATGAACAAGAATATTTTTCATTGTCCACGTAAATATTTAGACATAAATTATTATCTATAATGAAAATATTAATTGTTGACTAATTATTTGAGGGCATGATTTTTTAAAAAATCCCTAACTTTAGGTTCAATCTCAAATCTGCCTCGAACTTCTTCTTTTTTGTCTAAAAAAATCTCAAACTTTAAGTTCAGTTCCAAATCTATCCCAAACTTTTTCTTTGTCTAAGAGAAAAATCATCAATTTTTTCTCTAGTCACAAATCTGCCCCCCTCTATCCAAAAATCGCCGTTAATCGCCCATAATTTTCATAACCTAAAACCGTTTCATTTTGGAGATAATTTTACACGCCACCTTATTGATATTGATTTATTATCGATGTGGAAACTGGATCACAATGGTAGATTTAATAATAGATTGAAAATTGATGATTTATCTTAGACAAAAAAAAAATACGAGGCATATTTAGTACTGGACCTAAAGTTTGAGATTTTTTTCTTAGACAAAAAAAAAATTCCGAACAAAATTGGAATTAGATTTAAAGTTGAGTTTTTTTAGGGAATTAGGTTTCTATTTGAGGCGATATAAGCGATCATTTTCTGGTAAAATATTTACTAAATCATTTAATTTTCGCAAAACAAGCGGAGTCTTACTTGGGTCCAATATCTGAACGAGTTCTATCTTTGTAATCACAAGGTCGATCCCCCTACTCAAGAGCTCTGTGTTGAAAAATTCGATAGGTGATGCGATGCATTGTGGCCTTATTGCAAATACAATGTGACCCAATACTCATTACACTTGTTAAAAAGTTTTGTGTGGTCTGTTTCTGCATGATCGTGCTTTAGTGGTTCGTGCTGGCATAAGATACGAATTCGAGATCAGATAGGTTTTTACTTTTTGTTTGTGTCCGCTGGTTTTGTTTCTTCTTTGCTCCTTATCCTACCTTAATTCATGGTCAACAAATGACGACAAAGAAGCAATCATATGTATTATTTTGCGCTATTGTCTGCCTAATCGGTATCTCACTCTTTCCCACTTACCCCCAATCCCAAGCCCTTAATCACCGAGCTAAACGCGTCTTATCTCATGTATTTGGTGATTTACGTACGTCAAAAAAGCTATTGCACTTGTAGCGAGTGACGTAGTGTATTTGATGTCATGTGCAATATTGTCTACAAACATAAACGGGGATGGAGGCTATCTTGGCATTGGCAAAATTCGAACGTAGAGATCAAAAGCATAATTGTGTAGATGAATGTAGAGGTGGAGGAGCATGCGACAGAAATCGAATGGATGCAATTTTTTGGAGTAGAAATGGGGAAGGTGGAGATGGAGAGGCCAAGGTGGAGGTGAAGGTGAAGGTGGTATGGTTCTCGATGGACTTCGGTGGCTTTATATAGAAGGTGAAAGAGGAGTTCCTTATATTAATTAATGCTCATGACTTAAAACACGATACCTTATTTCGCCTTGTTGATCATGGTTTGGCATGAACTTTTCGTGTCGGACTCAATTTGTTGCCCAATCTGATAAAAATTTGCAAGAATGAAGCTTGTCGATGAAGCAGAGAGCCTCGGATGAAGTGGGGAAACCCTAGCCCAACATTGACCTTGCCCAAGAAATCGAAGGGGGATCGAGTTCTCTTATTCTTATGAAGATTTGGGCATAAACATTCTGTTTGTCATATTTCCTAGGGTTAACATCACAAAAAGCTCCAAACCAATATACCTGCAATAAATTTACCTTCCGATAATTTCCGTTAAATTTTATAGTTAAACTACTGAGTTAGAAGACACGTGACAATTGACGATGTACCAATTTGAAATTGTACCTTCTATTTGTCACAAGTGCACTGATTTGAAATTTTTTGTTGTATTAACTCAATTTAATGAAACCTAACAAAGGGTTAATTTGTCACAAATCTATCAGTTTGAAATTTATGATGGTCAAAAAATTAATTTGAGATAAATTTATCTTATGTATACTAATTTGAAATTTTTCGTGCTATTAACCCTATTTTCTAATGTCAGTGAAATATCAAGTGCATTGGGAGCCAGAGTTTTTGTGAATTTATCTCTCCATGTACTCCATATTGGTTTATTAGTAAATCTCTCTCTCTCTCTCTCTCTCTCTCTCTCTGAGCAAGGAAGAACAAATGAGATTCCTTGTGTGTGGTGATGGAACCCCCATAGGAGATGACCCCTCATATCGACAACATTACAATACATCCCATCCCATCCCACCCCATCCCCCCCACCTCCACAATACAAACCGCCCATCGAGCATGACACCCCTTTTTTTTAAGCATCCGCGTGTCTCATCAATCCCCATCCAATCCCTTTTGTTTTTTCATTTCAGCCATTCTTCATCTACCTGGATTTCCGCTGTCTTCACCAGTCTGTCTGTACAAAGCAACCTAAATAATACGCATTGTGCACTGTGTGGGGTGTACTGTCCCAGTGTCCCATCCTGGCTTTATCGGATTCACTCACAGAAACATCCCAAGGCCCGGCTTCTGCATGAAGCCCAGAACCTGTCAGGCCCATGCGAAAGTCCACCCAGTGAGTCATTTGGCCAAACGGCTCCCGCTATGGGAATGTCATGCTCAATCTGATCCAAATCAAATGATCATCCTACAAGCTTACGCATGTAGGATGATCATTAAAGCTACAAACACAGTATTTATATATTCAAAGACATGAACGTGACCCTAGGCAGTCGGCTTGGCAGTCTCAGGTGGGGTGAGGGTTGGGCCATTGACGAGATCTGGGGATCAAACCCAAAGATTAAGCTGGGAACAAACTAAAACTTTAAATTGATGTCTCCTAGAATTGTGAGGCGGATTCCAAGTTCACTCAGATCCTCTTTATCGAGGCAAAGGTAGTCAGGCTATAATGAGGCCAGAGAATGATTATGCCGATGGCTCTAACAAACCTGCACTGGAATTTAGAGTGCAGAAGCACAAGGTATAGCTGCTCTAAAGTCTTGATTCGCATGTTGCATGGAAAATCATCTCTAGTAACTATCTGTGGCACCATTTCTTAACCATACATGTACTTTGTACTCAGCTCTAAAGGGAAACTGAAGTAAAGACCATTTGACAAGAAAACTCAAGCCCAGAAACATAGTATCTTCCACATAAAACAGTAGCAGACTGTGTCAGCTGCCTATTTTACATATCCCTCTCTCATTGAATTAAGTGATATCCATAGAGAATAAGAATCTTACCGAGACAATTCTAGTTTGGCATCAGAATAGGGGCTTCTGTAGGGTCGTTTCGGCAGGAAGTTGAAGCAACTCCCTGATTCCCTCACAGACCTGCACAATAACCATCTAGCTACTTCACTCCAGCCAAATGAAGTGACGATCATGAGGAGGATTCCAAAAACATTTAAGTTCCAATCACTCTAGTGAGTGTCAATCTTGACACTATTTATGGACAAGTCTAAACTTCTATTATGAAGAAGCAAACAAGTCGTGTCATCATTGCAACGCATTAGTTTGGAGATAGGTGTTCCCCAAGCAGGGGAGTCTAGTGTAAGGATGATAAGCTCTGCATAACGAACAGTAAGATAAGTGCCATCTTTATCTTCTTTGGCAAAAAGAAAAAGAAAGGAAGCTGGCAGATACAAGAAACCCCCAGCATTGTCTGGCCAAGAAAAAAGGTACTCATGGCATTGTGTATTGTCCATGTTTATATGCTTTAGGGGTACCAAATTTCAGCTGGAGACAATGTACAAGCATATTCAATCTGTTAAGCAAAAACGCAAAAGCATAAGCATAACTTCTCATAACACATACCATCTTTATCTGTGCCTTAATTGATGCGATCTGATAAGTGTACTCTTCTATTTGCCTGCAAGATGAAACAGAATGAACTGTGGGAGTAAGGAAAAGGAGATAAGAAAGAGAAGTCCCTATCTCCAGTGTGGCAGTTATATCTAGACTTTTGAAATTGCATCAGTTTAAGTGCAAACCTGGCTAACTTCTCTTCCCTTAGTGAAATGTAATTCAGAGCTTCAGACCATGTAAACTCCACATGAAATCCTAGTCCAACATCTACAAAAATGCGTTGTGTATCTGGCCTGTGAACATGTGGCGTTACTGAATTAAACCTCAAAAGCCACCACAAATCAGGAAATTAAACCAGCATCAGAGGAACAGACTCTACATCACCTATTTTCACATAACAAGTACTCAGTTTCATGCATTTTTCACCCACTCCAAATACAATTACATGAGAACTAAAGCTAAACAAGTTTAGCGTCCTGGTACTAATTGTAACATAATTGAAGCCTCAGCACCACTTGCACAAGCACCCTCTATTCACAAAACTTACCATCATTAATATAAAAAGAAAAGAACAAGCTTATCGTGTATGAATATGTTGCTGCACATCAAGCAGTAACTTCACCAAAAAGCATGACAAGATGGCATAGCCCAAGACTTGTCTCCTACCAGCATTACGAGACAGAATATTCAAAGGTTCCAGGGAATTATCAGAGAGAGAGAGAGTACTTACACCTCCGCCTGCAAGTATACCTCAGAACCAAGGTTGACCAATGTCTTAAGACTAGTTACGCTATTCTTCTGAAGATTCTCAATACTTTTTCGTAAATCTGAGCTAAAAGTAATACAATGTCAAGAAAATCAAAAGACCGTCAAAGCATAAAGTTGCAAATTTAAACTGGTGAATGCTCCTGAAACACTACTAAAAGAAAGGAGATAATCAAAATTGTAAGAAAATCAAGTGTGTATGACAATGGATATTCCAGATGATAAGTAAACAAATCATTACATATAACTATATAAGGACAAGGAATCCATTTACTTAAATAAGGATACAAAGTCTTCTGCTGTTCAAAAACCTTATCCCTATATAAAAACAAGGGCCAAGTCAGCCACGCATCAGCTAAATAATTGCACTAATCCATCGCTCAGTTTACCAATGCATGGCACGCTTCAGCTTGATAATATACCACCATCTTCTGTTAGAAGAGCCCCTCTCTAGACAAATTACTTATAAACCATAACCCAGATAAATCTAATATACTTAAGCCAAACTCAACCTTTTCAGGAATCTAAAAAGGAGGTATGTGGGGATTCAAGTCCAACTTCCAGAAGATATATGACAACTCAACATATACGTCAGTCATCCATGCTTACATGAGTCTCAGAAGCAGAGGGAATTCTAAACAATCCCAGGTTCGACAGTCAAATACAGCTGTAAGTTGATAGGCCACAGAAAATTAAAAAGGGCAACACAAAAGGAGTCCTCAAAAGGAGAATCCTTCTATTCATGAAATGGGTGCACAAAAGATTCATATCATATGCAATGCCTAAATGTAGGGGAGTGTCTGTTGTTTGGCAAGAATTAAGAGGTTGAGGGTCCAGCTTCTATCACTGGAGAAAATATTACGATCAATTTATAGAGTCCTTGGCATCTCGTATCACTTTCCCACCAACAGTGTTTACCCGTGACTTTTGGCCTCTATAGTCGTAGATAAATGTCTTCTTGAAAATGCACAACATCTTAAAGATGCTACTTTGTCCCTCGCGCTGAATCAAAGAAGAAACTGATGAGTAGGACAGAACAGATACCGCTCAGATATGGCATGAACAAGATCTGGTTTCAGACGTCGATCAACAAACTCCTCGAATTTATGAACTTTATCTTGGCGGTAGTTGTCCATTTGAGTCCTACGCGGATGCAAATGAAACGCGAGGAGAGGACCGTGAGAAGTTCCTGCAAGGAAGAGTGAGGAAATATCAATTTGGCCAAAAAGAGAATGCGAAAATCTCCTTCGAATAGAAAAAAAAAAGTATTCATTGAAAATCTAAAAACCCGACCGTCAGATCTTCCTTCGAAATTCACTCACAAATTTCACCCTCAGAAAACATGCATATCAACTGATTCGCCCAGGCTAAGTCCACAAGACAATCAAGACTATATTCAGGAACCTCATTCGCCTGACAAAATCGATCCGAACAAACAAACCACGCTCGAATATTAGAACCCCAGTTCACCGCTTTCCTCTCCCAAGTTCCCCCAAACAAACAGAATCGGCCACATCTCAGAGAGGCATCAGCCAACCTCGCATTTGGCACATCGACCGCCACAACACTCTCCTTCGAGCCGAGAAATTTTTCCACGGTCCCAATGTCGTCCGACGTGCTGCATACACACGCGCTCGACAAATTGACACGACAAGGTTAAGCTCGCAACGGAATCCTAAACCGCACTATGATCTTGGAGAAACGAATGGAAGGAGGATTTCGCCGAACCATCGATCACACGCTCAGGGCCAAGAGGCGAGAACGTGGAAACTACGATTCAACTAATCCACCAAACCCTTCCTCCAACAAGAGGCGCTCGCGAAAACAAGTACGCTTGGTCCCAAACGTGTTCAGAAAAATATGTTGCTCCTATCCGACCTAGCGCGAGCTCAACCTTTCGTCCATCGATCGAGAGAGAGAGAGAGAGAGAGATTACCGAAGGAGCAAATCAGTGCGAAGAGCAGCTGCGAAGTGCTTCGTTGGTTTGTTTCTGCCGGATGCTGTGAGAGAAAGAGCGCGAAGAGAGAGAGAGAGAAGTAACCTTTGCTCTGGAGGAACTGAATTGCAGGGCATTCTAATCCATTTAGGTTAAATATACGGTTAATATCACGAAAAACATCCGAAATTAATATTTTGACTATAAAAAATCTTAAACCGATACATCTGTAACAAATTTATCTTAAACTAAATTTTTTTACCACAAAATATCTCAAACCGGTACATCTATGTCAAATAACTATCTGTTAGTTTCTGTCAAATTGGATTTATACTACAAAAAATCCCAAACTATTACACTCGTCAACTGTCACGTGTCATCCAACTTGACAATTTGACGGGTAAAATTTAACGGAAACTAACGGAGGGTAAATTTGTCACGTGTACTAGTTTGTGATTTTTTATTGTTAACAAATTAGTTTAGAGTAAATCTGTCACATGAGTACCAGTTTGAAGTTTTGCGTGGTATTAATTCAAAAATTTGGTAGTCATGATAAAATTTAAGATAGCCTGTGTGTGGTGCCTACCTAAAATAGGATAAGGTCGGATATAAGAGTGATGTATCATTGATAGACTTATCCCACGG
>BCNH02000007.1:8805154-8820715 GCA_001662345.2 Metrosideros polymorpha var. glaberrima | reverse complement strand
GGGAAAAATAATAAAAGAATAAGCAAATAAAAATAAAGTAGACAAGAGTGTCGTGAGAGATTCGTACCATCTCCGTTTATGTCATTTTTGTGTCCATTTACAGATATGTCGTTCATAGCAAATAATGGACATGGTAAGATGTGAAAATATCCGACTTTATTACTGCTATTTACCAAACAATGGATATGATATAACAAAATCCTTGAATTTTATATCCAATCCTATCAAATTCTATCCTAGCTAGAAGTCCAGACGATTAAACACAATCTTACGTGTTTATCTTGGGAATATTGCTTAGATAGGTACGGTGTGCAATTTAATCCTAAAGCTACATTTGGCAGCCAGGATTAAAGTGAGGACATAATTAATATTATCATATCCTATGTTTGGTTGCGGTCCAAGACAAGATAAGGCAGAATATGAGAGGACTATGACATGAATAAAAGAATCTCGTGTGGAGGTGGGATAAAGGTGAATAGATTATGTCTCACACTCATTTTTCTTCCCTGTACTCGCCCGTGCCCTTTGTGTGACATCCGAAAATTCCTGCATTATATTTATAATGCGTAAGAGGTTGTAGACGATAATTATCGCATGCAAAAGTCTTAATTAAGTGTTTTGTATAGCAATCGCAGAGGCCGAATCGTATTTTACGTATTCGTAGTTTTTCCATAAATGTTTTCGTTATGATTAAATTGTTGGATATATGTATTCCAATTGATTTTCTAGAGTTGCGATGATGTTAACAACACCGCGTTATTCAATTTCGAAGGCCGAAACGCTCTAAATTTTCGTATTGAATGAGTGTCAAGTTTGAAACTTACTGAGTTAAACATCCCCATGTGTTCAGTATACTTTACTAAACATTTTAATACGTTTAAAATATTTTTCAAGTTTACCAATGTTTAGAACGGTCACTGATTTTCATATTTTCTCACTGATTACTTCGTTTATGTACTGATTTATAAATAACTTGATAATTTATAAAATATCTTTGTTTAGGACCATGTTGTTAAGACAAATGTCGCTTAATCATAAGCCTACATTTTGTAAGATCTCCACCAAGTGATTTAACTCAAGCAATCATTACTTCTTAACTCAAGATTATTTGTTCTTATCCTATTGAAGCTTCAAAGAATGTAGCCCCATTTTGATCGTAGACTACATTCCCAGAATATTGCAAAAACCTTCAACTTCATTTCTTCTTATTCATTCTCTTTTCAAAACTACTTCCAATAGAGAAAAGGAATCACCCACTTGGGTTATTGAAGCTTTAAATCTTTCTCCTTCAAGAAAGCTCAATGTGATTATTGAGGATTTTACTTCTTGCACCATACTAGTTTTGTTATTAGAAAAGATTTTGAGTGTTAACTCAAGTTCTTGATTATTTTGTTTGAAGGTAGTTAAAGCTTTGCTTTGTTCAAATCATTTTGAGGTAAATGAAACTCTAAATACTAAGCTAGGAGAATCTATTTAATGTTCTTGACTTGGAAGGTTGTTATGATTGATTTTTATTTGAAGTTATTGACATGAGTAGTTAAACTTGCCATGATTAAAGTTGGATTGTTATGTTCTTTTATCTTGAAGTTGTTGTGAATTATGATACAGTTAAAGTGTGTTAAATGAGTAAATAAGTCTACTGGAAAGAATTGAAAATAGGTCAAAAGAAGTCCTTTTTTGTAGGCTTAAGTTCTGTGAAAATCGGATCCGTCTCGAGAAAAAAAAAGAGTCGACCGAAGTCAACAAAATTTGTCGAAGTTAACATTTTTATTTTATATCGAAAGTCAACATTTTCTATCGAAATCAACAAAATCTGTCGATAATCAACATTTTCTGTCGAAGTCAACATTTTCTGTCGAAGTCAACATTTTAACCGAAATCAACAAAATTTGTCAATAGTCAACATTTTCCATCAAAGTCAAGAGAAAATTTCCATTCTTATTTAATCTTGATGTTCTGGAACTTAATATAATTAAGAGGGCTCTTATAGTATTATTATTATTTACGTGAAAATGGAAGAAAATGCTTAGAGAACTATTAATGCAAATGTAAGTGATGCATAAATTACATGATATGCATTGTTTGAGTGTTTGGGTTAAGTCAATTGAATTGTTGACGTTCACGTAGTCTTATGACACTGTATCATTTGCTTGCAAAATGTATGATTTCAACATGAGATGATACAACATGATTTCGTATGAAAAGAATTATAAGAAGTTTTCGTCGTCCACGCGATCATGGCGACGATTTCCTATGAATCGGATGCTCCAAGGTGATATGTTTCAGAAGTGATTTTAGTGAAAGATGACGTACATCGTATGTTGATTTTTGAAGTAAATGTGAATTTCATAGTCGATGTAAAGAAAATATCATGTGCATGAATACGAAGAGATATTATATGAAATGAAATATGAAAGGTTATGTTCCGTTGTCCACACGATTGTGGCGACAATGCCTCGCGAATCGGGATGCCTATGAGTCGAATGCCTTAGGGAGTGATTCGAAATGCCTCGGGAGTTTCGAAATGTCCCATTGAGAGGTGGGATGCCCCGTGATTAGATGTTGCGGGATGCCTTGGAGTTGAAATACTTCGCGAATCGAGAAGTTCCGCGAATCAGAAAGTAAAGAAAAATTGAATATAACAATTGAGCACATGATGTACGTTTATGACATATGCCTATGATGAATAAGATGAATAATTTATATTTGATGCATGACTATGGTGCACGTTCAATGATGAATAAGATGTGATATGTATACACTATGACATGGCGAGTCGTTTGCATGTACTTAGTAGGCAATCTCAGGTAAGATTGCTATTGTTCTGCCATCAACATGAAAAGGTAAGATTTTTCGTGTGCTTGTCATGTAAAGAGTTAGAAATAATTGATTGCATGTTATTGTTTATACCAGGTGGAGTGATGGATGGATTTTCCTTTCTTAGAATTAGAGATTTCATTTACTGGGGCTTGGCTTATTCCTTTATTTTTCAGACCTGTAGGATGGATCATGTACCACCACCACCACTCGCATCACCTATGTTCGGAGCTTCTGTCTAGTTCAACATTGTTATAGAAGACATAGTCGTACCTGGTTCGAACATAGTTTATGTTAAATGCAAGTCTATTATATGAGTCAATGTAGGACTCTCGGAGTGAATAGCCCATAGGTACATTGCTTGGTATATACGTACTGATGATAGGGAGACAGTGGGATCTCTAAGAGATTTTGATGGTCCTCCAGGCATGTATGACGACGATGAGACTTCACCGGACGAGGTGATCGACCCGTAGTTTGGTGAGTAGCCATATGCAGGTATGGTCTTTTTGGAGTAGAAGCCTTGGAGCCGAACCTTCTTCCCAGAGTTAATGCAATGTAATCTTTTGTCTTTTAAGAGTTGTATTAAAACTTGGAAGAGAGTCAAAATGGCTAAGGAAACATATGTTAATTATGTAGCTTGATTTCTTGTGATTGCTCGTGCTATGTGGTGTTGATGTTATGTGTTTCTGCATGCAAGAAATTTTAAAGTATTAAACATAAAATGGTAAGGACACGTGTAGCGCGTGACGTTCTGAGGCGTCACACTTTGGGCCATAGCTCCTTCCACCTACAGCTATCCACCAAGCTCCGTCTTGTTGCCGCCGGATGAGGCTCATCGTTGTGACGAGCTTGAGTCGATCTCGACCCCAGATGAGCTCCATGGCCAGATGTAGAGCTCCTCCATGGCTCAACTCGACTCGATAAAGCTCGATCGAACCTCGATCGCGAAGGAGCTTGACTCGACCTTTGCCACAGAGGAGCTCCATAGCTAGATTTTGAGCACCAGCTGTCGTCCCTCTCCATGGCCAAATCTGGAGCAATAGGCATCATCCCCTTTGTTTCACGCATCTTTGTCACACGAGCAACCGCACCTTCATCGGCAATATCTTTGTCTGCTAGGCCTCAACCTCGACGTCAGCCATGAGGATAATGGTAGCGGCCAGACTAGCGATTGTTGAAGATTGTAGGCAGGAAATGAAGATGAAGGAGGGACTAGTGGTTGCTAAAGATTTTGCACAATGGTGATGGCCAGGCAGCTTGGACGTTCGCAAAAGCTCGGAAATCTAAATGGTCAATGTTCCATCCGACATGGTCGGGAGAGGAGGCCAAGGCGGAGGACGGTGAAGAGAGTGAGGTAGGATTTGCCTGCGGTGAGAGCCATTATGTCTGATTATCGATTAAAGGGTTGTCATTCAATCCGTTTTGGACATCCGTATATTTACCAAACATTATATAAGTCATTGGAAATTTCATACAAGCCAACCTTATCCTATCTGAAAAAAAAAAATAATAATAAAGTCCAGGTGACCAAATGCATCCTAAACATTGGAAAAGCACGATCAAATTCTGAATATTTTGAATCCAGCGCAATCAGATTCGTCTGACGACTTGTCCATCAATTTTATATAAAAAAGGCTTCTATGCCATTATTGTGAACATAAATATGTTCATACGCCGTAAACACAACCTATTGAAATTTTGTTGAAAACGCATCCATTTTATATAGATTTATCGGTAGACTTGTTCGCAAAAATCGACAAAACTGTTTTTTCTAATACATCTAAGTCAAGATTCGTGAAAATTCACTCTTCTAGAAGAGCCTATTGATTTTCAAATCTAGCAATTCTGAACATAATTTACGTGCATCAGAGTTTATGACTCTTCAAATCAAATTACATCATCATAGGAAGAGTTCACACCTTTGAACTGGCATGGCATCACGGTATGTTATATTGCCGGTCAAATTGGTCCATACTTACCTTGAATCATCCACAATCTGCTGAAGTAAGACAGTTCGTCCTCGCCCTTAGGTTTTTGTCCTGTATTATATTCACGCTGTACTACATATATATCACCTTGCTACACCGATGAACCCTCCCACTACCCAAAAACAATAAAAATAACAAAAACAAAAACATCGTATCCCCTAGTTCTACACGTCTTGTTATATTCGGACATATAAAATTACAAGCAAGTCTTCCAAAAGCAGAAGGAAAAGCAAGGATCCTCGCTAAGATCCAAACACATCCGTATGTTTTACTTGACCGAGGCCTAGAGAGTTTTGACCTGCTAAAGGGATAAACTTTGAGCTTATCCGCTAATCTCGACCTCCTTCTTCTTCTTCTTCTTTCCCATCCCTATAGGTAGATGTTCATTCATATATATTTGGTAAAACCTTTTTTCAACCTGGACAACGGTTGGCGTAAATGATGGGATTCCATAAAATATTGAGAATCAATATAAAAGCTCAAATCGCACGTGGGTCCGAATATTTTGAGAAAGATAAAAGCGAAAGATCCGTCTTCGGTCGTTCATGCTCGAATCGTCGAAGCTCGGTTTATACGGGCGGTGCGAAATCACGTGAACGTTCGCATTTGTTTTCTCGTTCGGATCGTGTCGGAACCGGAGACTTTCGGCGATTAGCACGATGGCTCATGGCCCTCCTCCTCATCCTACCTGAATTTGCACCGGTTGATTTGGTAAGAACGATAGTAAAATCATGCATCCAATGGTGAAACTGAGTTCTGTATGAGGTGCCAATAATTGACGTTTCAAACTTAAATGAGCGACCGGCACGTTTGACTGCTTCTCTTTATCGAAATAGAATATATGCGGATACAGATAATAGGGTTGGAAGGCCATGAGTACTTTGTGCCTTTTTATTATAACTAAGTGCGATTAGCTTTATTTATGTGTCTGAATCATCCACAAGGACACGAGCTCTACCTCTCGGCCATGGCAACCCCACCACCACCACCGGCGCCGGCGGCTGGCTTCTGTACCGTGATCGCCGAATCGCGACGCATACTCAAAGCCCACTCCCGCCACTTCCTCGCCCTCTCCGTCCTCTTCCTCCTCCCTCTCTCCTTCTCCGTCACTGTCTACCCCACTTTCCACCGCCTCCTCTTCGCCTCCTCCT
The DNA here is from genome assembly GCA_001662345.2 of Metrosideros polymorpha var. glaberrima. Taxonomy (NCBI): domain Eukaryota; kingdom Viridiplantae; phylum Streptophyta; class Magnoliopsida; order Myrtales; family Myrtaceae; genus Metrosideros; species Metrosideros polymorpha. Next base: position 8,814,756 of record BCNH02000007.1, on the reverse strand, counting down.
CCTCGAACCCTTATCACGCCCAGACCCTCCTCAGGCGCTCCCTCCCCCTCCTCTTCCTCAATCAACCGCCGCAACAGCAACAAAGCAGCGTCGACGCGAGGAGCGTGCTCATCAGCGTCGGATACACCTCCTTCCTCACAATTCTGTCTATCTTCGCCTCATGTTCCATCACCTACAGCGTCGTCCAGGGGTTTTACGGTCGGCCGGTCAAGCTCCTCTCGGCGATCAAATCCATCGGCACGTCCTTCTTCCCTCTCTTAGCTACGCTTATCTGCACCCAAGCTGTCACCTCCTTGATCGTAATCGTGTCTGGAGTCTTAGGGTTCTTAATCCTCAAAGGGGCTGAACTTGTTATTGGTCATGAAATTGGTCATTCCTCGCCTTACTTTCTCGGATTAGTAGCGTCGATCGTGCTGGTTCTAGTGTTGGTATTGGCGTATTTGCAGGTGCAGTGGCTTTTGGCGAACGTGATCGTGGTGGCTGAATTGGGCTACGGGTTATATCCGCTGAGGCGGAGCGCTTACTTGGTGAAGGGAATGAGAGGCACGGCACTGTCGTTGACGCTGTTCTTGGGAGTTCTGTCGGGTATTTTGGTGTGGACTAGTACTCTGTCGACCTTGGAGTCGGTAATTGATGGGAATGAATGGAAGCGCTGGCATTTTGTGGTCCAAATCGTGGCAACGTCGAGCTCCCTCATGATGCTGATGCTGCTCAGTTTGGCCGCGAACGTCGTGCTGTACATGTATTGCAAGGCTATGCATGGAGAGCTGGCCATGGAGATCGCCGAGGAGTTCGCTAGGGAGTATGTCAGTTTGCCCTTCGACGACGGGAAGGTACCTCACGTGGTTTCTGTCGCGTATGCTTGATCGATTCGCGATCATGCGAGGGCACTCGGTCATGGACTCGGGTAGTCGTAAGATTGCTTTCCTTTGCAACTCTGTTTCATAGAAATGTAGTTGTAGCTTGATTTCGCTCCATATATGTTGCCTCTAGGTGTTAGACTTTGTTTGTACAATCAGAGGCATGTAAATTGTGCAAGCGACTATACAGCAAATGAATTTACAGCGGTTAGAATCTGATCGGATATGGTGTGATCATGTAATGGCAGGTAATAAAAGGCATTGCGATTCGATAGATGGAGTCCCGCCTGCGTACCGAGTGAAAACAGTGTCGCGTTCAATGGTGTTGCCACGTTCTATGTAGGGGGCGGGGGAGGGGTGCTATTTGGACTCATTCTTTCTTAGCACATGTTTGAGTTGTTTGTGTCATGCAAAACTGGAGTAGTATTGGCTTTCTTCAGAACGAAAGCATCATTCATCAAAGGGCTGAGATTGCAGTCTGGTGAGATCATGAGTAAGTTATAAGTTGCAGATATAGATACAAGGTCATTGAGGATTGTCTTTGGAGAGTTTCGACTCTGAAAACGGATTCTTCAGAGTTCTAAAAACCAATGAATATTATCTGTGCAGCCATTCATGATTGTTTCCGTAAAACTATGTTCAGTTTCTCGCCTTTTCAGCTCTGTTGATCTACTTGGGCATGGATAGGTATTGATTTGCTTGAATGCTTATTCTAATGCACCATGTCATCTCATCTCCATATATAACCGGAGGCGTTTAGTTTGAGACTGAAGATTGTAACCCTTAGGAATATTACTAGAGCTGGTCATCTGGCTGAACTACTGTGGGAATCTGCATTGCTAATGCTAGCTACCAGCATTCTGCTGAACGGGCATCGTCTGGTGAGGCATATCCAGCTTTTAACTGGTACGCTAGAGGCAGAAGCTTCTCTGTTGGTGTAAACACACATTGTTGCTGCTAATTCTGCTTTAAATTTCTGCTGTCGATCGCACAGATACTGTTGAACAATATTCCAATTCAGATACCGGTTGGTCCTGTAGCCATACACGTTGTGATACTTATTCTGTCATCCTTGTATTCTTGAGATGAAACGAAAAGAAGCTGACAGATTATCACGCTTCCCCTTTGTTCGCCCGTTTTGTGTGCGTACTTTGCGCATGTCAAGTGTTGTCCAGCCATTGTTTGCAATCGAATGCTGCCCCTGCTTTCTTTTCCCATTCAAATGAAGGAATTCATGGCCTACTTGTTAATATACATGGCGGATTCCAGCCAATTGACATTACGTTTGTTGGGGGAAAACTCCATGTCTAATAATCAGTAGAAATCCCCACTTCCCTTCCCGATTATGGCCTTCCGATTCAAGTGTTGACATGAACTGTTAAAGAACCGAATGTAGAAATCAACATCTGCACATTAAAAAGCCTTTGCGATAGAGAAAACGGGACATGATAAGCAACGTACTGTAGAAAGTAAGATCGAAATCAATTCCTCGCCAGATGAAAGATTACAAAAGGTTCAAATAAGGCAGCTTGTGAATCTCAAACATGCCTTTCTGTGGGTTTAGAAGAGTGAGAACCAAGATCTGCCAAGTTAAGAGGAGAGCTTTTTCTGGACAATCCCACTTGCCAAATAGTTAATTCAAAAACTCTTTTTTACAGCTTATCGAAACTCCTTCAACCTAAAGATATCAGAGGCAATGAACAGCATTAGAATGCAAGAGCCAAGATGGTTCTAATCAGTCCTCGGAAGCCCGAATGACTCTTGTCCATGAATGAAAGAATTGTGAACTCCATCGCTGCTTCCATCAAATCAGTTCGAGGCAACACTTAACACGGGTCAAAGCTTTCTTTGATCGACCTGAGAAGATGACGACGACGACGCTTTCAATCTTGCAACCCTCTGATCCTGATCGAACCCCAATAGAAGGTCACTCCAGTTTGCTGACCTCTGAACAAACCTAGAAGGAACCCTGTCGCTATCTTCCCCACCTGATGCTTCATACCCGTCACTGGTTGATCTCGAGAGCGGTAATCCTCTCTGTGCAGCCAAACCAGCAGGTAGTCCAGTCGGCCGCCTACCCTCTTCAGGCCCCGAGGAGGAGACTCGGAAAGGGTGGATGTCAGGAGACTCCAGGCTGCTGTCAGGGGAGGACCCCACGATTTCATTGGAGCTAGACATGGCCCGGCTTGTTTGGAAAGCACTCCGAGCCTCAAGCTGAAGAGGAGCCAAGCTTGTTGATGTCTCAGGGATACCTTTTTCTGCGCTTTTCAGGGAGAGAGTCGTGATTGGCTCCATGGCCAAGTCAGCTGGGAGCCTCACCCGCTTACTCGGCCGCTTCCTACTATTATCAGGCCTCGGTATCATCCGGCGGCTACTGCTTCCATAGTTGCTGTCAGCTTCAAGGCCAAATGGGGATTCTCGTCTCACGACAGGCTGGAGTATTTTAGATCTTTTTCTAGCCTCTGCAGCAGCTTTCGAGACCTCTTCTGCATTTAGGCGAGCAAGTGTCCACGGACTGATTTTCACTGCTCCAGGGTTCTTTTTCTTTGGCGGATCCTCTCCCACTGTCTTCTTGCCCAAAGAACTAACAGATCCAGTGTCCGGAGGTACAACATCAAACTGGACAAGGGATAAAAATAGTTATTCATGGCACACGACACAAACCTAAGCTTTGTAAAACTTCAGCCAAGAGTTTATAATGCTCATTGAAGAGAATTTTGTGGAGACGTCACATATAAGCAGCGCTGGCTAGTTGCCTCGGCTCTGCCCAAAAATAGTGGCCAAGGAGGGAGGTTTAATTTTTACTAAGGTACTTAAATGAGGATGATCTTGACTTTCAGAGATGGAGATGAATTAACACACCAGAGCTGCACGTTCAAATATAAGAAAATCTGCTTTGAACAATTCATGCTTCCATGAGTTTAATGAGTACCTGATCTTCAAGGAACAATCGCGGCGGCGTGCACCATGCACCTCGGTGGAAAGTTGTGAAAGAGCTTGCACTGCTCAATCCAGTAAGTGAGCTGGCAGGAGACATTTGTGCACTTTGATGGCCTACTCCTTGTTGCTCTTGCTCTTGCTCCCTCAGAGCTATGATGTAATCATACGTGCTGATTCCCTGAGATTCAATTCAAGGCTATGTTATTACATCAAATATTCAGGCAAATTACTATGTAAAACAAGTTCAATTATTTCATCACAGAAGCAAATAGCACAAGAATACCGGAAGTGCAATGCAGTTTGTCTACAAAAAGGGAAAAATTTGATAGATCGGTAACCACAGATGATCCACAAGGTGACAATATTCGAACCAATGGCCAGCCAACCACCCGTGACCTGAAGCAAAGGCTAAAAATGTACTAACAACTCAAACCGAGAGCTACCAGTTTATGGAAAACAAAGAAGATTTTCAAGAGCAAATACTCAATCCAAAACCAAAACAAGGGCCAGAAGTGAGTATATCTCAGTCCATGCAAGAAGAGGAAGTATACATTAGAATATCAAAGTTAATGGTAGGAAAAAAAATGTTTAGGCATAAGAAAAAGAAAACGAAAAGAAAAGAAAAGGGCTAAACCTAAACAATCAAGAGAGATGCTCATGTACTACTCAAGAGCAAGTTGGTGGCTTGTTACCTTCTTTATGAGAAGTATATGGAAGAAGAAAAGCTGAGCTAGTGGTAAGGTGGCAATCATCGCCAGGATGGTGCACACCACCTGCAACATGATTAATTCCAGTAGCTAAGTAATCATTCAATAGCTTGTATACATCAATTAACACTGATGTAATAAGTTGAGACATGCAGATAATCTTAGTACATATACAAGCAAGTTCAAATGAATTTACTAGAACATGAAAGAGCAGCAATCTTACCACTACAATCACAAAGGGCACCAAAGAAAAACTGCTCCCCAATTTGGTTGAAATATCCACCATAAATCGCTTCTTCTCGAGAAAACAGCATACGAGCACCAGCATACCCGTGGACCATTGCAGAATAAGCTGCAGTCTCAAGGCCAGGATGCAAAATCCAGCTATTTACAAGTCAATAATTGTTTAACATGAAGGAAACAAAATAAAAGACTCCCAGGAGCTGATTTTCGAGTCATGACACGGTATGGCCGAAACGTAAACCAAATTCAGGTAGCATTCACTTGAGGTGAGAATTATTATTGCTTCATGTTGGATGAACGGTCTAGTATATACCAGGTAAATGATGCAGACCTAAGAAATATGGCAAACCAAACAGGAACTCCTCCGACTCGATAGATGTAAAAGAGCTAATATAGGGCCGTCCAGCTCTTATGCATATTAGAGAGCTTTCAGCTCGGTTTACACTTTATAAATTGAGAAATGCATCATGCTGGCAATAGATATCAAGAACATAAGAGAGTGATGGCATTTAACATACTGGAGACAATAGGAGACTGAGGATAAGAAGGCCAGGATCTTAACGATGTTTTAATAAACAGGATTTAAAGAGAAACGAAGTTTATATGTTCTTGCTTACCAAGAGAAGAGCAGACACCATAAGAGTGAAAAACTGCTTGTAGTTCTTTCTACCAATACAATTATTCAGCCACTATAAAGAAAAAGAAAAAAAGACGAGTAAGATGATTTGATAAGCTCCAACTTGAAAAGAATTGAGTGCATAAATGTCTCAATCATTGGGATCTCGCAATACCCTGCAGTGATGATCGAATCTATCAACACATTTGTCACAAACTCTACAATGCTTGCTGTACTTGAAAACCTGCAACAGACGATCATTCGAATTACAAAAGTTTATAACAACGGTTGGATGCATATGTAAACTTATGAGCTTGCAAACTGTCGTGTGCATATATAAACTTATGATCTTGCAAATTGACAAGTTTATGATGCAAACTCTGTAAAGGAAAAACTGTTGCAGGCAGATGCTACTTCCAGGAATGATTATCGACAATGTAAGGCCACTTTATGTGATCAAGAACAGTAGTGTTCAAACAAACCTCAACTTCACACAAGCTGCAATAGAACATGCCATCTTCACTTATGTGTTTCTCAGAAGATTCGTCACTTGAGCTCCAGCACTTGCACATTAAAGCACAGGGAAGCAATGCTAATGCGCAACAGGCGGTACGCTTTGACGGTGCACTGTTCCTCTCGGTTTCAGCAGTGGACTCCTTTGCTGCTGCGCTCTCTACATCCTTGTCAAGAGATTTGCCTCCAGCTGCTGCATTATTGGCATCATGTATAGATGAAGTTGATTCACCGCCTAGTTTGGAATCCTTTTGTCGGACATGCTTTCCATTATCTAAAACCTTGAGATACTTTTTAGACTTAAAAACCCCTGGGTCTGCAGGATCAGCTGCGGCACACCAAATGTACAGGCCGAAAACACATGTAATCTAAAAGGCCAAAGGAGTTATTGGATCAGATCAGAAATAGCAGAGAAAGCATTATATATAAAATTAAAGGCGAAGAATCGTTGAAATTCAGAGTTGAAAAACTTCAAATGACAACATGGTGGAGGGTCTACTTTCGTCATCTACAACAAGTTACAAGCAAAGAGAATAAAAGAACTTTCATCTAATGTGCAGAGAAGCCTAATCTAAGGTGATTTATGCTGCAAGCTAGTCTGCATCTTGCTCAGCATATATGCATCCATCTGTGTAGTAGAATTTTGCTGCAATGTCAAGCAACCTTGAATCCAAGGTTTTGCCAGTCACTCAATTAAAAGAGGGGCATGCCACAACCCGCACCACCTAACTTTCGGTTGCTAATACGGAAGAGCCGGTAGTTGCTATATAACAGTGGCGCCACACAACCCAGTTAGCCTCCTCACAAGCACCCCTCTAGATTACGGTCTTTAACCTTCTCCAGGCATATTTTGGCGGCAGCAAGAAGCAATCATCTGTCTGCATTTGCCAACTTTAAAATAATGATTCCGCCCCAAAAGCAGTTCTAAAACGACGGAAATCTCCAACCACTTAAAGAGAGTCAAAGACAGCTTTCCAAATCTTAACTCCAGAATCGACATTTTCACATCTACAGACCACCCACCGAATGGACAAGTTAACCGTAACCTGTTCAGTCTGAATAACAAGCCATCATCAGGTCAATTGGGTGGTCATTCGCATGATAAAGTTCAAGGCTTTTTGACAAACGTGACGCCAAGTGCCGCGAATCGAAGGCTCGCTCCAAAGGATCCAGGAGAAAATGTACACGGGAATGGAAAGAACCATGAAAGGAAGAGGCGCATATCATGGAAAAAAGAAAGGACTAGCATATAACACCCAGTTGAAAAAACAGCAAAAATGGTACAGATCTGGATCCCTCTTTAGCCTTACACATTAAGCAGACACAATTTCGCTGCAAAAAAGGAGAGAAAATAAAAGGATCTTCGGAAGCAAGAAGGGAAGTACTTCACTCACGAGAGGAGTGTAGACGCCCATCACAATGTACTGAAACATCTTCTTCCCGACAAAGGGGGCAAAGAACACATAGAAGGCAAACCCCAGTGCCATAAACACAGCAACTGCCACCACCTTCACAATGCAACCAAAAGGAAAAAAGAAAAACTATTAAAGATAATTGATTTTTATTTTTGTTGTTGCAAAAGCCACACCTGTTGAACACAACTAATCCAATAGGAAGTACCTGCAGAGGGTGGTAAGGAAGCTGCCATCCATGCTTTCTCATCTCCCCTTCAAGCGTTTGCAACACCCGGAGGAGAACAACTAATATGCGGAGACGAAAATGTATGTACCCAGAAATGAATGAACATTAAATCACTTGGATTTGTCTGCTCATTGATTTTCAAAGAGATTCCTTCCACTTTCCCTCATTTTCCGGGGAAAGCAAAAGAAAGAAGATAAATTTAAATAAAATTAAATAAAAAAAGCAGCGATTTTTAGCTGCAGGGCACGGCAAAAACAGATGCTTGCATTGGCATTTCAAAACGGGTCTACTCAGACAAGAAGAAGCAAAAGAAATATGGGAAGCGGTTCGGGAGCAAAGATTGAAATTTTAGAAGAAAAGAGAGATCAGAAGAAGCTGCCGGAGTTGGGTGCTTTCCCACTCCCAAACCCAGATTACAGCAAAATGGAAGCTGGGCGAGACGAAAGATCAAAAAGGGTTCTCTCTGGTTTCTTGTTCGTTTCTGCAAAAAGCTTTTTTTACTTGGGCAGAGAGCTTGGGGACTGTGAGTGAACTACCCAGAGGGAGAGAGAGAGAGAGAGAGAGATGTCTGGCTTTGGGGCTCTCAATTCATGCTCGTGAACGGGTATAATTACAAGGGCATGCCCTTCTTTTTCACCTTTTTCTTTTTCCGGTTTCTTGTTTGTAGCTGTGCCATGTGTGTGGGGGGATGGTGGGTGAATCATTGAACGAGGGAAGTTGCAACCAAACGCTTCTGGTAGTTTGCCACTTGCCGGTGAGCCATAGGCAAAAGCTCATTTAATTAATGCCTTCTCTTGTACTCCCTCTTGCTTTCGAAATAAAACTTGATTATGAGTAGGGCGGTCCATCGGCGAAGCCGACCCCGATCGACATCCGTCTCCGTCGACCCTACCGAGTATTCTCAATGTATCTTCGGCAGGTCGGGATGGCGGGAAATGCTACGAGCGGAGCCCGTCACCGTAGTTACCGTCTTCAATTTATAGATTGAAAATTTTTGGACACACCAACGCCATTGCTCCTTACCACACTTGGGAAAGTTTTCTTTTAAGCAACCATGATGTTCGTCAGGAGCAGAAAGTCACATGTTTCATAGGCTCTACGAAGGCCCCTGTCTGCTCCATGATTTGGATCCAACGGATTGTTTACTAGAAAATACGTGATCTTGTCCAAGCACTTTTGTCCTTGGACTGAGTTTTTTCCAACTTCAGTTGCTTTTGGGGAAAACGCTCCCTTCTATCGTTAGAGTCAAGCTGATCAATTTCTATATAATATGCTAAGGGTGGTCGATCCATGCCCAGCCAGATGGAGAAGGTGTTGGTGTTTGTTTGTAACACATAAGGCATTTTTCTTGTCCCACATAGAAAAGAAAGGAAAGTTTTGGTCTCTTTATTAGTTAAAGCGTTATCTACTATTGTAAATAGAGAAATTGATGAGTGGGCTAGACCCCACAATACCCACGTGCGGGTGGGCAAATAATTGCGCAATTTTGGCCCAAAATAAGCCTTAATCAACAATTAATTTTTTTTTAATTTCGAAAATAATTTTTGACTCTTGACTGTTCAAGCAAAACTGTTCAATTTAAGACCTGAAATGATGTGTCCGAAATTGACAGTTTTCATACTTGAAATGTTATGTCCAAATTGCAATTCTTCGGACATGAATAGATGTGTCCGTAGTGACAGTTCACAAACTAAGAGGTGCGTTCTATATTTTATATATACGACAATTTCGGTTCATTTAAAAGCGAGACAGAATAGAACGAACGACATAACAAAATAACTTCCAATTTTTGTCTTCCTTCTAAATAGCCAATCTTTCATTGTCTCACTAGAGAGTTTTAGGAGATTTACTGGAATTACTATCCAGTATTCTCACCGTGACTTTGTTGTATCTTGAAGGGAATTTGCCAGAAACCTATAGCAACATTGTGGGGAAATTGATCCTAAAAGAGAGTGATTACATGCCTCAAAGTCCGACTATATTGTAATTCCATTTCTCCAATATATTTCCAACAGAAGAATAAGATGAAAAATGAAGAGGCGAACTTAGGTTAGGTGAGACGAGGGTAAAGATATACATGGT
>BCNH02000007.1:8695706-8795849 GCA_001662345.2 Metrosideros polymorpha var. glaberrima | reverse complement strand
TGATGCGTATGCTTTGACCTTTTCGAGCAAAGCTAAAGTCATCGCCACACATGGAGTTATATAAGTTTGGTTGGTTCAAATTTTCACAAAAATAAAAAATAAATTAAAAGAGGTTTGTATAATCTGTAGAATTACTGCAGCAGCACTAGGACGTGTTGCCCATTTCCTGATTGTTGACCAGGAGATGTGTGGCGATTGACCAATTGCGTTTTGTTGCCACAGAAAGCTAAGAAATGATTACTTGATAAGTTGCTCCTCTTGTTTTTTAATAGGTAGAAGGCAGTGAAGGGCGACCGGCGTTGCAAATCCCTGTTACCATGAGGATTCCACGCTCTCCACGGAATGTTCGGATTGAGCTCCACACCGTCCGCCACTGAAAGGTTCGAGATCTCGTGCTCAAGTTCTGGCAGCAGCCATCTCACCTCTCCCCGTAAGTAATTCCGTGGCTAAGCAAAGCAGCATGAGCCATTTATAAGTTCGCTTACTATGTAAATGGAACACGACCTGATAGAATAAAATGAACCCCTTTACGACCGGACCAACAACCTTGCTGATCTCTAAACTGCTCAAAACACGACGTAGCGCTTCCGTGAACACGCTTCGTTTGGAAGGATTGTGTAGGTTAGCTTTTCGCATGTCGGGGTTCGCACATTGTCTATCCATACATGTACGAAAAAAAGGGAAAAGAGGCCCGAGAGTGAAACGTTTTCGAAAAGACAGCACCATTCTAATGTGGGGTTCTCTTTCGTCTCTGTGTTCTACACGATGGAAGATATGGGATCGTGTGGGTTGGGATTCCACACCAGTTGACGACAAACTGGCAACCGTAGTAAGCTTTATTCGCTCACGCCATGACTAATTTCGTGCAACCACGTAGGCTCGGATTCGAGATTTACCCCGAGACAGAGAGACAGAGAGAGGATCTTGGATCACCCCCCATGATTGGACTTCACTAAGAGAATTAACTCGATGATTGGCCAAAGGTGAAGGCCATTGAAACTCTCTTCCCATTGTCTTGCCTCCATTCTGGGGTATTCTGTGCATTTGTGTACGAACGCTTGGGAAAAGTTGTTCCAGATATTCACCAACGTGAAAAAGCAACGATCGAACTCGAGGGCAGAAGTCTATATAACAACAGATTCGACTATCCATGCCATATCATCTGGACCGAACCTCTTGCAAGGATCCACATCTGTGAATAGGAAACGACGAACAGAGGATTTTGGGTTTTCGGCCGAGCCGAACCAACAGCTTTCGGGTGCCGAGAATGCATATTCGATGCTAAGGGTTACCTGGGTTAGAGACACTGTAGCCACACACTTCAAGACTATATAACAAATGCTCGCCACCCCATTTCGTTCAATTAAGCGAGAGGTTCGAGATGAGAGAGTTTTCACTGGGGTTACAGAGAAGATAAAACTGGAGCCCCATCCGAACATAACAATTCACTATGTGTGCCGCAGTGCTGAGCGATCTCTGCGCATAATTTACTACCTCATTATAAGCACATATCCTACCAAGATATCAACTTTAGAAGCTCAAGCCCCATCGCTGCGGCTGCTCCAACAAATTTTGAAGGGAGCAGACCAGTTGGACGCCAAATAGACATCCTCTCATAACAAGACCACTGAAAGCTTTCAATGGCGTCAGTATTGTCCTCTAAATAGATTCCTAGACTCTTTTTTCCATGGCAGTAGAACCAAGTTACAGCTCTAAACATGAAGTAGCCTCATCAGAATAAACACTAAGTTCACACCTAGTATGTGACATTTTCGGGAATAATGCTAGGTACATTAAACCTAATTTGCAAAACATGCCAAGTCATGCGGCAATTCTTTACTATGGATCGAATACCACCCACTTCTTTAGATATCTATTTACATACTATTCACACCGCAACAGCCAATGTCCGTACACTAATTTTATCCAAGCAATTTTCAATTTTCTTTAGCATCATGCCTGAATAGTTTTCTTGCATTTAGCAGTCATGGAAACAGCTAGGACTCAACACATGGCGCTTGTTCCAGAACGCCCAACTTAGCTTCCTGCATTATCTTTTGGTGAAATAATATAGCAAACAGAATAAAAAAGGTAGCAATGCCGCGGGTAACAACTAACTTCTACCGCGACTTGAACTTTGAGGAATGTGGTGCAAAAAATGCTTCTATACAGCCTTCGCCAGCCAGTTAATTAACATTCTCTGCACCATAAGACAGGCAATGATCCACATAGTTCTTCAGAGAACACAAGAGTGTCACATAAACAAAATAATCAATGCCAAAGCGCTTCTTATAAGTAGGGGTCACATCTCATTAACCCATCACCAGAGATGTCAACCCCTAGTTGTCCAACCAACACAAAAGCAAGCTGAAACCTTCATCTCATCAGCTCTAAGCATTATGAATATACTAGAGTACAATCACTTGGGACCAATGTCTTTGAGAGCGCAAATCTGCTCCTCTCCCATGGAGGACATAGCAGTGACAACCAGATCTTTACCTTCAGCAAATCCATCCTTGATCTGTGGAGCTCGTGTAAAAACACATTATAAACACCAATAAGTGATAAGTAAACCATAGGTAACATAACGTAACAAGCAAAAGAAGAAATCATTAGGTTGCCGGAATTCTAGCAAACAGAATGGTCAACCATAACTAAAGCTGCTCGGAGATCTTTTTGAAAAATCTTTACTCAAAAAGAAGCACGAAAAGCGAACCACGTCAAGTCAGACATGGACTACTTTACGGAAGGCAGATTGCAGTAGGCTGGAAGTAACAGTCCACGACATGGCATTGTTGACTTCATATGTGAACCAATCACCCATCAAGAAAAAGATTTAGAAAATCACAAGTTCCTGTGTCACATTGAAGTAGACTAACCTGTGCAAGCAGAGTGTCATCGGTTGGAAGCCTCAGGTCATCCTTCGTACTCCCATTCTCAGTCAGCAGACTCAACTGAAAATAGCAGAGCCTCATGAGCAGCTCCATATAGTCAGAAAAGGCAGACTAAACCAAATTAAACATGATCTTACAAATCCATCCTCAGAAATATCAATCAGCTGGTAATCAGTACGAGTGACATGGGGAACCTACAAAAGCAGGATAAAGATATTAGCCTCATTAGAAATGGGGAATATATTTAAGTATATGATATTTACTAGAATTAAAAAAATTCATACATCACAGTTGTGAGATGATGGAACTATATCTTCAAGCTTCTTGCCGTTAAAGATGTCAATTCCGACAAAGTGACACTTAGCATGGCCATGCTTGCCAGTTTTGGAAGTAGAAACCTCAACAACCTGTAGTAAACACGGAGATATCCAGAAAAAGCCCATTATTAGACCAGAAAATTCGCAAATTCGCATCAAATGCTAACAAACTGCAGCAAAACGGTGAAGCCAAAAAAGTGGGGAAAGAAGAGCATTAGCCAAGGACATGGGTACGTATGCCCACTCAAAGTCAAACAACTGATAAGCATGGGAGAACGATCTGCAAGCAACAAACATTGGTGAAAAGATGCTTGGTAGCCAGATAAAAAAGTTCTCGTGCATAGAAGACATATGGTTGAAGTTGCAGCTCAGAAAATTAGCTCATTTTCTTCCTTCGGCACTGAGAAAATGTGTCGGTAGTATTGCACAGAGACTTCGAAGACAGGAAGAGGGGAAATGACTATAAAGGTTCAGATTTTCAACATGGGTGGTAATTCGTACGGCATTATTTGCGTTGGCAACTCATGCCAATGCGAAATTACTCCAAATCACAGACAAACGACTAGATGCTGATCATTTCAGAGTGTAGGTCAACTTGTCAAATCAAGTGGACAATCAATTTACTAGTGCTTGCGCCTCCTGTTAGATTCATCCCCAATCTTTCACTCAGCTTCCTGTTTTCAAGATTCGTCATCTCAATAAGCCAGCCCGTAATTTTCTTGACAAGTACCAGCGTACCACCTTTGCAAGAGAGACGTCAATGTAAACACACAATCAGGTGGCAATTTTTCCGACTGGGAAGCGACAAAGAGCATACTTATCAGGAAACCAGACCGAAATATGAGCTTGGCAAACTAAAAACTCGCGGCACGTCGACCGGAGACCACTGAAATCTTCAACAATCACCGTCTCCTGATCGCCTAAACAATTAATCTACCCCTAACCAATCACCAATTCCATCAGAAGCAATATCAAAAAGACGACAATCGTGTAGCAAGGGGCCCAAAGGAAATGGAGATTTAGCCCACGATCAGCAAATGATCAACCGAACACAGCGGAATCGACACGAATCAAACACCAATCAGTCGATTGACTCCAACATGGAAGAGAAAATGGCGTCCCGTTTCCGAGTTCGGGAAAGAGAAGGAGAACCTTGCAGGGCCTGTTCTTGATGACGATGTAGCCATTCTTGCGGATGGTGCCGGCTTGCTGAGGGTAAGTCTTCGAAGCCCCGGCGTCGGCCTTCGACTCGAAGTGGTGCTCCTCGTCGGACATGGCTTCGTCAAATGAATCGCAGCAGAGAGAGAGAGAGAGAGAGAGCGAGAGAGCGGAAATCAGAGGAGGGAAAGGAGGGGGAAGAAGAAGTCCTAGGGTTTGCTCGATTTGGATCGGGTCGGTTCCCACCGTTGGATCCTTTTCACGAAAGAAAAATATCTTCCCGTTCCTCCACTGTTCCACAGGATAAAGCCAAAACTGGAAGTACCAAATATAGCGCACGTGGGCTGCTGGAGAAATTGAGCATCTCCTCCTTTATTGCAACTATTGTTAATTGTGATTGGCTCAGCCTACCGTTAATTGAACTCATACAAAATATTTCATTTTTCATGTTTCGATAGGAACATAACGAATCTCATGAAATCCATATGGAGCATGTCGCCTCGACGGTCCATGTTCATCGGAGCCGCGAGAGACCAGATACCGATCAAGTCTTGTACCGATTGATGGTTCCTACACCCGTTCAGATGCAAGTCGGAGTTCCAGTGGACAACCCAAGCACATAAATAATGTGGCTCGGCATATCGAATCTGTGACGCGCGTTTGATAGGCGCGTGAACACAAATCTATTTGCTAACCCCTGGATTAAGAGAAATCATACTTGCTGAGGGCTGGAGCAGAAGTTATCACAAACCAAATCCTGCACTAAACTATCCAGTTGAAGATCCATATGTAGCTTGTTACACAGAATGCTAGAAGACCATTCCTTCATTTCAGATTGTTTCTCTGAAATTGTTGAGCCCGTGTGTAAATTATAGGTTGCACTGGCCAAACAAGGAACGACAAAACACGAGGTACATGGCGATCATTTGCGCGGCACATCAATCAATAATCTGGAAGAACAGCAATGATACAACGGTACAACATGTGAAGAGGACAACAAAAGCAAAAGCAAAAGATTACTGCTTGTCCAACCAACCGACGGTGAACGTTTTGTAGATAATTCCCGTAGCCTCCATTTCCGGTATCAATTGGACTGCATTTTGGTGCCTGAACTACTACCAGCAGAAGCTGATCTGGGGTGAAGCTCATTCATTTCGAATATATGTATCTCAGGAAGTTCCTCTCTGCCAGGAGAAGACAAGGGCACAACCGATTACAAAACCTCGTCAGTGACTAGAAAGACATGGAAGCTTTTAGCTGTTAGGTTGTCAAACATAATATCATCCAGTGAAACCATAAAGAAGAGGAGCGAAAATTCCGTTAGCTAATCCAGTCACTTTTCAGCTTGATTCTTTTGCACATTTAGGGTCGAATATGCATGTACAAATTCTATCTGATATGGTGCCTTTCATATTTCCTCATTGTTTTTCATCCAGCTCCATTATCTTCAATTGAACAGTGAGACGAAAGAAATCTACTCACAATTCATTAGCTTCTTGGTATGTGTAGCTTGACGCAACTGCCAAGAGACGAGCCCCATGGTTATAGGACAAAGACGCCACGCTATTTCCGAATCTGGGTAGCTGAAAGCAGAATATGCTGGAGTGAGTGATATGCAAAATAGCCCATTACTGCTGAAATTAAGAAAAAATGGGCAAGCACAGAAACAGCAGAAAATGGGAGGGGATTGATGTGGCAAGGTACGCATTGCTCAAGACATGATACAATTCTTTTAACTTGAATCTGGATCCAGCAGGCAAACAATTCATAAGATGACAAAAACAAATCTTCGACCTTCATAAAAATGCCTTTATAAATATCCGGTAAACATATACAGTACAATCTATCAGGGTGGAAAATCAGTTCTCTATCACCAGAGGCACATTCCAAAAGAATTGCCAAATTATGTAATGCCAAGAACTTCATCAATTCGCCTGGACAGACTACAGGATTACATGAAAAGCACCTCGAATAGTCTCCTCCTATTGCAAGCGTCCCATAAAGCAACATACCCTTCATCGTCACCAGTCACAAAAGAACCCAAGCCCCTGCATAAACATCCACACGACTATGAATTCACATAAATTGCTAAGATCAGCTACTAAAGGAATTTCACATACAGCGGATTGAATACAATGTCATTCACCGATACCAAATGATTTCTTCCATTCTTTGCCTTCGGATGGCATCGGAATGTGTAGCTGCAACAGACCATATAACTCAACATGTCAGTATTGTAAGCCATATAAATGCCGCAGTCTGGCAAGAGAAACATAAGGGGGAAAATTGGAACTTTGATTAAGTGTAAGACAAAAGACAAGCGCGATTTTACACTAAATTGATGTGAGAAAATTCAAGTAGGCTTTCTTAACCAAAATCATATACAACATTCAGTAACATTTCAGAATTCTCATAGTGAAATTACGCTATTCAACTGGACCGATTCTACTCAGGAACCAAACCAGACCACCCTGCAAATAGGTTCGGTTCCCGGTTCCAAGTGAAGATCCACTTGGGAACCAGACCGACCGGACCAGTTTTGGAACCAATTTCTTTCTATATTGTAATTTATTTGCATATCTATCTAATGAGTGAATGCTTCATTATCTCTTCTTTGATTTTTAGATTTGGATTGTCTTACCGAAGACATTATCATTGGTAAATAGAGTTCACTAGTTGAAGTGGAATGAATATATGTATTGAGTATTTCTATTAATTGTTTTAGTATTAATTTAATTTAAACTATCATTAAGTGATTAACTACATTGTTTGTTTTGTTTTTAGGTGGTTAGAATTTGGAGCAATATTTTTAAGGATGAATGAGGGATCGGGTTTTACAATTTATGTTTTATGTTACATGTTTGAACTTTTTATCATTTATAATTGTACGTGACTATGTATTCATCTTATGGATTGTTGCTTTTGGCGGATAGGGATTTCTGTTGTTCATCTTTTATTTTGAATTGTTTTATTACTCGTTATTATGCTATAAAAAATGAAACCAGAAAAAGGAACAAAAGAAAAACAGGTTCGCGGATAGACCCTAGAACTGGATAGGAAAAACAAAGTAAGTTCCAAAACCGGTTGCGAGACAAAAAGGATAGGTTCTAAGAACCAAAAACTAGGAACCGGTTTTAACATGGTAGGTTCCAAGTTCAGGTCTAGAACCTACCCACCTTGAACTGATCACTCCTAAGTAATATAGTCTAAATATGATTAAATAACACATTTTCTACCAAAATAAGTTGCCAATCACAATAATGGTGCATTTTGGAGAATTTGATGCAAAAAGGCTCTCGGTTATAACGTGGATTGTTAGACTACAACAATCAGTACGGATTTTAGTCTAAGGACTTTTATCCAATTATCCTATAATCCTAGAGTTTTAATGTGTGCATGACAAAATATTGATGGATGAAGAAGCACAGCATACTACTGACCTGCTGTCATTTGAATTGGATGACGGAGAAATCTCAACAGCTACACGTCCATCGACTGATCCAACAGCATAGCCTGCATAGACATCACCATGACAGTGTTTGTAAAGCATCAAAGTTACCACTTCCATGATCTCACATAGGGTATAACCCTCAGCCGTATGCAAAGCAAGGGTAGTCCTTAGACATACCTTTGAAAGAAACACTCGAGCTAATGCATCTTATACGAGCATCAACAGGTGATTCTTTCAATTGAAGTGGTCTTTTTAAATTGCGCAAATCGTAAACATATGCTGAATTTCCAATTGCAACCATTAGATTACACCCAGAGAGTGAGATGGACTCCACCTCTCCATTTACATTAATTGAATGTGCAATAACTTTATCCATGCGCATGTCCCAACAAACTACTTTTTTGTCTAAGCCAGCTGTAATCACTTGACCTGCACCAAGACACAACACCAAGTGAAAAATTATCATAAGTAGACAGGAAAAGCTTGTGACTATGAGTGAAGAAAAATTAGAATCTGATGTCACATATCAATTTCCTTTTTGGTTAGCTACTTGTCAGAATCCTGTGAAGGCCCTACTCTCATTGTCCCATATATGTGCACCTCCAAGAGTGCTGGGGATAGATCACTTAGCATAGAATCAGGAAGTAAGCTGTCTGTAAGTTCTCTTTTACTTAGGTAGTCGAATACCCAATAAACAGTTGATGATCTGCACTAATCTAAAGATGAAATAAGAATACTCCGTGAAAACCAGGAACCTGTGTCCCCCTAGATTTACAACTAGATAGTTGATAGGCAACTTTCATGCAAGTTGAGTAGAAACCTAATTAGAGCTTCTTACAGTAAAACGTATTCACATTCCACCCAAAGTGCCACTAATAGGAAAAGGAGATGCTAAAAACTGAGAGTCTGAAACATCTTATTCTTCACAAAAGAAGATCTTTAATCTTGCAACAAACTTGTTATTGAAATAAATATTTTGATCCAGATGTCTCATGTGTAAAACAAGCTTCAAGTTCCAGTTTTAAACTTCTCTCCAAACCCATACCAGGAATTGATTCCAGGGAAATGACTTCATTGGAGAGATTTTTACCTTTAATGGAAGAAATATGTTCGGTATCTGATACAACATGGGTGAGATAGTGTTGAGAGCTTACGAGTTTGATCAGAGCATTCAATGCAGGTTGCCATATCAGCATGACTTCCAATCGTGTCCTGAGCTCCAGAGTGCAAATTGTACCTATATACAGTTTATGCAGGGAAAGGATCTTACTAAAGGCAAAATCCAGCCGGTGGGGCAGTCAAACGGGAGAAAGATTACTTCCCTTACAGCTATAAGATGCTATACCGTTTAGATGATAGACCCCATAGAAGAACTACCTAACCAAATGAAAGCAAGCCGCGCTTTTTAGGGAGAACTTATTTCCCATGCATCAACCTTGCCATCACTCCTCCTGAATGTCCAAGCGACGACTTAAACCACACATTGTTTAGGAATCTGATATACTGACCGACAAGACATTTATGTCGGCAATCACAACAAGCCCGACTCTAAAATTAAGGGCTGCACGAAAAGAGTAGGGAACAAAGAAGTAAGCCCCAAGAATGTCAAAAAGGCAGATTGACGCAACCTCGTGCTCATACTTTAGAGTGAGACCATGTAAAGTCTAAATCTTCGAAAGATGTCACGCTCACAAGCTTTAGTTTAGAACATTTACGAAAGTTACGAACACTCGAATTAGTAAGAAAATCCAAGTTCCTGATAACGGTGAGCGGTTGATCTCCCTAATTCAGAAGCCCAATTCCACAAAATTATCTATCGACTTTGCTCGGGTAGAGAAAAGGCACAAACACATGAACCAGTAGCATCAACAGATGGCAAAGAAAAGAAAAAAAGTGCAGTTTTTGAAGATGGAAAAGTGAAGAAAAAAAAAAAGAACTCGGCTTCCGGCACGGTTTCATGATTCTGATTCACCTTATCACGGAACCATCAGAGCCAACGCTAAAAGCTACAGATTCGTCGTGGAAGCAACAACTGAGAAGGGCGGCTTCGGAGGGAGCTTCTAATCTGAGCTTGGAACCATCCACGTCGAACAATCTGAGGCACTGCATAAAGTATGGTTCATCAATCCCAAACAAATAGGGAAAACAAAACTCGACAAAGACGAAATACTGGAGAATCGATAATTTGGAGAAGGAACCGCGCTCACAGAGTCCCAAGAAGAGACGAGGAGGTTGTTGGACTGAGGAGCGAACTGGACTCTGGAGATGGCGTCCCTGATGGGGTTTTCGAGCCTCCGGCGAGCTGCAATCATCGGAACGCCGCGTGCAGATCCGGAATCGATGCGAATGCGAGCTTTCAGATCGTGCGCTCTAGCGGTTCTTCTCGGGGGAGGCGATCGAACCCAGAAACGAGATGGGCGCAGTCGGTGACGGAAGCGAGAGCTGTCTAGCGGAGCCAAGGGGAAGAAGACGCAGGCAGAGAGAGAGAGAGAGAGAAGGCATGGGAATTGCCCTGAAGCTATCTCCACTACTTCCCGCTCTGCTTTGAAAAAACGAGTAACCTGGGAAGCGTTTACGGGTCGGGCCAGACCAGACAAGCTCGTACTTTCAAGCCCAGCAGCAAGAAGGAAAACACACTCGTCAAGAACGGTAATTGCACGACTCAGGCCCGTATGATAATCAATTTTTTTTCTCTATTTTTATTTTTAAACTGTTTATGAAATAGATTTTATAACAGAAATCCGTTTGATAATATAATTTAATTTTTTAATTTTTTTAAATAAATTTTTGATCCAGAAATAAATTTAAAATATAAATAAAAAGTAAAAATTTTCTACTTAGAAATAAAAATTCTTTTCTCTCTATCATCTCTCTTCAAGACTTGCTCTCCTCTCCTTTCTCACTTGCCGCCACCATCGCCGTTAGCTGCCTGCCGTCCACCCACCACTGGGTGCCGATAACAAAACTATTGTGTTGTTGTCAAATGTGTTTCTTTGCTAAAAACTCTTCAAAAAATTAGAAATAAAAAAATCTGGCCAGAAATTGAGTTCGCGCACTCATTGGTCCAAAATTTGACTTGCACTTTTCATCAAAATGGATCTACACAGGAATTCTCCCGATCTCTCACCTTCACATACGATGGATGCAGAAGAACGAGAAAAAAAGAGAAGAAGAAGTTACAACAACCGAGTCGGCCATCTCGATTCAATCGGATGCTAACTTTGACTCTCCGATCTCCATGAACGCCTTGGCCTTGACGTAAGCCCTCTCCAGGGACGCCCCGAACCTCCCCAGGTCCAGCCTCACGTTCTGCGTCTTCAGATACAAACCCATCTTGCTCCACTCCCCTCCCACCACCGCCCTCGGATCCTTCAGCACCACGCTCTCGACGCCGTACTTCTCCGCCAGGCTGCTCTCGTTGGCGTCGATCCTGTACTCCACGTACTCCAGCCCCAGCTCCCTCGCCGGCCTCCCGAAGTAGGCCTCCGACAGCCACTGCGTCCCCACCGGCACCACCTGCAACAGCACCGACCCCCGCCGCAGGAACACCGCGTGCGTCATCGCCGCTCCGTGCACCCCTATCATGGCGTGGCTCCCCTGCACCAATCTGTACGACTCTGCCAGCCGCATCTCTCGCGTGGGCGCGAATCGCCTCACCTCGAACCCGATCCTCTCCGCTAGGGCCTCCAGCGTTGCCTGGTTCAAGAACGCGCGCCCGGCGCTCCTTGGCCGGCTCACCAACACCAGCCGCGGCCTTCCCCCGGCTGCTGGACTCGGTGGAGGAGCCACCGCGCCGCCGCCGTAGGCGCCGTCGAGGAAGGAGGCGAAATCGCGTAGGCTCTTTGGATGCGGAAGCAGCTTGGGATCGACAGTCATCGGACCATGCGTGATCAGCCCGACGGTGATGGACGGGAAGCAGAGAGCCTCCTTCTGCCTGTCTAGGTTGACGACCGGGCGGTGGCTGAGGCGGGAGAGCACGTCGGCATACTTGCGGAGCCACCAGTCGCGACAGTCAACGACCGCGAGGGTGACGTCGTGGTCGGGAAATATGGACTCGACGGTGATGAAGAGCGGGAGGAGGCCGTCGCTGAACTCGTGGAAGAAGTTGCCGGTGTAGCCGCCGGCGCTGAACACGAGGGCGGGGGCCGCGTGCGCGACTCCGCACGTGGCGTTGGGAGGGGGCGAGGAGGTTATGGTCAGCTCTCTGACCCGCGAGAGCGCACGCAGGTCCCCCTTGCGCGTGTAAGGGTGGGTCTTTATAGAGGCACGCGGCGGTGAGGCCCGGTCCATGGAAGAGATGGTCGCGGTGGCGGGGTCCAGCAAAGCGGGGCCGTCGATGGTGCACAGATCGTAGGCGGGATGAGATTGGTCGCAGGTGACCGGTGAACCGTTGATGCCCGATGCCCAGCCCTTCAGCCCTGCGCGAAAGGAACGTGACCAAAGATCTCTCAACTTACTTGCGCATAAGTTAACATTTGCTATCTTTTAGAGAGTTCTAATGGTTGACAATGCTAAATTCTTATTTTTCCAAAAGCTTGCTTACGATCAAGAGAAAATTGTGAAAGAAGTTCTAAAAAATTCATAGGATATCAATTTTAATCTTAAATCTTTTAACAAAAAATTGCAAATTTAACTATTCCAGCTAATCTTGACCGGAAACAGCTAAAATGGACAATTCTTACGATTTTTTTTAATTTGTTAATAATTTTTTCTTCTTTTCTTTCTTTTTTTTCCCCTTCTTCCAGGTCGTCGGGCCTTGGCGATGGCTAGTGATCTCTGGCGACTTGGCAAGGGTCGACCTCGCTAGGAAGAAGGAAAAAAAAAAATTAAATTAAAAAATTTCATGTTAGCGTTGACGCTAACAGTGCCACATAGGACAGCCAGAGTCCATGTCAACAGTTTTGTGGCTAAAATTGGTTGGAAGGATTAAAGTGACAAATTATCAAAAAGTTTAGAATTGAATTAGCTAAGTTCATGGCTGAATTGGCTTTCGTACAATAAATTTATGACTTTTATTAATAATTTTCCCTTACGATCCACAACCCGACATGTGAATCGATTAACCAAACCAATAAACCAATGATGATAACAAATTCAAGAGAGATGCCTTGAATCCTGGCCAAATTCGTCAAGGATGTTAGATTGATGTCGAGGGCCAGAATCATCACGAACAGCCCTAGGCACGTTGCCGCGATCGCGCCTGTTTTCCTCATCGCACCGGGTTCGTTCCCCCGTCCCACCAGACTACCAATGCAACGCTAGCAGTGCGCCGAATAATTAGCAGGTGGATCGATTTATCGCTTCTCGGCGTGGTCCAGAACTCAGGTCACTGTCTGCATTGCAACATTAATCTCGAGAGGAAAGCGATTCGTACTACGACGCTGGCATTCCCTTTCACGCATGCATTTAAGTAGAACTTAGGGTATTAACAGAAGAGAAGGCAAGTGAAACAATTTACTTAGGTTCCAACAAAAAAAAGCACTTTGCTTTGCCTCGGATTTTCGAGAATCTGAAAAATGTTTTAAACAAGGAAAGCACCTACTCAACGAGAGAGAGGGATTCACTTGGGTTGGATTCGCAAATCTCGCCATACGTGGAATGAAATCTACCTCTTTTAATGTTATTATAAAATAAAATAAAAAGTCATAAATCTATTCTAAACTTTTTTTTTGCCAATTGAATCTTAAACTTTTCACATTTGTGCCAATTCAGTCCATTCGGTCAATTTTGGTCAACTGATGCTGATGTAGACGCCGAAAATTATCCACGTTAGCATCGGCCGACCAAAATTGGCCGGATGGATTGAATTGACACGAATGCAACAAGTTTAGGAATCGATTGACAAAAAAAAAAAGATTTAAGACCAAATTGACACAATTGCAATAAGTTTAGAATTTTTTAGCAATTCTCCATTCCTTTATTTTAGTACTTTGTCATATTTCTGCCCATTTTCCTCTCTTTTTTTCCTTTCATTTCCTTGTTTCTTGCTTTTACTTCTTCCCCCAAAAAATGTTCTTAACAAACGGATAATCAACTTTCCTGAAAAACATTTTTAGAAGGACTTACTACACTTATAAATGATGTGCAAGCCATTTTTCCGATATTTGTTACCAAATAAAAACAACAACAACGTAAGGCACATATGAGTACAACTCCAAGTCCCAAAGCGTTGGCGCAGGGGACTTGGGTGTGTTCTCAGGGGCACCCGAGCCCGGCATCTGGGGTCACGACTGTGGGCACCCAAGACCTTTGAAAGATTCAGAAAACATTTTCATAACAACAGTCGCTTATATCACTTGAAATAGCTAGTCAATGAATAATGTTAGCATTGTCGAGTTTCGCAAAAATCGATTGATTCGGAAAACATTTTCATAAAAGCAGTCGTTTACTTCGCTTGAAATAATTAGTTAATGAAAAATATTTGCATCATCAAGAGCAATTTATATGTAGATATTTTCGTGAACAATAAAAATAATTTTCGTTCATTCATTTTTACAAAGCGATAAAAAGCTATCGTTTTTAAGAAAATATTTTCCAAATCGTTCAATTTCCACGAAATAAGCGCACCCTCTCTGTTTGTTTGGCGAAAAAATAAATGACTTGAGAAAACATTTTCGTAAAAATGATGGATTGTACCGTTTATAAAGATGAATGAATGATAAATATTTTTTCATCATACATAAATTATTATCAATAATGAAAACATTTCTATTCACTGATTACTTTAAATGATGTAAGCAAATAACTTTTTTAAAAAATACTTTTCAAATACTCATTTTCGCAAAATAACAAAACCTAAAGCAACGAACTCGCATAGCGCCGATGTTTCCGGACCGCAAGTGCAGCGACAACAATAACCAATCGACAACTCGGTGGTCCTATCCAAGTTAGATGCGTCCAGCATCGACGAGGTTGCTCGTCCGTCCGGCACGCATCGCTCAGCCCGGCCCAAACCGATCCCCACAATCATGTGTCAACACGTGGAAATCGCGGTGACCCAAAAAAATCCAAATAGAAAGACAAGAAGAAAAGAAAGTGACCAGGGGGCATCATCTGCCCACGAAACATTTTCCTTAAAAAGGACGGTCGTGACGAGAAACGCAAGGAGAAGCGACGCGAGATTTTCTTGTTGGAGTGGGACTTTCTCGGAAAAGGCCCGAGAAAAGAAAAAAGGCCCCTCGGAATCTTTTCGGGAGTCGGGCGAGCCAGATGTTGGGGTTTGCCAGAAGAGAATCGACGACATGGAAGCGCACCGAATTCTCATTTGTTTTTTAATTCAAAGTACATGAAAATTTTGCCATATATGAACGTGGACCCCGTATATCGACGTATGATTTTTTCATAACCTTTCTAAATATAAGCGATATTTCGAATTTTGGTCAGGAATGTGAAAAGAGCACTTTATGCTCTTATAATTAAGTGTGTACAAACAAGCCGTGAATCTTTGGAGAATTGAAACGTCTTGTGATTTTGGGATCTGAATAATCGTTCGGGCATTCAAACTTCGTTTATTTCGTGAAAAAATCAATGATTTGAAAAATATCTTTTTAAAAAAAATTACTCGTTTCGCTTGCAAAAATAAATGAATGAATAAAAAAAATTTCATAAAATGTTTAGACGTACATTGCTCTCGATAATGAAGAACCTTGCATTGATAAAATTATTTCAAGGGAAAATACCATAAAAAAGAAATCTCAAATTATGCCCACTATAACACAAATACTCTAAACTTTTTATGTCACAAAAAACCTTAAATTTGCCCATTCTGATACAGATATCCCAATTTTTTTTGTGTCACGAAAAAATCTAAACTTATACATGTGTGACATATATATCCCTTATTTTCAGTTTCATTCAGTGTATATTTATTATATCGGCGTAAGTTCGGGATTTTTTATAACACAAAAAAAGTCGTAAGCATTTGTATCACAATGGGCAAATTTAGGGTTTTAAGCGATACAAAAAAAAATCTGGAGTATTTGTGTCACAGTGGATATGATTTGGTATTTTTTTATGGTATTTAACCCCTTTAGAAAAATATTATTTATTTTTTACGAAATAAGTGGAGGCAAGAGTTTCGAAGGTTTATGTGATAATGGGCATGGCTTTTGATTTTGGGCAAGAGATTTGTCATCGGCTGCACCCTAGCAATTTCTCGTGGTGAACTTGGGTCGGTTTCTTGGGCAAATGGGTTTGAAAAGCCCAAGATTCGTAGGCGCAGATAGGGGGGAGAGAGAGAATCTTGACTCAATTGAAAGAAAATTCACTTTCTGAGATCTCGATTCCATACCCTGAACTTCTCCACTTGATCTAGAACGAATCCTTTTTGAAAGCATCATCTACCCAACTTAAATCAACTCGTTTTCCCATCGTACTTACGGTTTCATGCCGATATTTTATTTGGTTTTTTCTTTTCAATTCGTGTCTTCGGATCGCGTTGATGCCGGTTCCGGCCCGACCCAGTTCGCGGTCCGACCCCGGACACGTCCCCAACTCAGTACACACAAGACATGTTGCGCACGACGAAGGTAGCTACCTCGAGGTAAATGTAGCAAAGATATCAAGGGGTCTTCTTTATTATAGTTACTCCCGAAGTCCAAAGGTGAATTTATATAGGGGGAGCCATGTGAGAGGCACCAAAGAGGAAGGCAATGCTTTTCGTGCGGTGACAGCTATGGGGGATAGCAATAATTGACATTGTTGCTTAGTGATGATAACAACCGTGTATGTATGCAATGTAATTTTTGAATATTCAAATTTTTTTTAAAAAAAAGAAGGGATGGAACGATACTTCCGCCTAATAATTTTATAATTTCAACCATTAATTTTTTTTAAAGAGTTTTTTTACGAGGATTCTTCCTTGGGACCAGTGGAGACTATGGGTGAGTTTGGTTCAGCATTTGGAAGGAGCTTTCAGCCCAAAAGCTCATTTGCGAAATGCTAAACTGTTTGTCAAGTTTTTTTAAGGAAGCATTCAGCCAAATACTAGCCTTGGAAAGGTTGAAATGCTCAATGCTGGGTGGACCAGCATTAAGCATTCAATCTTGAGCATTTTAACCTTCCCAAGGTCAACATTTGGCCAAATACTTCATTGGAAAAACTTGCCAAACAGTTCAGCATTTCATAAAGGAGCTTTCGACCTAAAAGCTCTTTTTAAATGCTGAACCAAACCCATCCTATGTCTTGTATCTCATTGAGCATCGCACTCCTCCCAAAAATTATCCTTGTCTCCTTCTTGCCTTTGAAAGAATGCTTCTTTTTCTTATCTCTCACTTGTAATATTCAAAATGCTATTTTCATACCTCTTTAAGGAAATGAAAAATATCCACATGCAGCATATGGTCGGCAAATTGCTCTCTTCTAGATAATTTGCAACTCTCGAAAATTATTTTAAAAAAAATATGGTCTAAACTCACTTTCCCTAAAAAAAATATCTTTAAAGGACTATTTGGTAATACTCATATTTCTCTGATTCACGTTCTTTTATTTTCGGGAACATAAAAAAAAATCTATTTGGTATATAATTGTTTTCGAGAATAAATTTGAACGTGAAAGAAAAGTCTCTAAGGAATTACAAATCGGACTCTTATTTTTCCAAAGGCAATAAAGGAGACACGGACACTTTTTGGAAGGAGCAACAAAGTCAAAGAAATAAACTCGAAACTTCCCAAACATTGTTCGAGTCAAAAGAACTTTCAAACCTAAGTTTCTTCGCGATTCACTTTCATTGGACGTACATAATTCCAAAGATACAGAAATCCAACGGCAAAAGGAAAAACATCAAGACCCCGGAGACCCAATTCGACACGAACCTAATCGATTTTCGGGCACCATAATCGGCGAATCCGGGTCACGATCCGCGGAAACGGGACCCTACCCTCGACCCGGAAAGAGAGGCGACGGAACTAAAATAAAACAAAACAAATATAGATGAAAACGGGAAAAGGGTCATCAGTCCACGAGATTTCTTCAAAGGAAAGCTTTGGCAAACTTACGGGGAACGCATGGCAGGTGGAAGAATTCTTGCAGCGAACGGAGCTAGATCTCCCCCGTCGCATTCGTATCGCAACGCGAATTCCATTGGATTTCCTTCTGCCCCTCCTTTTTCTTTTTTTCTTTTTAATTTAACCCTTAAATAATGTGGGAGTCAATGGAATTTTGTTGGGCGATGATCGGGATCTCGTTCTTCTTCCCATGGAAACTCCCGGGGTCGGCGGGACCCCCACGGGGGACATCTAGGTTATAGCCAAATCTTTTCCACTAGTTGGGGGGGACTTTCGAAAGCTCCACATATTTTCCCATGATCGCGACAATGCAATTGCCTAGGGACCACCGTCAGGTCTCTCGCTTATCATCATCATGCATGTCCCGTTTGCAAAAAAAATATTTTTCTATTTTCCATGTAGGGACGTCGTGACGTCGTCGATCGACCGATCGATCTAGCTATCCCGGCCGGAGCAGAAGTCGATCACGATCACGTCTCCGGTCGATGGATTGGCCGGTCACAAGCCATGGACACCGGCTACGTATGGGTGCGTTTGTCTCGCTGAAAATTTCGAGATAATGAGAAACATTTTTTTTTCCCCATGGAAATCATTTTCGAGGAAAACGGTCGGTTTCCATTTGTTCGGTGGGTCAGTAGGGAAAGCGATTCCCTTCTCGTCGCAAAAGGAAAGTCGTTTTCCACGCAATTTGAGCTTGTTGTTTTCATTATGTGGAGTACGTTTTCCGTAGATCAATCGATTAGGTTTCCGTCGTCCAAACTCCGAAAGGGCGGAGAACGATTTACCCAATAAACAGTTTTCCCTCGAACAAACGGGTCTGAATACAACTTCGGGATGATCTCCACGTTCGTACCCCACTAATCATTACACCAATCAGGAGAAAATTTCTCTCCCATTAGGGATGGCGAAGAAGACACGGTGCTTAAACCCGTATCTCCGATCCGATTGATCGCGACCCGCTTACGACGGGTCTATATATATAATGTTGGTCCGAGAAAGGAATTACATTGGGTAGGAATTTAAATCGTGATGTCTACATGGCCACTAACGAAAGAAAATATCTGCCCTTTATGGACAGATTAACCCCTGTGCTGGACTGGACTGGACTGGCAAATCCATTCCGTCTGCCGTAGCGAAACGTCTTTCTCGATAATGACGTGGGCCCACCTCATATCATCTCCCTCCTTCAGTCTTATGATATCTTCAACAACCCCCATCATTAAAAAAAATCAATTTGAAGGGATTGCGATTGCGCCCTGCAGGGGGGGGCAAATGGGTCATTGCACGATTTGGTTCCGAGGGTCCATTCTTCGTTTTTTGTTTACATTCTAGTGAATGTACACATCGGATGGGGGGCGGGGGATCGTGCCCAACAAATTGATTTAATAAAAATGAAAAGGATTGGAGCTTTCTTAGAATACGGACTCGTGTTGAATAAACCCATTTTCTGGTAAATTTTCGGGGTCGTGTATGGATCGAGCCGATCGCAAACGATCTCGTGTTTGAGCCGCTTATTTGGATTTTAACACAGGTCTAATTTGATCTGTGCTCGAGATCCGTTGCACCCCGGGTAGGCTTGCTTATGAAAGGAATATATGGTTTTTGACATTATCGTGTGCCCAATTCCCCGAAAAAGAACATAAACTTTAGGTTCAATCCAAATTTTGCCTTGAACTTTTTTTCGTAAGAAAAAAATTTCATCAGCTTTCGCTCTAGTTTTGGATTTGCCCCATGTCCAAAAGATCACCACTGATTTTTTCAAAATTGTCAACATGGGGAGGTTGTTATTGTTCCATACAAAGGCGAGAGTGTTGGTGAAGACGCGGGTCCTCATAATGAACAACTAACTGGCCCTAATGTTAATAATGACGATTTTTGGACATGGGGGTTGATTTGAGATTATAGCTTGTGTTTTTTTTAGACAAAAAAAAAAATTTGAGGCGGAATTGGAATCGGATAGGATTTTTTAAGGAATTAAACCCATTGTTATATATTATATTCCACAACATGAAAAGGAAAATCACGCCAGTTAGTCTTGAAATGAAATTATTTGTTAGTTGTGGAGGATTAGAATGAAAAAGGAAAACTACATGTACACATATTTTCTTCTTTTCGAGGTACATTCAGCGAGGACCCTCGAATTCTGCCTCGAGCCTCTCAACTCATGTCGGTCCGGATGGGCCCAACGTGCCTCCCGACTCGTAATTAGGTCTACTTCATATCGATCGTTTTATCGCGTGAATGAATTCTTTGGCGAAAACAAAACGGAAGAAAGGTACCTTAGGGGCGGAAAATAAATACCGATGCGAGAGCCCCTTTTTTTTTTTGATAGCCTTTGGGAGAGCAAAAATTTCGTGTGCGGTCCATAACTCCGGGGTACGGTCCGATTAAGGTCGCTGTTCAAGTATCATTGTCAGTTGAAAATCGACTAATCATGCGATTTTATATTAGTATTGATCAGTGTCAAATGAATGAATGGTATTCACATTAGCGTTGCCGTTGGAGTTGGGTTTGGAATGATGCTTTCATTCCGGTGTCCGGTCAACCTTTGTCCCTTTAATGCATACCAATCGAGATTCTTATACCATTTTTCTGTCTTCTGCAATTTCTGTCGAGTTGGAAAGGTTCTACAACTTGAGCCGAGACGAGATTTGACTACGGATCCCTTCATTAGTCAATGCTTATAACACAAGTTAATTACCCCCATCTCCGGGAGGAAAATGTGCTAATTAACTGCCCCCCACCCCATTACCGTTAAACTCGAACACTCGATGTGTTTCGATCCGTGATGCACGCGTCACTTTTCAAAATTCAAAAGTTTCTCATTGATGGGATTTCGTAGTTTTGACCGTTCGTTTATTTAAGATGGGATTCTTCGAAAAAAGGAATCGCCCGAACGGTTAGGTCTAATTTGCCATCTCTCGATCTTAAATAAATGCAATGCCTATTTGTGGATAAGTTTACAAATGCAAAGAAGCACCTTGAATGACTTTTTTTTTTGGGATTCGAGGCTCGTTAATAAAAAGAAACTTTTCGATTCGATTGTAAACGAAGGTAAAATAAGATAGCAAAATATACGGATGATTGTCCAAAAAATCATAAACCTATTATACGGCAGTCGATTCAATTCTAAATTTTTCAATTCAATTATAAGTATACATTACTTTACAATTTGCCTTTAACTATATATTTTACTCGGCAAATGCATTTATTTTATCTTTTATTCTTCCCCCTATATTTACAAGTACTTTTACTCTGCTATCATCAATGGTCATCAGATTTGGAGTTAAATGAGCTCATGCTTAATTAAATTTCCAGACACTAGTCAGAATAAAAAAATAAAAAAACGATTGAGATCTGATCATTAATAACCTTTTATTTTTTTTCTCTGCCAATGGAATTTGCGTCCAATTCTTTAATTGACTTTGATTTTTCTAGAGAAAGCTCGGAGCTGATCATGTTGTTCACAGTTCACTCACATGGAGCCAATCACTTCCAAAAGTACGCATAGTTGGTACAAACAGAGAACACACCATAAATATAGTGAAAAAGCCATAAAAAAATCTCAACATTTATCTACCGCGACACATTTATTTTATATTATTTTTTGTGACACAAAATTGTATTTGTGTGAGATATTTACTTCAATTTTTTTTGTGACATAAAAAATATCAAACTTATACCTGTGTGATACATTTACTTGAAAAAAAATTTCGTGACACTAAAAACCCCAAACATTTTTTCATGACACCAATTTTTTTTTGGTAAATATTTCACACTGATACAAATTTGAGGAATTTGATGTCACAAGAAGAAGTTTTGGGGTAAATATGTGACACTGTAGAAGTTCGGGATAAATGTATCGCATAAATATAAATTTGAAGTTTTTTGTGTTAAAAAAAATTGAAATAAATGTGTCACAATGGGCATAATATAAAATTTTTTTGCTGCTTTTGGCCTAAATAAATCTAGCAGCAACCTTATCATCTCTGGAAGGCAATGTGCCTTCTGGGTTTTCTACCGTTGGATCGAAAAATAAAAAAAAATTATAAACATCGACGATATCTGTTAAACGGTTAATATGTCTAATAATTTAATCCGATGGTAAAAGACTATTAAGGCACGGTACTTCCCGAAGGCGACGGAATCACTCGAAAAAGGGGGGAAAAGTCGGTCTTCTACATAAATATGCGGTTAGGTTTCGTTTGGTTTCGCATCTCACTTTTCAGATATCTCTGGCTGGGTTGGGGTTTCCCCCGGCAGATGACATTCTTGATTAGAAACGAAAAATGATGTCTCACCTCTGAATGGCAAAAGTTCTCATTAGCTGATTTGGATCTCATTGAAAAGAAAAAAAATTGATGAATCGATCTCCATTTTCTGACGCAACATTATTGAGACGGGCAATCGGTATAATTGACTCGCTGAGCAATGTTGCGCGAATTTCGCACATCGTCATGGGTATCTCGATTGGGTCATAACTACTCGTTTTGCTCGTGGCCCGAACGTTCGAGATTGATGAACCCTGTAAGCGTAACTTCACCACCGTATCGTGGATCGGAAAGTCTCTCTGTACAAGACAATAAACACTCTGAAGTACGAGATGATGGGATGCTCGCTTTTGTTGCGACCTCGTGAAAAAAAACATTTCCCTTTTAGCCTTGGCGTTTGAGGTTAAAAAGTTAGTTTTGAGGGTTACTACTATGAAAAACCTAAAACCGATACATTTATAACAAATTTACCTTCCATTAGTTTCTGTTAAATTTTACCGTCAAATTGCTGAGTTAGATGACATGATGTACCAATTTGGAGTCTTACCATCCATTCTTCACATGTATGGATTATTTCGTGGTATTATTAACTCAATTTAACGAAAACTAACATATTGAAATTTGTCATAAATGTACAAGTTTAGGGTTTTTTATGATAAAAAAATTAATTTTTGGTAAATTTATCGTATGTATATCAGTTTAGGATTTTTTGTAGTCAAAAAATTAATTCGAGATAAATTTATCATAAATGTATCGATTTGAAGTTTTTCGTGGTATTAACCCGAGTTTTATTCCAATCGAAACGGAAGGGATTGTCCCAAGGGATGGAAATTATGCAATAGCAACGACTCATCGTCAAAAGAAATATCTGAGGGAGCGGTCCTCGTTGGGGGCAAAGAAACTTGAGGAGGGAGAGGGGCGAGCGATTGCAACAAGTTAGGTGCGCCTGTCTGGTCCATAATTAGCACCCAACGTAGCAGAAGAGCATCAAGAACCATGTTCCGCGATTCGAAATAACAGAGGAAAATGATGACCGAAATGACAAAAAGCGAGGGCACGTAAGACAAATGGATCCATAAAATAGGGCTTAAGCAACATACGTTGTCCGCACATTAACACATTGCAAGACGCCAATTCACACGAGACGCCAATTCATTTTCCGTAAATTTCACTTTTAACCATGGAGCAACGTCCAAATAAAACCAATTTGGATGTAGATACTAATTCTAGCGTTCCGCGTTTAATTGGTGCCCGTATAATGAAGATTTATCTTGCATCGCTTGTTTACGAAAAATTACATGCTCTTTGTATTCACGCGATCTCTCTCGACCTACCAAATTTTTTTTTTTTTGGGATCATGAACCTGTCAGCTTAAGATTTAAGGTTGGAATTTCTAACATGATACCAAAGTTGGGATTATGCTCTAGTTTATTTCGTCGGTATAACCATCATTCAAATTCTACGTGTTAAGGTATCCGTTTATTCGTTGAGTTTAAACTCTTTAGTTGAACTTACCATAGTCCTTCCTCGACGCTTCCCTTAATTTGAGCCGAATGGTAAGAATGTGCACTCGAAATGCTTCCATCATCAATGCAAAATCGAGAACACGCTGATGTGCAGAATTCAAACATGTCTTAGCCCTCTTCGAACGTTCAATTTATCCAAATTCAATCCCAATGGGGCGAAAATCATCGGTACCGTCTTTGGCTTCGAATCTACAGAAAACTCAATTAGCTGGGCGCAGAGATTGATAGAATCCACTTCCTACAAAAGATTGAAATTCAGATCGTACCATTAATGAGCATGGGCATGCAACATGTGTGAAAAGAAATTAAAAATTAAAAAGAAAAAGAAAAAGGCAAAAGAGATCCAAACACACGGTGGGACAAAGCGTCGAGACTCGAGAGACATTCCGGATGCGCTCGTCGTATGATCTTTGATGGTCCGCTAAAAGCGGCCACGTGTCCGAGGATCTTAATATTTATTTTCTCTTTTTTTCCCCCCCTGATCGCCTTTTTTTAACGACGCAACAAGCGATATATCGCGAGTACTCACGCAAAGTAGGCTTCCGCCGTTCGGGAAACAGGAGTATCCGCGAATCGGTGAGAGACACGTCAGCACCGATTCCTCATCACGTAATTACGGCCATCACCGATGGCATCTTCTTTCAGTATCAACCCCACCTCTCTAACCAATAAATAAATAAAGAGAAAAAGCCAAAAAAACCTTTACCTACTGCAACACATTTACCTCAAATTATTTTTTGTGACACAAAAAATCCCAAATTTATATCTGTGTGACACATTTATCCCAATTTTTTTTGTGACACTAAAAATCTCAAATTTTTTTCTACGACACCAATTTTTTAGGATAAATATGTTACGCGGATACAAGTTTATAATTTTTTGTATCACAAGAAAAAGTTTAGGGTAAATGTGTCACATTATATAAATTTGAGGTAAATATGCCACATGTTTGAGATAAATTTACGGTAAACATGTCACAATAAACATAGTTTAGAGTTTTTGATAACAGCAATACATATATTTATAGAAAACAGGGAAAAAAACAAACCTCATCCTTCTCGCGCAGTACCCCGTGGGGCCCACTGGTTGTCTGGTCGTATTAAAAGCGATTTAAAACCCTGCTTAAAGTGGAAATTTAATGGGGATTGGGCCCTAATTAAATTAGATTTATTATGCGACTAGCAACGAGCTTAAGGAGGCATTCGCGAGGTTGTTGTGCCCGTTGTCGTATCGGCCGATAATCAACATCTCGTCTTCGCCCCCCAACTTATCGATCATCGGATAACTCGAACCAACTATATTTTTGTGCAAATGCACAATACTATAATTATTTTCTTGCTTTCTTCACTGAAGTAGACGTTTGATAGGATTTTTCGATTTCTTTTTAACACGATGGGTTTCGGGTGCCGAGATGTCCTGATTTACCATCGCTTTTCTTAAATGAAAAAAAAAAAATTGCTAAAATCCGATTTTCTAATTTTCCTTTTTTCTTTTTGGATTTGGAAGCTCGGACACTCGTAACGTGTAACGGGAGGGGAGAGAAGGAATGTTGAATAGAGACGGGGGTGGGGGGGAGTTTGGACAATATCTTCTTCTTTTTTATTATCGGATTTTCAATTTTTATGGTTTTTAATTGTCTGTACGAAAAGAAGCAAGGAAGGCGGAGAGAATCTAGAAATGGCAGCATTTCTTTTTCGCCTTCCCTCGAAGCTTAAAAAAAAACTAAAAGACCCAGAAAAAAGAATACATATATACATACATATATAGATGTCTATACGTATATTTTATCGTCAGACTCTGGAAAAAGAATATGTATTAATTGCTACTCGGTCTGCTAATAATAATAATAATGCATCAGAAGGAAGGGAAAGAAGATAAAATTAAAGGAGAGAAGAAATTGTTCATGGGGGGCGTGGGTGTGTGGGGAGAGAGGGAGGGGGGAGTGAAGAAAAAGCAGAGAATAAAAAGAGACCGGATGTTGACAAAATTCATGTCACTGTTCTTAGAAGGTCGTTTGTTTGTGTGAAGATTTCTTATCTGGGATCTCTCTCTCTCTGAAAAGACTTGCTTTCTCTCTCATCATTCCCCCTCGTCCTCTCTCTCTCTCTAGAACGAAAAACTCCTTTCTTTGCCCAAGAAAGAGGAGAGAGAGAGGAGAGAGAGACAGTGGCCCAGCAGATCGAGAGCTCCCCCCCCAAATCTCGTTTTCTTATTTTTATTTTTCTTTATGTCTTCCTCAGTGTGAGTGATGAGGATCTAAGCTCATCCAATGTTGTTGCAGACGTTGCCCACTTTGCTGTTTCTCGTGTAATTGCCAAATTCTTGGCCTTTTTCCCTTTCTCTTCCCCTTTCCCCCTCTTCCGTTTAGCTTGTTTATCCTCTGTCCTGTCTTATTAGTTGGGTCCTTCTCTTCCTTTTTAGTGGGATTTCTTTTTTTCTTTTTTTTTGTTTCCCGTTCCCCCCCTCCTCTGATGTGGAGACTCTGTGAAGTAATTGGATCCGTGGATGATTCCTTGTGGCGGAGGAGCTGACGGAGACGATGTTGCGCTGAGGTGAAATTCTCCTCGCTTTTCTCGCGGAATTCGTTTTTCTTGATTGTCTCTGTCCGATGCCGCTAATTGGGTCTTTAGTTATCTCGTTCTTGTCCCCTTTTCTTCGGCCTAATTAAAGTCCTTGATTAGTTTGAGGTACGGATTTGCCTTTCTCATTCGATTTCTGACTCGCAATTTTGTCTAATTGGTCGGACCTTGGAGTCGATTTGTTATTTTCTGCAGTTAATTCGTACAATTCTGTCATTTGGGGGGGTGCGTGGTAGGCGGAATTTCTCGTGCCTCGTAATCGGTCTCGTGTCCATGGGATTATCTTTTGTTACCTCATTTGAGTTTTTTGCTTGATAGACTAATTAAAGAGTACCTGGAGTGGGTGTTCGATGATAGACTTCACTTGAGCTCAGTGTCTTAGTGATCTCCCTGAAATGCAGCCCGACTCTTCAATGATACAGCTAATGGCATTTTGTAGATTTCGTGGAAGAACTTGAGTTAATGATAAGAAGTGGCAAGATTCTTGCTCGGATTGGTGAAGAGATTGCCGGGATGATCTAGTGGCTAGCGGGAAACTGTGTTCACTTATTGTAAAGTGAGTGAAGTGCAGTCATGGTGAAATGAAGTGCTTCTGTAGATTGGGGAAATATGTGGCATGCATTCGAAGTCTAGTCCTATACAATGCATTTTAAGTTTGTTGCAAAATACGTTCTCTGAACTCTGGAGTTAGTGGCATCCAGAATTGATAGAAATATTAATGTTGGTTTAGCTTTTAGAATCCTTTAGACAGTGCTTTGCTGAAAAGTTGCATATCTCTGTGTGACCCGCTTTCGTATATTCCTGTATACACATGCCCCAAGGGAAGTGAAAGGGGAAGACAATGGTGGGCAACATATTTACCGATCTGTTTTTGGACACTAAGTTGTTTGTTTAAGTTTGCTTGGCAATTTCCAAGGAATTTAATATTCTGCTCTTTTATTTCTTTTTGACAAAGAAAGTTCCGCTCTTCAAGTTTGGTATGTATACATTTGGGAAAACATATGGATACAAATTTACTAATGTGATGTTACAATTGCTTGTTGGGTTTGACACTGACTATGGGAATGCATTGTGGAAGCTAATTTGCTAGTTCAATCAACTGGTCCCCGCTTAGTAGTAACCAATGGCTTCTAAAAGGATGTGGTACATAGTCGATTCTTTAATGTTTAGCCATCTATGTTGTGAAAGATGGGCTGGTCGCTTTAATGAGAAGTCCACGATTCACTGATCAAGAGAATTGATACTCTTTTGTGTCGCAACTCTAATACTGGATGGACATATTCCATACCTGAGAAATAATTAGACAATGGATCGGGGATAGAGAAGTACTGTTGCTTGTTTCTGGGATAATCCTTGGGGTGCATTGGAATTTTGATGATGGAATGGTGCTCTAGACAGACAATACAATCTTCTTCTTTGCATCTGATTCGGTAAATATGTAAATTCAGATACGGAAGAATCTAAGGGAATAAAATTTGAGAGATTCTTGGTTATTAAGAAATCTTCATTACAAATTGGTAGCAATCAATATCTGTCCATCCGAGATTCTGAAGTGAATCTAATGATCATTATACTAAGGGAGACTAACTATGTAGAATCTGTACTTTTTGAATACTATACTGGATATGGAACAAGTGGAAATCTCTCTCTCTCTCTCTCTGTATATATGTGCTTTGGTTGGTGTGGCGTGTAAATTTTCAACTTTAAGCTGATTATGGGTATTTCCTATTGCAAGTATGTAGCTTTAGCCAATTCCTCTTCTCCTTTTGGTATGACAGATAATTATTCTTCCGTTTACTAGTCTGTCCTCAGATTTTATCTTGATTCCCCTTTTCTTTTGGGAGCTCTACATCCTTAATTTGCTATTCTGCATATTTATTCAAAGTGTTCTTTTATCTACTGCCAGTGATGGGAACAGAAATCGAACTGAAAAGCAATCTTCCTGGACATCACTCAATGAGGGATCTGAATGAGGATTCTAACAGTTGTAGCTGGTTGCTGTTTAGTGGAGAAAGGACGTTGCAGAATGGACATTGTTACAAGGGCTTTTTGCCAGGGGCAGCTGCAGATATTTATCCTGATTATGGCAAAGATAAAGTGAAGCAAAAAATGCTTGAGCATGAGGCCATATTCAAGAATCAGGTATGGTTATTGATATACTTGTCTTTGTTGTATAAGATCTTAAATTTGATTTTCATTTGATAAGCAGTGTTTTCATCCTTCATTTATTGATCAGTATTATGAATGGACTACTTGATTTACAAACATGTGTTGGTTTGTTTAATTTTCATGCTTAGAGAGCCCTTCATTATATAGAGGCATGTAGAAGCGATTTCGGCCTTTTTCACTCGTGCAATCGGTTCAAGAATTTTGACCACTTGAATGAAAACTCAAGATAAATTGTGGATTACTGGCCAACACATTAGAGAAATCATGGATTACCTCTCCAAACTGTGGTCATGCACTGCTTTGAATTTTTAAGAATATGCCAATTTTGGAACACGTGGACTCAGAAATCGATTGTTTCTGTCATCATTCAGGTGTATGAACTACACCGTCTGTACAAAATACAGAAGGACCTGATGGATGATGTTAGAAGGAAAGAGGCACTAAAAACTCGGATGCCTGTTGAAACATCACTAGCATCAAGCCCTTTAGTGTCTCAAATTACATGTGAAGACACTCGGAGATGGCAAATCCCGAGCTTCCCTGTTGCAAGCCCCAGTTACACTAGGCCATCTGCAGAAGGAATCCATTCTCCAATCAATTCTATGAAGGGACATAGCACGCTACCTGCGACTTTTGCTTCTCCAAATGGAGGTATCTTCAAGACTTCTGAGGCGCCTGATTCCAGACCCTCAAAGGTTAGGAGAAAAATGTTTGACCTTCAACTCCCAGCTGATGAGTACATTGACACTGACGATCAAGAGCAGGTTGACCATGGGAAAGACATGTCAAGTTTCCCTAATCAAGATTGTAAATTTGGCTTTCACAATGCTGTAAATATAATTCGCGGAGATAGTGGGAACACTGATAGTGTGGGACATGCTTTGGAGTCTGGTTTACATGCCAAAAAAAGGAATGTGGCTGACCTGAATCAACCTATTGAGGTTGATGAAACTAAAGCCTCACCATATATTGATCTTGAGAGTCATGGTTTCCCTCATGGGGAGATTCAAGTACAGGAACACTCTTTTAAGCCGAAATCAATCGATCTAGGCTTACCTTATGATGATGCTCAAAGCTCTCATCGTGGAAGCAATAATGGGACTTTATTCAATTTACATCAGGTCAGCGAGAGGAATGGAAGAGGGTTGTTTTCGCACATGGTTGAAGCTGGTAAGGTTTTCTTTGGTGTAGCAATTGGGCTTGTTGTTGCGTATGCTTATGCTTCTCTTCTCATGATTTTCTCACTCTTTACTTTTTTATCTTGAAAATTTTCTCTTCTTGGATAAAAGTATCTGCATTGTATAATTTTCATGCTGCTTTGTTCGTACTTCTTTGCTTGCCTGCTTTGTCAAAGTTAGATGGCCTCCTTTGCTTTTGGTGATATTTGTTATACAGACTACACTTCACAGAGATAGTTGCTTACCTGGAATGGTTGCCCCCGAAGTAATTTTAGCAGTGATTAATGAAACCTCTATACACCGTTTAACAGATTTTCAACTAGAGGTTTGATCATTGAAATGCTAGAGAATGTGCATATAGACTATCATGATTAGACAGGCTACTTGTGCGTGGCTCCTGTGGGTAAGATGTCAAATATGCGCGTATGGATGGCGAGATTGTCGGTTCTAGTGCTTCCAGTTGAATGACATTCTCACTTTATGATCTTATACATATTTTGGCTGCAATTCTGGAGTCAATGATCTCTTTGTCCACAGGGGACATCAAGGGCAAGAAATCTACTTCTCATGGTCTTCATATCCATGGTTTGCTCAATGAAGTCCATGATGCTCCTTACAATCCAACTGATCAAAGCACAGTCAGTCAAAGTAGAGAGAGGACCATTTGTGGCTTAGAAACCTCTGTAAATGCTCAGCGTCCAGAATCAGTAATGCCATCTTTGGAAAAAGCAGGCAAATTAAGCCAGAAGTCACTTCCATTTCAAATGCATCCGTGCATAGTTTCATCCAGCACCCACAGTGCAAGTACTCAGCCAGGAGATTGGAACCATGCAATGTATAGTGACAAGTGGCATGAGAGGGATGTTAGATCTAACAGAGGATTTGGGAAGGAATTGCTCAATCAGAATGGCTTTAAGAATGGGTCTTCTCTGGATTCCAAGGAACTATCCAGCCGCTTCCCAGTACTTAGCTATGACCATGTTAAGTCTTTCGCCGATAGAAAGCTACCCTCAAAGGACTTCGTCGATCACACTTCTGCTAAATATCATGGATGTTCAAGTTCCATTAATGCTAACACTGGAAGAGAGGTAGATCTGAACAGAGTACTTGGAAATGGTATATCTAATAACTTGGTTCTACCACAAGGCGGTGGAATCACAGATGAAGAGAATAAAAGAGAGGACCATGTTGTGACGCTGCCTTGGTTGAGGGCTAAAACAGCTTGCCAGAGTGAGGTCACTGTGAGAAGGGATCTGAATTCTAGAGGATCAAATTTGCATCAACCTTCATCTTCTATATGCTTGACCAGCAATAATGAAGCTGGAAAAGGTCTGACTCAAATGTTATCTCAGAGTACCAGATCGGTTTTGTGTTCTGATGAAGTTGATGCTAAGAGGAGTGATGTTGGTGCATTGTCAAGTAATAAAAAGATTCTTGGGTTTCCGATATTCGAAAAGCCGCCTATTTCGAAGAATGATTCATTTTCTCTTAACTCACCATCTGTATCTCTTCCTCATTTTTCCGAAGGTGAAGTTGTGGAAAAAGAGAAGAAAGTGAGATTACTCGACATTAATTTGCCCTGTGATTCTGTATCTGAGTTGGGTAAGCCGACTGGAACCCCTGCTGTGCAGAAAGGAATAGGTTCAACTGCGAGCTCCATGAGGCATCAAATTGATTTGAATCTATGTGTGAGTGATGATGAAACTGTTGCAATGCCATCGGTTTCCACTACTTGCACCAATGGTAAGCGGATATCTGGGATAGATCTGGAGGCTCCTGTGGTTTCAGACAGTGAGGACATCATTTTTGATGTAGAGGTTACAGAAAAGGAAGGTGAAAGATCTACGCTCTCCTTGCAGCAGGAAAATGGACATCGACAGAATGAAATTGTGAAAGTAGCAGCGGAGACAATAGTTGCCATCTCATCAGCCAGCCATCAAAATTATCTGAACAAGATAGATAGCAGATCACCTGAGGCTCTGGAGGACCCACTCAACTGGTTTGCTGATATTGTTCTCTCTTGTGGAGATGGTACGGGGGGCAGGCTAGAAGCTGCTTCAAAAGCTATAAACAGACGGGACGAAGATTCCTCATCAGAAGAGACAGATTACTTCGAGTCCATGACACTGAAACTGACAGAAACAAAGTCGGATGAATACCTGCCTAAACCATTCATCCCCGAAACCCTCAACGTCGACGACTCTGCCGCAGCCACTTCAACACCGAGTCGTCCCCGGCGGGGACAGGTGAGAAGAGGGAGGCAGCGGAGGGACTTCCAGAGGGATATCCTTCCAGGCCTAGCTTCTCTTTCTAGACATGAAGTAACCGAAGATCTTCAGACTTTTGGAGGGCTTATGAGAGCAACTGGCCATGTGTGGCAATCTGGATTGACAAGAAGGAACTCTAGAACTGGCTGTGCAAGGGGGAGGCGGCGGTCCACCGGTAGCCTCTCCGCTGTAACATCTGTGGGTCCCAATTGTGCTCCGTTGATACAGCAGCTGAACAACATAGAGGTGGGAGTCGGGTTGGAGGAGAGGAGCCTAACTGGATGGGGAAAGACTACAAGGCGACCTCGTCGGCAAAGATGTCCAGCTGGTAATCCTCCATCACTTGCTTTAACATAATCCTGATAACAGGCTCACTTTAATTACTCTGATAAGATGGTATTCTGGAGTAAGTTCCATGGTTGGGAGATGAAGGGATGGTATGGTTGTGAGGATTCTGTTTGTACATTCTTCACCAAAATTTGGTTCCGTGGAGTCTATTGTTGGCTACCAAACTCTGTATTATTCGTGAATAATGCTGCGGTATTCTTGTTGGGAAAACATTGGCATCTCATCATTTTCGCGTCTCCACCGGTCGTCGCCACAGTAGAAGACCATGTGATTGGATTCAGTGGATGATTTTCTTGTAATGAAGGAGTGTATTGGCTCTTGGCGATTCGATTCACTTGTTTCATCTTCTCCGATTGGGTTGTGATGCCTGGATGAACAGTGAGACTTCAATACAGGATGCTAAGACATGGAAGTTGGAGTTGAAAGCTGTAGAAACTTATTCTGGTGGGTTTTTTCTTTTGAGTTGTTTCAGTTCTGTCCTCTTTACTATTGTGTAGATCATAGAAAGGGACCGGGCTAAAAAGGGTAAAGTAGAACAAGAGACTGCTGTCCGAAACCGACCCTACCCAACATACAAGGATGGGTTTGGCATTGTTAAGGTGGCCATGGCTGTGTTTTTCGCCTCTTGATTTTCCATTTCTTCTTCTTTTTAAAGTTTTCTTGGGAAGGAAGTGCCTGGTGGGTGATTCTCGCAAAGGGTGGTGCTGATTTTTGGCAAATCATGAATGCAATTTATCTTAGTTCCTGCGACCTGCAACTGATGTGCCAAACCAGTGTCATTTTGTATATGAGAGAGTAGGAACAGGAGAGGCATTTCCGACAGTAAGGACAGCATTGAGGGACTGTTCAATACTAGAGATCAAGCCATGGCCTGTTGACTATTGCATGTTGCGTTTTGGGATGTAAAGTCCTGCTGATGTAAGAAACAGAAAAAGGTAAACAGTATCTGGACCATGGGACATATATTACAGAACTGGTGCTCAAGTTTGTGTCGAAGCATTTGCTGGACTGTCTTACAATTTCATCTTGCTGTGACAATCTGGCTTCATTCTCGACTTCTTTTGGCCTGATTTTCGTGGTTGTTTTGAGGTTCCCGAGAAAATGAACAGTCTGTACGTTTCTCTACTATATGCATGTGTCGTATAGAGGATGTAATGCCATCAATTTTTCTGGTGTCGAGTCGACCCAATACGACGGTGTGAACCCACCCAACTTCAGTCGCGACCGCTTAGAGCCACTCCTCCATGAATAGGTACTGCCGAGTGCCAATGCCTCGACCACTTAGTGTACCAAAGACTTTCCTTTGAGAAACATGACGATGGATCAAATGTGCTCAATGACCGAGAGACTTTCAGAATCCCGTACAGTATTTAGAAGTACATTGCTCCGCCACAATTAGTATCGAAAGAATATACATTGGATGAAACCCAATCAAATCATGTGTGAAATCTCTGCATTGTATTACACTCACTCAAAAGTACTCCAACTTGTACTTGTTTCAGATCTACCCCT
This sequence comes from Metrosideros polymorpha var. glaberrima, assembly GCA_001662345.2. NCBI lineage: Eukaryota > Viridiplantae > Streptophyta > Magnoliopsida > Myrtales > Myrtaceae > Metrosideros > Metrosideros polymorpha. The sequence goes on along the minus strand of BCNH02000007.1, from coordinate 8,762,175 downwards.
TTTCAAATATCTATTGCGACACTCACGAATTGATTCACTTGAGATATTATTCGCTTTGGCTTATCCTATATCGAATCTCATGGTTTTTGTCATTTAACATACATGTAGGCACTTTTCCACCTATCCTGTATGTCAAAATGATTCTTTCATGAGTTAATTCCGATTTCACATATATAATATAAGAATGCTTTTTTTTTTTGTTAAACCTCATTACTTCATTTTAGAAGTTTGCGACATGTATGAGCAGACTTGTATAAATGTTCGCCATTATAACAAGAAAGAGTCGCCCTCGAGATCGTCCACGAGTGAGTAGACGGCAAAGAATTTTAGTTTTCGTGGCCAAACTTTTCATGGCGGTTGTACTTTTCTAATTTTTTAGATCGTGTGTTTCTTCAAGGAAAAAGAAGAAGAAGGAAATTAGGAGGAAGTTCACGCGCGGAGCATGGCGCGTGGGGGATGCCAAGGGGAGGCGATTGGTTGGGGGATCCTGCGATGTTCGGAGTGTCAGAAGATGCGTCTCTGTCGGAGTCCTGGAGTTCGCATCTGGTCGTTCATCCAAGGTCAAAGTTCAAGATTCTCTCTCCACCAATCACGATCTCTCTCTCTCTCTGAAAAATTGCTATTAAAAAGAAAAAGGAAAAATTGATTGGTGGGGCCCAGTTCTCTGTCCCCCTTCCCCTCCCGGGCATTATCTGGTGGGCTTTTTCTCATTTTGGATTTTGTTGGGCAAAAGAGGAAACTAATAAATGACAAAATTTATGCATAATTAAATTTCAAAACTTCAAGAAATAAAATATTTTCGTTAATCCTCTGCTTTTTGCCTCCCCTAAAGACACGGACTCGTGGGGCGCCTGAGTTTTTCCATTTTTTCTTTCGCCAATTCCCTTTCTAGATTTAATATTTTCATAATTAATAATAATTTATGCTTGATTATTTTCGTGGGCAATGAAAAAATTTTCTTATTCATTTATTTTCCTAAATGATAGAAGTGATTACTTTTCGAAAAATATTTTTAAAATTACTCATTTTTCGCAAAACGAAAGTGCCCATCTTCTTTTGGCTTTGTGGAAAATTCATTACAGACCTTTTGGACAAATCATACTTGGATTCAACCGTTGTATACCCCAAGGACACTCTTGTAATTTGACTATTGGGTTGATAGCTATACCCCCTCCTCCTCTCCTTTTCACCGCTTCTCAATTTTCACTCGCATGCCACTTTCTAACAGACCACGACAACAACGATAGAAGGACCGCGTAGGTGCATCGGCTGTCCTCGGATAGCTTTCGAGTCTCTTTTTAACTTCTAACTGACGGATTGGCCTTACCGATTACACGTAGTGGGTCATCACGGGCCATTAGATCGACCAGGATTGACAGACAATTACGTCATCGTGACCTCCGACGTTTAAGAAGTTACTTTCAGCATGATTTCCGAAATGTGGCTACGGAATAACGTGAGCCATCGATGAGTTTGATATCTTTAGTAAAGCCCTTGGCATCACCTTTTTAGATAATTCTAGCATTACCCTGTCCCTAATCTGGAGTCTGATCTAACAATTTTTTTTGTAGAAAATAAATGATTTAGAAAATATTTTCTTAAAAATGATCACTCGTATTGCTCATAATAGTTAGTCGATGGACAATGCTTTCATTACCAACAACAACTTATGTCTGAACATTTCCGTTCACAACCATTCGCACTGTGGATGAACATATTTTTAGTTTGCTAATTCTGGCAAGCTAGTTATATTCGAAAATTCCACACTGGATGAAAGAAGTTACTTCTCATCAGCACTATAACACCGACGCTCAAGTCGTAACTACATACAAGCAAGCAACTAGCAAACCAATGTCATTGACGCCGTTCGGAGTTACTCACAGTGAAACGAACGCAAGCTAAGAGCGAAGAGCATCCTACTTCGCCCCAATGGTTGCAATATGACACGTGCAGCACTGGGAGCTTCGTATTGACACAGTCTATGCCCAATTGAGGTACATGAAGCCACCTGCAGAAGATAGAAGTTCGTATGAGTGATCACCCGGCAACAGACACTAGGAGTTAATTAATGTTGCATTACGGACTTTTGACCTCTTAGTCTTGGTCACCTGAACACGAATGGATAGATACAGTGGCAAGCAGCAGCTCCTCGTCACCCATTCAGGCATTGTCTCCGTCCTTTTGATCTTCTGGATCGATGGGCGATTCATGACGAGGTCGATTGTATTTTTCACGCAGCTGCTTGATTGGGATGAAATCTCCAGCGCTATCCATCCCGTAAAACAAAATGGAAATATAGGGATGGTCAAACCTATCCTGCAGATAAACCGAGTGGCCAACACAAGTCAATCAAAAGGCTGTCAAATACACGGTGCCAGCAAGATTCCAAGCACACAGAGACTTACCTTGTCTGGCTGCTCAGGAGCTACCAAATTCTCCTCAGGTACTGCAACATAATGCAAAGTTTACATCAGTGGGCAGGCAATAAGGATGCATGAAGAGCAGAAACAACAGTATCGGGACAGAGCAGAACCATCAAAAGTACTTCATAAATGGGATGCCATCAACAAAATCAATAACTTCTTAACTGAATGTGGTTTATACAACTGAGCAATACCGTATGTTACTAATAAGTTCGGATCCTCATATACATCAACCAAAACCTGAACAAGAAAAGTAAGTGAAGTAAGGCACCAAAAATGCTCCTGTTTCGAGCAACCAAGATATCCGCTAAATCTATCATATTACTAACTCTTGTTCAAGCATTTAAGATTAAGGACAGCCAGAGAAGCAACTTTGCCGATGGCAGAGGTCACAGTAGTATGAATGAGCAGTTGTTCTATGGACCCTGCACAAAACTGAAATTCACTGGCAATATAACCCTTCTTATAACTTAATATATGTTACATGCCTTTTTTTTTGGATATTTCAACAAAAATAATTAGGTGGCCGCAAAGCTGACAACAGCAACGCTCATGCCCTGCTTCATATAAGGAGCATTATTTGAACTTCAAATATATGCTTCTTTGTTCTTTGTGCTGCATTATTTAATTTCATCACATAAGTGAGTTTGAAATGGTGTTAGGTGATGCAAATTACTCTGACAAATAGGCCAAGCTTCACAATCTCCACATGCTGCAAACCTGCTTATCAACATAGAGAACCATACACCAGACCACTCATATCTAGATCCCTGTCAAAAGGAAGTCCCATCCACACCTAATTAGATGGCAGATATTCTTTTCACTTTTGGCCAGAATATGACTATGATTCATTTCTTTTTGGCAAACACATTCGTTTTCATACTTTAGAATGGAACATGATTTAGCTAAAATAAAGTCTGAACAGATGCATTAGCATGGAGCCATCCTATCTTGTTTCAAGTTCACGAAAAAAAAAAAGCCTCACATAATAGGCAAGAAAGTCATTGGATTTGCCTCTCAAAGGACTTCTGTTTGGAGGACTATGCACTTAAAAGGAAAGTCTGTTGGTCAAGAGCTGATTTGAGCACGCCAAGACTCTCAATCCAGGTCACACTCATGTAAAGATATTAAATGGCCTCTCTCAACTGTATTCTGGGAACCAATAATCAATAAATAACATAAGCTCATAATTACTACTGGAAAGTGTCATGAAATTCCATTGTGTAGTGATATCGCACCACCAATAGACTAATAACCTGGTAAAATGGCTGATTGGAACCTCTAGCCAACTTTTGAATCTGGGCAGCTTCAATCCAAGAATTTGATTCACAACACACGGGATCCATCCCACAGACAACAGCTCGATATCCTGATAGCGTCATATGAACTTTCAGAAACATAATCAGAATAAGGCAAAAAAAAAGTTGAAGAAAACGTAAATTGAAGTAACTAGATTCTTAGTGCGACATACTTGACACACACAAAAATTGAGAACTAGCAATCTGCCTGACATTCGATACTGTAAGTGCGTCTAAAGCATATAGTTAACACATTCCTCTAGCAAGTACTTTAGTTCGGTAACAAGTTTTACATATGTGAATTGAAAATACGAGTAGGAATAAAATAACATGAAGTCTCACGATCTTATCACAAGTAAGTCTCAATAAGAGTGCCATGATGGCTTCACATTATACAAAGAAGAATGCCGCGCTGCGGGATAGGAGTCCAAATTTTCACAAGAAAGCACACAAATCTCTCATGCTATTTCCAAAGAAAATGACTAGCACAGGAATCATGAAAACATAAATAACATGGGGTGGACAAAAAGGTGGAGCAAAGGCACCTCTATTTAACATATAAATGTACTGACAAGATGAAAAAACTTACTGGACTGTCCTTACGTGCACGAAAAATATGTTCTCATATGATTTTTCTTTTGACAATTGATAACCTAGGGATAAATCCTAGAAAATCAGAGGGTGAATATCAGCTCTGGTGGGTTTCCCTTAAAATGTTCTCACATGAATTTATTTAAGTGAAAGATAAATAACAATATAATGAAGGGTGGGTAGATTGTCTACCGAATACTTTATGCTTCACTTTCTGGCCCAAACGAAAAGCATATTGTGCATTCTCATATGCCAGCACTTTGGCTGATGCAGCCAACGAATCTGCCTCCAAATTGGAAATTTTGTCTCGCAACTTAGATGCTAATGCATAATCCTCTCTCTCAATTGCTTTCTGCAAATCTGCACTGCATCAGAGCAAATGATACAATTCTGAAGTATCATAAAGTTAGGAGGGAGGAGAATATAAAACACCCTAAGGAGAATAAAAAATATTGATCAAACTAACCGTAACCGGATAATGCTTATGGCCTTATCTTGAGCTTCGCTCTTTGAAGAGGATCCCCTTTTAGCTTCTTGCTGCTTGATAACTTCCGCTTCAACCTTCCAAGAAGTATGCCTCACTCATATCAGTACAAGGACGCACAAGCAGACCGCTGAACTCAATGTATAGTGTTCATGATGAAAGAGTCTAAGAGATTATAACGAAAAAAAAAAAATGTTGCACAACGAATATCCTTCTTCCCTATAATTAATCAATGGAATAAGAATTCCTCATGAAGATAACTGATACATAACCAGAAAAAAGATTTAACCTCCGTAAGCTTGTTTCTCAGTTGTTGTGCAATATCGTACTGCTCCAAATTCAGCGCATACTGCCATTTGACAACACAGAAATTGAGAAATATTCAAACGCCAAAAATGCAGTACTACTTTACAGATTGTAAAAATCTTAATATCAACCATCTTTTTGAAGCTTTTCTTTTTCAGCAAACAATAGAGTTGCAGAATGATCAGTGATTTCTCCAACTGAGCAACCAGAAAAATCAATCTTCATACATCCCATATTCCCAATCTTGAAACTCTGACCTCTGAAAAGCCAAATGTTCGGTGACATATTGCCAGACTATTTGACAACTTCTATCATAATGTGCTAAAATAAATCACATGATTTCTCACACCGTTTTCTAACGCCCTTCAGAGTGACCAATATATTACTGGGGCCATTTTGCATCTTAAACAACTGCCTTTTTCATACTAAACAAGAAAGCAACGATATGTAAGATACCACTAACTGTGATTTGAAACTGGTATGCAGTCCGATACTAAAGTATCACCAATTCAAATTCTCGAGTGAACTTGAAACACCTGCACACGAGTTGCCAGGTCCAGCTGGAAAAAGAACATGAGTATATCTTCATTGGCACTCTCACTCTGCTCTGCGCTCGCATCCAACCCCTTTTCACCCCCTTTAAACAGCCATCCAGCTCTGACTGCAACTTTTCTTTGCCTCGTTGCAATAAGGTTGGCAGAAAAGTAACAACTCTGCATGCACCGACACTGACGAGACTGTCCATCTGACCCTGAAGTGGCGAATGATCTCTTTGTCAAGTCGAATTGCCTCCTCCATGATGAATCCGTTGCATAAACTCCACTCTTCGCAGATGCTGTCGCAGAGCTCAGTGACAGAGCTAGCATTCTTTTGGCTACACAAGGCAAGCGCCGCACCTAATCCAGCCTGTTATACAGAAGTGTTTCTGTATCTGTATCTGCAGTCTAAAAGAAACCACGTAAGAGACCATGCGAAAATCACCTCATCTCTCAGCTGATTCCAGTATCAATCTTACAGCCCAGGCGAGTTTGCTCGGAGAATTCTATCATTTTTCATTTGCAATTCAACTAATTTTCCAAACTAAAAGCGAATCAACGCCGTATCTCGGTCTCACAGGCAGCTGAAACCGATACTGATGCAGCCACAAAGCCTCAATCCATCACAACAATTCAACTACTTTCCTCCACCCAACATATACCAAATCTACACAAATGCTACGACGACCCATCTACGGATTCAACAAACAGAGGCGAAAGGCAGTGGTTCCATTCCGGTCGATTCAAGAACCATAAAAATCAGCCGAAAAAAAGAAAGAAAAGAAATCAAGAACCTGAGGAAAGATCACCAGCGACGGTAACTTCACATTCTACACCGAACCCTTTTCTTTTTTCTCGGGGAAACGAACGGAAACCGTGACTAAACCGAGCGGAATGGGAAGCAAAACCGAGAATTCGTACGGAACGAAGAGGGAAAAGTCGCATCGATTCAAAGAAAAGCTTCTGATAATGGGAGTACTCACCAGGAAGCCAGGAGCAGCTCTGGCGAATCTCAAGCTTCGTCCGCACAAATGACCAAATTAAAAATCGGTCCTTTTCTTTTCAAGAAAATACCTTTTTCCTTTGGCCCAGTGCAAAACTGCAAATAGAAAATGGGGATTAAAATTTTTGCAATTAAATTTTAAAACTTTTAAAAGCGAAATTAAATCTGAAAAATTATTACGAAAGTGTAATTAAGTCTTAGGACTTTCAAAAAATGCAATCTAAATCCTAAAACTTGTCACATTTTGAAAATTTTAGGACACTTTAGTAATAACCGATAAGTTTTACGCATTGATTGAACTTTTTAAAAGTTTTAGGATTGAATTGTACTTTTGTGATAAGTTTTAGGATTAATATTACAAAAAACCCTAAACTGGTACGCTTGTGACAAATTTACCAAAAACTATTTTTTTTACCACAAAAAATCCTAAACTGGTACATTTGTGACAAATTTACCCCAAATTGGTACACCTGTGACAAATTTACCCTCCGTCAGTTTCTGTCAAATTTTACTGTTAAATTGTTGAGTTTGATGACACGTAACAGTTGACAGAATGTACTAGTTTTGGGTTTTATTCTCCGTTTGTCTCAGGTTTGCAAGTTTGGGATTTTTCATGGTATTAATATAATTTAACGAGAACTAACGGAGGGTAAATTTGTCACAAGTGTACCAGTTTGGGGTAAATTTGTCACAAATATACCAGTTTGAGATTTTTCGTGGTCAAAAAATTAATTTGGGATAAATTTGTCATATGTGTACCAGTTTAGGGTTTTTCGTGGTAAAAAAAATAATTTTGGGTAAATTTGTCACATGCGTACCAGTTTGGGGTTTTTCATGGTATTAACCCTAAGTTTTAAGATTTTTAGTGTACTTATTCCTAGAAAATTCTCGAGAAACAAAAACAAGGGGGCTCAATGCACTCCAGTGATGGAAAAAGGAGTATCTTACTATACAAGAGTTTGGGAAATGACAGATGGAGAGATCTAATAATTATTTGAAGAAACAATAAATTCCGTACAAAATAAAAGTTCAAAAGGGTAGGAATAGGAGACAATTCACGTGCTCAATAAGGCGTGGATATACTCTTCCTATCGATTTTTAATCCATTACGTCAAATTAAAGAACTACAGAGAAATCGCGACCGTTTTTGCCAATGCGATTATTTTTCCAATAAAATACCCTTTCTCATCGATACTTCGAAAATGTAGTGTCCGTCGATATCAATTATGCATTTGATACTAAAAGCATTTGCGTAGTACATAACTCGAATTCGATCTGGCAAATAAGCCGGGTTTTGTGAGCGTTTTCTCTATATACTTTCCCAGGTAATTTGAATTTGACATAGTAAATAATTGTTGCCTTTTGGAGTTTAAAAAAACTTTTTTTTGTTCTTGCCTCACTCATCAACGTAAGCCTGTGAATTCACGGTATGGATTTGCCTCTCTCTTGCCCTTGCTTTCTCAATTTTTATCATTTTGCTCATTACGTCATTAGGACTTTACCAAACTGAAGCATCCATTTCATTGTTTCACTCAATCATCCACGACGTTGTCTGCCTTCTTTCTTATATCTGGGTAGGTCTTCACACGCCGGCGAAATCGACACCAGAAGGAATATGACAATGCTCCAGACAGGAGAGACAATTTCATTTTTTTTTTTCCGGCAATAGTGTTAGTACGTACAATTAGAAGATCAATATCTTCGGAAGCTCAAACCAAGTTCCATGTTGTCCGAGATGTCCCAAAGAGCAAGGAAGAAAAAAAAAATGGTAGATTTCGTTCTACAGTTTTCTGCCACACTGACACGCACCCGAAAATACTTTTTAAGATACAAGAGATGCAAAGAATGAGAAAAATCACGACGGGGAAAGAATTATTGTGCATGGGATGTACGATGATACAGAATTTAACCTGCCTTTTGCAATGCCTGATGATGCGTAAAAGGCGAAGAAGAGACTCAGATTGATTTTGCTGAGGCCGGCTATATCTCCTAAGATTGGTGCAAAATTGGCCGGCTTACATTCGCTGCTGTACATGATTTTTCCCAGGATCCACAATAAGGCCCTTTCCTCCATTCACTTCTAAATCATGCCTGCATTAACGAGGCTCTATTAAAGCATGAAAATTTCATTTCCACTTTATGTTGCACAGGCGCAATAGTGGCACACGCGTATCGCGTTTAAAGGAAAACATATCTTAGCCTAGTGTGCCAAATTGATGGCGACTAGCTCGTATCTGACCTCTCAAAATCAGATTTACCCTCCATTGTCAGGAATAATGATGAACCGTAAGATCCATAATAAGTAGAAAGTGCAACAGAAATGAAAAGGCAATGAAAACTCAACTGGAACACAAAGTCTGGAATAGTCAACTGGTCACGGGGAACATATCTGAACAATTGGAGCAGCCGATCAACATATACTACTTTCTTCCACACCTAGAAAGTAAAATATTGAGAGCCTTGCATAGAATTGGGTTCCCACGGAGGGATCAGTCCGAAGTGGTGCAGCAACACTAAAAGAGTCAGACATACCACATTGTCAACGAACCACTGCAGCGCCAAAATTGAAGCCTTCAAATGCAAATTTGGGTGAAGAACATACAATGCCTGTATAGGGAAACAGATAACAATTAGCATCGCTTGACTGATAACTTGGTCAAGAAAAGTAACTCAAGAGTTGCATACATGCAGGTTTCGCTGATGTTTACGACCAAGTATCTGCTGCAACCTCCTCATCCATCCCAAATCTGGTATACTGCTTATTCCAGAAAGAAGCATAAGATAGAAATTAGTGTCGAATCGCCAGAGTACTGTAACTTACACTAATTGAACAGACACAGTGTTGTAACTCTAGTAATCATGGCTGAAGCCACAATTGAGAAGCTATAATTATCCTGAAAGGAATATATGTCTGTTCAAGCTATTGTCTGTTTGCAAAAGAATTTTAAATCTCTCGTGCATAAATCTGTTTAGAAGTTTTGTATAGTCTCATCCGGAAATTACTCCCTGTTGAATGACAACAAAAAATTAAGCCAAAATCTGAAAGAACAGGAGTAAGGTATGGGTTCTAGCACAGTGGCGAGAGAAACATCATGCAGGGAAATATCCAATATGTCTAAACCAACCAAAGAGGTGATTCCCAGACTCCCAAATACAATTATAAAAACACTTGGCCTGCAACTACCAAATACTCTGTCCCTCTATCCTCACAGATCAGATGATGACTAAACATACAGTTTCTATGCTCTTGGTGATCCTGAATGAAACAAAAAGAGGTTATAGGAGCTTTTTGCAAGGTTGAGAGGCTAATTAACTTGAACTGTTTTAAAAGTACAAATCCAAAAATATCAAGCCATTTTGCAGGGTAGGAGCAACTCTAGCATTTTCATGATCTGCTGAGTCAAAGATTATCTCATCCATCTCTTGCTAATGTTTACTTTCATAGCAAGCTCTTGATCTCGACTGGCCAGCGATCGTGGAAATGATTCTTAAGCTTATTTTGAATAGTATAATTGGAATTCATGGATGAAAAGCACATCGCTGATACACAGAGCAATTTGACCAGGCAAATTCTATCATTATGAGGTAGTTATGCTACTGATATCATAGAAATACTCACAGTTGCAATGACGCAGCCGAGTGGACATAGACGATAGAATAAGGTTTCTGTATCAAGGGTTCAAACTCCTGAAATTTAATGAGCAAGAGACTTCTTCAGCTCTGACAACTGAATTGACTTGAAACATTTACCAAGAATTATGAATAGGATAGCCACAGGAACAATTTGGCAGCAGATGCGTAAAAGAAAAGTCAACCATAGGAACGATTTGGCAGAAGATGCTTAAAAGAAAAGTCGAAAAGCTAGATTAATGATAACTCAAATGAGATCGTCTATACTACTGGCCTATTGGTTTACAAATGACTATCAAATAGTAGGAAAAAGGCCCTTAACATAACCAAAACATGATTCCGGGCAGTCCTATTATGCCAAATACTTGAGCCTGCAGCATAGGAAATGATGAAATTTGAGCACTGCTTTGTTCCCTGAGCAGTTACTTCCCATAAATGCTGACAATACGTCTGTGTCATTAAAATTTTGAGAAACTCCACAGTGAACACATTACTCAAACTAGGCAAAACCAGGATCAGTGTCATGGTCCCAAGCGAAGTAAACACTTAGTCAAGACTTAGAATGTCAGCAAATAATACGACTAGATCTTAGCATAAATCTGAAACTGAGGCAACTGGAGCTGTCATACCTTAACTACATAAAAAATAAATCGTTCCAAATCAAGACAGCGCAGAAGAAAATGTGCTCCCACAACCACCATTACTGGGCGACCCTCACTATCTACACCACCACGGTATCTGATATAGAAACATAAGACCTAGTTAGACTGACTTTTCATCATACAAGAATATGCATCACAGGTTGCTTCATCAAAGTTTTATCCTAGTGTGGTCATGCAATGATGCAAACTTCGACATTTGTGCAGAAATGATCTCTAAGAAAAAAATGGGGTCCTTTTAGATGAACACTAACGAGGGAACACTGGGTAGTGCCAATCATAGCCAGCCAAACATAATGTTCATGAGCCAGTGAAAGAAAGAGAATAAACCAAGAAATAATGAGCCGGCTCCTGCTTCATAATATATCAAGACACTTATAACGTTGATCCCGCCTGCTACCATCTACACTACATTTTCACAATCGTCACTGTAAAGAATATCAAAAGCTAGAAATTAGACATTATTCAGGTACAAGTCTGACTATAATCTGAAGAGATTAGATGCAATGCAGGAGGAGGCAGAAAAGGAAAATGAAGAGATGCTTACACAATCTTCATCTCGGCAATGTCAGAGAGATTAAGAGAAATAGCTTTAGAGAGGTAGCTTGAATGAAGCGTATACTCTTCAGAAGGAGTCAAAGGGCGTCCTGCAAGGTCACCAAACCCAAGAAATTTGGCCCAGTTCCACCCCCTTCGTACCTCAACATTTTTATCCCATTGCTCCTTCCTCCTCTGGTCTGGATCTTTACTTAACGACATGAAAGCAGGATCCAGGTATGAAGCCAAATATGATGAGTTCCTGGAGATGAACAATCTCTAGTCTTATCTCTCGACAGTTTACATCCTAAACAAGCAGCATAAAATGGAGGACAAGGTTCACATGAAAAAACAAGAGCACTCACATCAGATGTTTGCAACAGCCATTTTACATTGCTCGATTAATCTTTTCCTTTTAAAGATATTGTCCTCTGAAATTAAAGGAAAAGTCCTACTTTTCAGAAAATGCGAAATATTATTCCTTGCATCTTATGAAAAATTGCATTAGTATTTGGATGGTCTGCCTTTTGCATCGATAATGAATTGAAAGCAATAATACCAAGAGGAGAAATGAAAAAACTAAGAGTAAAGGAACAGCAACCATGGACGAAAATTAGGCGGATCACAATTGGTATGTATAAAAGCAGTAATGGTATCAGCTTTCATTAAGCGTCTCATCGCCAAATCATTTTTCATTTCCAATGAGAAAAGCCAAGAGAAATGGTAACTTCCAGATCATGGGGGAAGAATGAAATGCCTGTTTATACACATGATACTTCCAGTTTCTTCAAAACTTTAACCTGTGCTAGTTTAACACCCAAACATCAAGAAAAGATGTTCCTAGGGAATGTTAAAAGTAAGAAAATTCAGACTCCATGTCACTTATGCATCACTTTCGTATCACTATATAATTATGGAATGTGATCGAAGCAGTGAAGATGCGAGTCAAGAAAATCAAAATAAAAGTGACCTCAAATGAATGGCACCTATAGGTGACCATATCTAACAGATCCCCAGGTAAACTTTACCATGCTATTCTTTAACACTACCACACAAAATGATCAATGCCTAAACTTTGTAAAACAAAGAATATGACATGATCAATTGCCCATGAGAACATTTTAGAATCACGATAGAGTATTCTAATTCCGCTGCTAGAAAAAACTAAAACATACACCATTTCATCTGGCAGCCAAATGCTATGCCAACTAACCTTCTTGCCAGACCAACATTGGTGATAGGAACTTCAACTGGGGCTTGAGGAGGATCTTTAGAAGCCTTTATTGGCAAAGGTTTTATTCTTATTTTACGTTCATCTATAACCGTTTCACCATTCTCATCCCACAATTCTTCAGGAAGCTTTGATATGGCTACCTCCTCCTCATGCTTATCTCGTGGAAAGTAAAGAGGGAGCAATCTACATGAAAAAAAAAAAAAAACCTTATGACAACATAAACCAAAATTACCACAAAAAAAATATAAAGCCTAAATCCGCCCTACTAACATACCTATCCTCCTAATCTGACCTCTTTCAATGAAACAAGACAATTACTATGTACCTTTTGTAGATCTCAGTGTCAAATGCAGTAGTCGTGCAAAAGACAATGGCTGTGATTTCATCTTTTTGCTTCTCAAGAAAACGACGAACAGTTCCTGATAAAAAAAAACAACTTTATTGCATAACTGCTTCTTATAATAAAATATGCAGCACCACTAATCCAAATAAATAGCTCCTCCTTAATCAGTTACGGAATTCTTGCGTGGTTGATGTACCAGAATAATGCATCCCCCCAAATTTTCTAAACCTTGTGAAGATAGAGAAATTTGAAAAAGTCCCAATTAGAATTAGTTATGAGTAAGTAAATGGAGATTTCTCTCTAAAAAAGCAGCTTCCCCTTTTCAGTACGATGGTTAATGACACTATCATTTATTACTCTTTCAAGAGCTACCTTTCTTTTTTATTTGTTATTTATTTATTTGGGGGGGGGGTGTTGGTTTTGGGTTTGTGGGGAACATGTGTGAGTGCGGAGCCTATCCCGAATTGAAGGAAACAAAATAATATTGAACTGGACATCTTTTTCTGGAGATTTCCAGACACGATCACCTCGATACCCCTTGACAACTCATCCACAGGACCAGGAAAAAGCATATAGACTTCTGAAGAGTAAAGAACAGGAATATTAAGTGGAAGAAAGAAATAAAAGATATATATCTTTAGGTTGCAAGTAATAGCATTAAATGCCTCAATCAATCTCAAAACTATCCTAGACAAGCATACTTCAGGGTTGTGAAAATATGTCATGAGTACCAAGGAAAAAATCTTTAAAGCCTAGCAAAAGGGTGAAGATGCAGGATATATGGCTCACTTATAGCAACATGTGCAGCAGGTTCCCGTGGATAGTTCTTTGACTCTGTGTATATACAATCCATAGCGATGCTGCATGGTTATGTCACTCATGTAAGATAAGTCCAGTTGAGTATTACCTGAAGCAAGGACAACAAATCAGAAAACTCTACAATTCAGTAAGACTTATCTCCAACAACCTTTGAAGTCCGCTTTCGATAAGAAGTTCGAGGCAAGACCGGTAGCAATGACTCAAAGCATTCTCGGCAGCAGTATGATACTTTACAGCATATTTTGGACCCACAGTATGAATCACCCTCCTGAGAACCCAGAAGAAATTCTGCTTTTAGCTTCTCTGTGAGTTTGATACCCATATGGAGAATGTTTCAAGTTTCTACTCTAAATTCTTTACAATTTTTTATTAAGAGCTTGAAGACAATAATGTAAAAGGTCAGTGGAGTATTGACCTAGCAGGAAGGTTATATGCATTTGTAATTTTGGCCATCCCTGTTCGACATCCACCCTGGGTCACAAAAGAAATGCCAGATATGGGTCAGTCTACCCCAGTAATTCTTTTTCTTTTCACAAAAGGAGATCTCCTGATCGTACTTCATGAAGAAAATAAGCAACCAAATGTAATGTTCTTCACATATTAATACGAAAAGCAAAATGCTTCTGCTGGTATGCTACTTCAATTGCTCCAGCTACATTTATCCAGTAGTGGTCTTTCTAACATCATATATAGAGTGCAATATTGAACATCAAAATGGGTGAAAAAAATTAGCCTCACAAGCATAGCACATTCATCTGCGAGATCAGGTCCAGCTGCAGCATGTAAACCAGGACTACTATGTGCATCATCCAAATTCTGCAGACAGCCAAAGTAATTGTATTTCAGACTCTCTTTTTTTCCGCTCAGAATCGTACATACACAACTGGTTTTGAAGAATCATACAGTATATTATGTCATTAGATTATATAAATATAGGATTACCTACAGCACAGTTCACAAATCTAATTTTCGTCTCTCGCTGACTTTAACTGGCTGATAATGCTTCCCTTCTCCAGTTAACGACGCAAAAAGCAATTTGAGTATACCTCGACTCATGCACATTTTAAGCAATTTAAGTAGCAACGACTTCAAGATCATGTAAAACCAAACATTGGTAGTTAAATGGCATAGGAAATTAGGAATCATGCATTGTATTACTTTTCAAAAAAGGTGTAGGATAACCCAGAAGTAGACCTAAACACTGATCTCCATCTAAATTTAGCCATTATTACAGTAGCAACGCCCTTTAATTTCCTTGGATGCAGGTTGCTTTGTAGCTGAATTGCATCTGATATACAACCTAGGCATATCTAAAAGCGAATTGCTGCATAAGCATAGGCAATGAACACAGAGTTCGGTTTAATAAAACCAAAATCCATTTGGCCTAGTAAAGATGTTAGAAGACCAGAGCGCACGGTATGTTGATCACCTCATTCGTAGAATTCACGACCGCATCCACCTCGAGAGTCCACGGGCTGCCCCTCCAAATGTATACTTTCTCGCTAATCTCATGGTCCACAGGAAACCGAGAAACCATCCCGTTGCCGGCGACATCCGCCCCGGAAATCGACGTCAGCGGATCACCAAAGTACGGGTTACAAAACGAAGCATCTCCGTTCTCGTCATCGGGAGACGACGACCTATGCTCCACGTCAATCCACCTAGGAACTTTATCCAGGCTCACCGCATTCTTCCCGTTCTCCATCGCAAACACCCTCCCCCGGCCGCCACCGCCGCCGCACGTTTCACGGAAAGAAACAGGGAAAAATCAAACAATGTCGCCAATCTTCACCCCCTTCATCCCCAAACCAAAACCACCGTCACCTCTAAATCCCAGCCACATCCAGCCTCCCCCACGAGAGGCGACCAGCAATTCAGATGTCAACCGGTCGAAATCTCCACATCCCTGCCGACAATCCAAACACGCACGCACGCACGCACGCACACGATCAGGATCAGGCAATCAAAGAGATCGTCGAAACCAGCAAATTCCCGCAACTCAGAGATCTAGAGATCGCCACGGCAATGCGAGCTCAATTGCAACGCGCCCGACAAACCGATCAACATCCGATGCCCATCCGAAAGCTGTCGTGTCGAACGGTTGATGATTCTGATTATTGGCAAATAAAATGGAGGTGCGAGGCAGAGACGCTTCTTACCAGAGCGAGATGGCGGACATTGAATGATTTGGATTTCGCGACAGCGACAGCTCTCGCAATTACGGGATTTTCTTCTTGTTATTAATTTTATCTCCTTCTCTCGGTTTCTTCCTTCTTTTTTCCTTTATTTTTTTTTATTTTTAAAATCCTGTGCACAAGACAGCTCCTTACGTTGGGTGCGATCGGCTCCTGTTTTATGTTTTGTTTTTCCATTAGCCAGAAATAAATTTGAAGTTGGGGGTTCTGTTAATTGTTAAACATGGAAATATTATCTTAAATTCTGTTTTGGGACATGAAGGGTTTGTTAATTCAGATTGTCCTTTTTTCTTTTTCTCTGTCACCGTTGATTGATGTCTCCTCCACACGTGAACAAATGCTAATCTAAATTTATCCCTATTGATAAAAAAAAATAAAAAAATAACCCCGATCTTGAGCTTTCGAGGTGCGGGCGGATCAGATCCGTCAAGTAGAATCGCGCTCGATAAGGAGAAGTAAGCTTTTGATCCTTATTTCCGCGGCGTGGGCTAATAACCCGTTAATACCATAACTTATGAGGCTCATTTTCTAAAGTGATTTGCATCATTAAATCTTATGTAATCTTTTCTTTTATGCACGCATGTAAGAATTGAAAACAAATCCTGGGTTTGACCCTATAAGTTTATATTTGCTAGTTATAATATTGGAATAAGTGCATTGAAAATTTTAAAATTTGTTATGAAAGTGCAATTGAGTTTTAAAATTTTTAAAAAGTGTAAACAAATCTTAAAACATGTCAAATTGATTCAATTAAATCTTTCAATTGATTGCACTTTCGTAATAAGTTTTAAAATTGGATTGTATTTTTTTTTTTAATTTTAGGATTCGATTATATTTTTATAACAAATTTCATCACTTTCAGTGCGTTTATCCTATAATCTCTTATAGTCTCAGGGTGGGCCATATGAGCAACCAATGGAAGAGCGTGATTATGACTTAATCAATGGGAATATTCCCAGGGAACCTCCTCGCACGTCATCCCACAAATTAAACCGTAGATGATGTGCCAAATCGAGATCAGCCCCCGAGCCAACCTTCAACAAAAAGCATATGCGAATCGAATCTCTACTCGGCTCGACCAGTGATGCCCAAGCATTTACGCACGCGATCTTTAGTTAAGAAGGCTGAGAAACAGAGGCAGGCATGGTCAGTCCCGGCTACTTTTGCCTGGCTAATTTTAAACGCTCTGCTGACACAGTACTACGTATCAATTGCAAGCTCTGATTAGAATGCTATCGAACTCGATCGGTGCGTGGTGCCGGATTAGCATGCCAGAGAAACGTTAGTGTTGATGGCGGAATTATAGCGATGTCGAGCTCGTGCTGGAGGAAGCTGCCTCGAAATTCACGACGTGAAGCTCGGCGAGCAGTGTACGAGCTATAATGAGCCAAATCACCATTATACATGACTAGTATTACTGTGTCTGAATCAGATCTGCATCACACATTACAGGGAAGGAAGAGGAAAAAGAGGGTGTTTGCTGTGAACCCGGGTGGCGTGAGCAACCAACGATAGCCTGACTGGTTAACCGGGTCGTGCATCTCCAGTTGGAAAGCCAAGAGACTCCTTCATTTTACGCCGGCCTTCTGCTTTAACATGGCAATGAAGTTTTCTCGATCTTCCGGAGACATAGCTTCTGCCGAACAATCTCCCACGCCCCACTCGGCTCCGCGGATGCAGTATTTGTCTTGTATTTCTTGCCTGTTCCTGAAACATGTGTACTGCCTGAGAGAGAGAGAGAGAGAGAGAGAGAGAGAACTTGCTTCCAATAGAGACAGCTCAGTGAACATAAATCGGAGGTGTAATTATGAAATACAAAGAAAAGAAGCAAACACCGGAATGACAGGCCAAGCTATTCTAGCTCTTTTTCCTCTCATCATCTCATTCATCCCTAGTCTCTCTCTCTCTCTCTCTGCAATTACCTACACAACTGCCCCAAGCAGATTTGATTTGTGAAGGCAACCACGGGGATACTCCTTGAGCATAGAACTGTGTTGGATATTATAAGAGCACGCATTTGACGACCAGGAGAAGATGCTGGCCTGAAGAGTCTGGCAAGGAAGTCCTAGAAATGCAGCTTGCAAATATGACATACTTTTATCACTTCGCTTTATATGCTAATTTTGTGAACGCAGCCTTAGTTCACTACTACACATAGCATTACTCGTTGCTGCATGACCCAAACAATTTGCCACCCCACCACACCTTTTTTCACTATCAGGACTTAGTTCGCAATGTATGAATTCCGAAAGAGAATCGGGACCGGAAGCTTACTTCTCCTTATTGAGCTTCGACTTCTCCAGCAGCTTCTTGAGCAGAGGAGATTGCTTGAACCTTTCATCAAATTCTGCGTACTTCTTCTGGTTCTCTTCTGCCAAAGCATGCTTTGACGTCTTTTAATCGCGGCATTAGCCAGGTCAAGACAATGCAACAGAATATACAACAAAGTGAAGGCAATTACCGTTAAACCGTTCAAGAAACTCAATCTGAGGCAATTGAGGGCCAGGGACAGACTCTATTCCAGGGTATCCAGAGAGAAATCCGGCTTTAGCTGCAACAGCAGGAAAATATAAATGTAAAATTCGGCTTCAACATCTGCATATTCCTAATCCTCCGCATACGTCGATCGCACGTGCCTCGTGATTTTGCCATGGGCATAATTCAAGAAGCGCAAGAGCATACCAGATTTCTTCAATCATATCAGAAGCTGTGTAAGAACAAGACAAGAAACTTTACTACTTCAGTGCATACATCCCCAACTAAAACACCAGTCGAGGTTGTTTTTCTTCGAGTGCACCACGCATATCCTCCACATATTCTACACTTTGATTTTACTAGCATCGACATCTTCTCCAGCAGCCAATGAAACGAAGCACACACACCTTATGTGACCATCCTAGTCGCACCGACTTCCAAAAGGGTGAACAATCGACCAATACGACCACCTAACTCTAGATGCATCCACTATCCAAAGACTTAGAGTAGGTTTGGTTCAGCATTTTCAAGAAACTTTCGATCTCCAAAGCTTCTTGAGAAAATGATAGGATGTTTGGTAAATATTGTTGGCCAAATTCTGACCTTGGGAGTGCTAAAAGCCAATGCTCTCCCTTAGCATACCAAGTACCGCAGGCGGCGCAAGCCTTCTGTAATGGATGCACATCTGCGACCACAACCTATTCTTTTTCAACAGTGGAAGCTCGAAGTCGCACTCTACTTTTTGCAATAACCATTCCACCCCCAAAAAAGACGAACACTGGGAATTCCCTCCCATTGACCAGACTTGCGGTATGCAGAAGCGGAAAAGTATGAATCAAATTCGAATATACTCGGCAGAAATTACTCTTACTGAAGCGCGAGACGACGACGCCTCAAGTCAAGAGCAAGACGAACCCAGAGAAGAACGCTTGTAACTATATACCTGGATTCGACCACAGGAGGACGGCGAGCGAAGCGGCGAGAGGGACGGTTTTGTGAAGAGGGTGGAAAGGACGTGACGACGAGGACGCGCAGGACAAAGAAGAAGAAGATGCTGAAGAAGAGGAGCGAGAAGGGTCTGAGAAGGTTTTTGTGGACAGAATGGGAGCGCCATCTGCGAGTTTATCTTTGGGTTTGAACGGGATCTTACAGTGCAGGCTCGCAAGAGGGGAGAGCAAAGATGAGCCCATGACTCGGGAGAGAGAGAGAGAGAGAGAGATAAGAGGCGAAAAACTTCTCTTTTCCGGGGTTTTAGGAGTAGCCTCTCTCTCTCTCTCTTCCTGCTTTGCTTCTGAGCAAGCAAAGGTGATTTCTACTTTATCTTTCTTCATTCGACAAGAAAAAGGCTTTAAACAAAAATTAATCTGACAAATTAAATAGAATGAGCTTTGCTAGTACAATAAATTTTAAATTACTGTGAAAATAATAATACGTTGTGTACCACAAATTCTTAAAAGAGTGTACCTTACAATAATTTTTATTTAATTGTTATATGTTTTTTGTGGCCCTAAACATGTTTTTAATTTTACACTCACCCAAAGATTGTTACATAATCAATTCTCAAACACAATTGCCTAAATCATGAATTCCCATGCATGAATTGCAATTTAACCATGCATTAATTGCAATTTTATTGATTTTATACGTTGTATCATTCACAAAACCATTCAACACTTCTTCAAAATCCATTTTCGTGAATTATTAGTGACTAATACCATGTGCTCATAGCACAAGATTAATGTACCATTCAATCCAAGCAACAACAGCAGTTCACTGAAGAGGAATTCCATTTCTTTTCTCCAACATAATAGGGTTGGAAATAGAGGGAGCATTGATCCAGGGTTGACCTTAGATCGGCCCAACCTAGCCGGTCCCTAAACTTAGGACTGTTGGAATATAGACTACTGGAAATTATATTGTGCGGATTTGTCCTTAGTCTTGAGGCTTCATGGGTTGGTCCGGACCAAACCTTGAAATTTTTTTTATTCTTAACCCTAGTTATATAACCTAAAGTGCCTAGCCCCTCCTCTTCTTTCACCCTTTTCCTCTCCCTCTCACTCCTCCCTCAATCTTAGATTCTTCTCGACTCTCAACAGCTCTCTCTCTCCATGCTTGTTTATTCTTTGCTGAAGTCGATTGTCAGATGAATTTGGCAATACGCTTTGACACCAGCAGAGTTAAATACTCATTCAAGAATGAGAAATGCAACATATTATTGATCATTCAATAAAGCGTGAGCATATTTTTATTCTAATTTCAGCAGTTTTGAAATTTCAAAGAGTACATTGGTCCTTTTAAAGAATACAAAAAATGAAACAAAAAAAGAATCGATCGGTCCCGGGTTGACCCTTGAATCGGACCTGACCCACGGGATCGGTTCAATCCTCGGTCTCAAACTTAGCAAGGTTGGTACTCGATCCCAAAAATTAGGGACCAATACTGTGCGGATTGGTCATTGGGTTAAGTGCTGAATTGGCCCAACCTATAGCATGCTCACCCCTATTCGGAAATTATAAGCAGAAAATAACTTCATGACCAGATGGTACACAATATCAAGTTACTTGAAACATCAGAATACAAGTCTGCATCTACTTGCCAAAATATTTCCAAATTTGGGCAATTTGTTATAAAAAGTGGGGGAAAATTAAATCGCAAAAAGCATCATCCTTCGATCATGGCTTTCGCGGCATCGATAAGTGCTGGTCTCAAGTCATTCGATGCCCTGCCAAGCACAGTGTATCCTTCTTTATCTTCCACGTCTACGTCTGCTCCATGCCTTATCAACAGCAGAGCCGCCTAGCCATAAATAGATCAACATAGAACAAGTAAAGGATCTCATGCGGTTCTCGAATTTATTGGCAGTCAGTTCGAGCTCATGCAAGCCTTTGCTCCAGCAATAACTACAGGATTACGTATATGGTTATTTACAAATTCGAACATGAATAGCCTAATCGATTATTCTATCAGACGGACCAATTTAAAGGATGCTAGGACAGGAGGAGGGTGAAAAGCCTCGTCCCTCCTCGATTTCTCTCATTAAAGGAGGGATCTAGTTAACTCTAATCTACCAATCCCAGTAACTGCCCAAAGGACTAAAGGCTATATATATATATAATTGCATATATGCATGTAAAATTGTACCTAGCCACTAATTCAGTGTAAAACAAAGCAAATTGCATGACTATTGCACTGTTGTCCAGCAAACAGACCTCTCTATTGTCGCAAATTACCGCGGCCATCAAAGGCGATTGGCCTGCTTTATCAACAGGGTCAACCTCAGCTCCTTCCTCGATCAGAAGTTCACACATTTCTGAGTTTCCTGTGCTGGCAGCACGATGCAATGGAGTGCTCCCTACCTGAAAGCTACACATGTCAAGCAATTGATGAACGCCAAAAGTAAACAACACCGAATGTTTTTAGTTCAAACGAACAAGTATAGAGGAAGGCAATTGTGCGATTACTGACCTTGTCCTTTGCATTGATATTTGCACCATGTGAAATAAGAATTTCAGCAACTTTCAACCATCCTTTGCTGGCGGCATAATGGAGAGCAATGCGTCCACCATCATTCTTTAAGTTAACATCAGCTCCTGTAAAGAATCATCATTATGTGACAACTGAATTATGTTAAGACAAGTTGGACAAAAAAAATTATCTTAAGACAAGCAAAAAGCGAAAAGGGACATTTCTTTCTTCAGCATGTATGGAAGGAACTGAATGAAGGTTGTTTAT
Organism: Metrosideros polymorpha var. glaberrima; assembly: GCA_001662345.2. Classification (NCBI taxonomy): domain Eukaryota; kingdom Viridiplantae; phylum Streptophyta; class Magnoliopsida; order Myrtales; family Myrtaceae; genus Metrosideros; species Metrosideros polymorpha. The sequence goes on along the minus strand of BCNH02000007.1, from coordinate 8,739,910 downwards.
AAAAGAGGACACAACAAGGAAGTCAGCATGATAATGTGCCATCTATCCTTAGTTACTGACGTTAGACGCGATTACACTCACAACAGTAAGCAGCCTTCTTTTTCTTCTGGCAAGACCAACCATAAATGATTTAAATGAATTCTCACGGTATACAAAGGCTGTGAACGAAATAGATTCGCAAGCCTGGTCACCAAAATGGGAGCATGAAGCAGTTACAAAGAATGAAACGCACAAATGCCAAAAGATTTATATGGCTTGTGTGATTCATTGTTTTACATAGTCTAAGTGTAGCATATAAATTCTTTCACCATATCCACATAGATTGAATTAGTATTTCCCCCGCCCTACCACAAATGCTGAGTCTGAACAACACTAAAGCCTGAGTACTCCAGTTGACCGTATATTCAGCAAGGAGAATGGTGTCTTAACAGTGAAACCTGATGAAAAGAATCCTCAAGTCCTCTATTTACCCCGTAAACATGAACAATTGCCTGACACTGCTCCACTTCGCAAGCTGGAGATGTAATAGAATACATACCAACCAAGTGCTTACACAACATCCAAAGAAATCGATGCGCAGTGGAAAATTTTGCTGAAATGGCTTCAGACTGCTTTCGATTTCAAAGGCTTATCCGACTTCAGAGAACCAAAAAGTGTTCTAACTATGGAAGAACTATCCTAACAAATTAAGAGCAGAAAGGAAAGCACACAAATCCATCTATCTGTCGGTGTACTTAAAACTGTTTTCAGACTCATCCGCACATCATGGAACTCGCAGACATACTTGCCTTTCCTCAACAAGATCTCCACAATCTGTACATTCCCAATGCTTGCCGCAGAATGAAGCGGGGCCCAACCTTCTTCATCTTTGCTGTTTATCACACTTGATGACTGATCCGCATCTGACAGTATATCTACTATCTGATCCAGGCGAATGAAAAACAATTCAACGCAAAAGCAATCTAGCGAATGGATTAAACAAACATCATGAACAAAGAAACAGCCAAACACATTTCACGACAAGCCAAGCAACTGCGTGAATCAAATGATTTATACTGTCATTTCCGTGATCTCGTGATCTCTTAGAATATCCATTGAGCAAAGAATGATTGCAATCGTACAAAGGCTATCGTAAAACATATATTGCGGGTACCCTAAGAGCTCATGGTACCATTGAATATGCAAATCGAAACTATGAAAGCCTTGTACCATTCAAAAACTAACGTGCTGCATATGTAGATTGCAGCCGTCCGTACTTGATATAGTCAGATTTTGGTAATTATGCAATTACACTTTGTAATTGATGGCGATTGAAAGTGCTTCTCAAACTATAGATAGATGCGATTACTAAGAACGATGCCTTGAGTTCTCGGCGCAAAATCCGAATCGAGACTATCTACCGGTGCAAGACCATCCACACTTGGATGAGGAATTGCAGAGAACTAATTCTTCCAGACCTCTGGTCCAAGAGACTATAGCCTCACCAACCCAGGCTAATCCAACTGGACTCTCGCGCTCTACTGTGGCGATCGCTAACGAAGCTAAAACGACTCGACAAAGACGCGAGGACCAATGTCTCCGGCGAAGCACTTTATCACGACTCTCTCGATTTCCGGAGGCGAACAAGGACGAAATACCTCGGCGTGACCAGAGGAAGCGGCGACGTGGAGGAGGGAGCGACCGTCCTCGTTCCGGAGAGAGAGAGCCTTGGAGAGCTGGTCCTGCGGGAGCGCTCTGAACGCCGCCGAATCGCCGCCCTCGGCGGCTTTGAAGAGGTCTTCGTCCCTGATCGGCCGTTGCTCCAGCTTCGGGGTCGGAGCATCGATCTCCATTTCCATGGCGGTGCGTGCGGAATAACGGGGATGCGACGTGCCCTCCGTTCTCGAAAGGGGAGGGTTTTTGCGTTTGACGAAAGGTCAGCCGTTCCAGCGACTTTGATTGGCTCGTGTTCGTGCGCTCATACAGAAACAGATGATAACGGTTGTAGAGAAACCATTCGCTAGGCCGTTATGATGATCGTTGCGTGGAATTGGACCGCGAACATATTAATTCGGATTCCGAAAAATAAAAACTTATTAAGTCGTGCACGTGTCCAACTTGTGAAAGGATAATACCACAAAAAACTCAAAATCAATACACTTATTATAAATTTACCCAAAACTAAATTTCAAACTGGTAAACATATAATAAATTTACAATCTGTTATTTTCGATAAATTTTATTATCAAATTACTGAGTTGAATAACACAGTCTACGGATATATTGGGTGTATCAATTTGAGATTTTTTGTGGTATTAATTTAATTTAATCAAAACTAATTGAGGATAAATTTGTCGCATGCGTATTAATTTAAAATTTTTCATGATGTACTAATTGGGATTTACCCATTACCAAACCAAAAAGTTGGCTCGACAAGAAGGTTAAAAAATCTCAACGATAATTAGTAGTTTTACGTATCAATAAGGGCCGCGCCTTTTCCACCCTCATCCCGGCTTATTCACTCCCTATTATAATGCTCTGACCATATTACCCTTGTCCCACTGCTTTTCTAAAAATAATTGAGTTTCCCTTTTCTTTTTTTCTTTTTTTAATATCCTTAAGTTCCGCTTTTCTTGTTTCTTTTCTTTCTTTTCTTGCGATCCCATTTTCCTCCTCCTCCTCCTCCTCTTTTGGCTTTTCTCAGTTCTCTTCTTGCAGTTAAAACGCTTTCTTAGGAAAAGTAGTGATGCCACCGTGGAGAAGCTCCATTGGCAGCGTCACTTGGGGGTAATGGACATCAAGGATACAAAAAATAAGAAATGAAAACCTAACATAGGCTTGCTTGAGCGGTTCAAGTATTCACAGTGCAATCTCAAGCTAACTTCTAACAGAAACTGGGGAGCAATCCTAATTGGATTTCCCACCTAGTTTATAATATCAAGTTCTTAAGTTTCACGGACAAACAAAGAGAGAGAGAGAGAGAGAGTTGAGTTGATGATCAGGGGCTTCGCCACGGATGACTTTGACCTTGGCGAGAAGGATGAGAGCAGATTCAATCGCGACTTCGGCGAAGAAATGCCGGTTGCAATAGTTACCGATCCAGTCCTTCTCGGCCTCGAGGGCTTCGATGTCCTTTTGCCGGTATACCAATTTCACTAGAAAGAAGAACCTGCATTCATTTAGATGTGTGTTCATTGATGAGGAGAAATTTAGAACAGGGTCGGGCAAATTTGCTACTGAAGCGTATTCTTGATGTCGATTACCCAAGTGACGCTGCCAATGGAGCTTCTCCATGGTGGCACCACTGCGTTTTCTAGGATTTTGGTTACCTGCAAGAAGAGAATAAGTAGAAGGAGAAGGAAAGTGGGACCGCAAAAAAAAAAGAAAAAAGAGAGAGAAATAAATAAGAAAAGGGGAACGCGTAAGGATAATATGGTCATGGCGCTATAACAGGGAGTGAATAAGTCGGAACGGGATTGGAAAACGGGTTGCCCAATAATTATCGTATTACTTCTCTAGAAATTATGGGGACGAAGAAACGGCGCAGAGACATTCTCAACCACGACGTTAAACCCCGAAAGCAAATCATCCTATTCCGACCATATAGAGAAAGCCGCCGGAGCCCTATGCTCTCGGCGACGCACGTAGTTACCCTTTTTAGATCCATTCGAGAGGGCCGCCGTCGATATTCGAAGGGAAGGGACGCGGTCATCTCAAAGGGGTGACCTGAAAACACAGGCGCTGATACGATAACGCGAGCCATGCGATCGAATGCGAACACACGCAAAGGAACACCGCCTGTGTTGCCAGATCAACCATCGGAGATGCCTCCCTTTTTCTTTTTCTTTTTGGTTCGAAATATGCCGGCCTTTCTAGGTTGGTGCCAATTGGGGGTGATGGGACTCTTGCCTTAAGCTTTCTTATATAGCGAAGGTATAGGAAGAGTCAAAGCTCCCGGGTGCTCACGAGTCACGACAGTGTGTCACTACGATGTGCTCATCCTAGCGACACCCTGGGACTGTACCCCATTCATCGAGATGGGCTGTCCCGTCTTGTCTTTTATGGATGGTGTAAGAGACAAAATCCTTCTGCCCCACCAAGAACGGTACCCGCGGACGACGCTCCCCCGATCTAGTCAAGTCAGATCTCACGGTCGATGAGCTCACCGGAACAAAATCCTGGCAACTTTCTTGAATGGGTTAGGGGAATTTGTTGGGGATATGCGACGATTGCGGGAATCTATTAGAGAAGTGCGACGATTGCGAAATTAAACCATTCAGAGATTTAGATTGATTGCAATATCAATTAGAGAAATCGCATTCTTTTTATTCCCTTTTCATTTATATAGCTTGTGTTATATATACATGCACATCGTAACACTTCAGGTATATACAAGAAAATTCCCTTCTTCTTCTTTGGCGTCTTCTGTCAGAATCGAAGCCCTGATTTATTAAAAAAATCCTCCACTTCAGGTATAATCCTTAATTTGTCTCAAACTATTTCTTTTGTCTCGAAAACAATTCCAAATTTTAGGTCTAGTCCCAAATCTATCTTGAATTTTGTTTTTATATTGAAAAAAACCCCAAATTTTTAGATTTAGTCCTAAATCTACTATGAATTAATAAATCACTGGTTTTAATCTATTATCAAATTTAGCCCACGGTTCAGTTTCAACTTGACGTGACATTTCCACATCGATAACAAATCAACATCAACAAGGTGTAAAATTATTTCTAGAATGGAACTATTTTAGGATATAAAAATTAGGGCAATTTTTGGATAGAAGGCTAATGAGAGCAGATTTGGGACTAGAGTAAAATTGGTGATTTTTCTCTTAAACAAAAAAAAAAAAATTCGAGGTAGATTCGGGACTTAAACTGAAGTTGGGTTTTTTATTTATTTTTTATACAGAGAAAAGTTAGTGGCAAATTTGAGACTTAACCTAAAGTTGAGGTTTTTTTTAGAGAATTAGGCCGGGAATCGAAGTGGGTTCCACCCTAGCCTCGCGGTGTATCATCCCTTCTGAGTCGTTTAAGGTCTGCATCTCATGAATCGCGGTCGCTCGAAATGTACCTTGTTCCTGTGTCGTTCGAGAAAGTGAAACAGAAGCAAGGCTTGCTCTGTCTGTGCAAGAACCGCCTCTGTCTATGTAATCTGAGCCTGATTCTGCTGGGTATGTGAACGAGACTTGCAAGTGAACGAGGGGCAAGAAATAGTAATTCCTAACAATCCACATCTTGTACACCAACCAGAACAAGAAAGTTTTTTTGGGTACTGGGAAGATTTCTCCAACTTAAAATGATTTTAACCATTTACTCTAAAATCCTAGGATGCCATACTGAAAGAACCTATCTCATCTCTAGAAACCTTCCATCCAGAATACTTTTGGGAAGGGAACTTTTTAAGCACATGCTGGTGCCCTGAAGTCCCTGAGGGTTGCATACACTATCGAATCGGCCGCGACAGCGATCGGCGAGGATGGATCGACGAGCTCTGGTTTCATCTCCGGTATATCCGACGATTCGGTGAGCTCCAGCGGGGTCCCGTTCAGGAGCAGCACGTCGCTCTGGATGTTCCCGTCCTTCGGCATCAAACGGTACTCTTCCCTAGGTTGTCTGCTGCCACGAGTCTGCTCCACCACGGGATATATATTCAGGTCGTCGATGACCGACACGTTGAAGGAAGTCGAGTTCGACATGTTGATCAGGATGAGGGTCACGCCAGGCTGAACCGGAAATTTTTCTGAGTGGTCAGAAAATTTAAGCAGGAATGGGCATCGGACAATTATTGGTAAAAACGGGTTGTCGCTAGTGACATGTGCTCCACCCTTTCCGGAGTGAATTTACCTTGTCCTTCGAGCAATGAGAATATGCGCGCAAATGAGCAGAACCGTCATGCGTTGTCGCAAGGACTTGTTTCCCCATCAGGCGATGCCACAGGAGCGCGCTGAGTAGATAGAACAGGATCGATTATACGATTGGAAAGGAAAACGAGAATTGTGCCATAATTGGACAACACAGGCATAATAGACGAAGTTAATTGCTAATGCCGAGGCGATCTACTGACCCATAATAATCCGGGTTCGGGACAAAACTCGTGGTGTTGAGGAGGCCGTAGTTTCCCCCGATCAAAGCTTGTCTGCAGAAGACCCTGTGGTTGAACTGGGATGTCATGCCCAATTGATCCAAGTACCTGTTTTTTCGCTCATAAACACAAAGTTAAACTTCGTTTCATAATTTATCTCAGTCTGCAATTCTCTTATTTGAGTAAGGTTCCTCACCAGAATCCATTGGCGAAGGTGTGCGAAACGTCCTTGCCGCCACTGTTGTAAGCCCCACCTGCTTCCCCAACCCACGGGCCCGACCATGGTCCAAATCTCTCTGCAGTTCTCATGACATCCTTATGCGTCTGAGCGATCTCGTCCAGGAAGTACGGGTCCTGAACCTTGTCAATGAGAGTCGGATCAACACCTGCATGGAGGAAATGGCGTAATGATTTTATCCTCGACTTGCAGGATATAAGTCATATCATGAGCTTGGTATGTGTACCTGCGCCAAGATTGTATATATGGTGGGTTAAACCGTCAACTATGTTGGGTCCTGAGACCTGGAGAAAGGTCTCGAACCACTTCTGGTCGTAAAATCCAGCCGGACCCAAGACCTTCGGCCTCGTGGCGGGGTCTGGGTACAATTCCTCAATGATCTTCTTGAGCACAATCATGTCTTTTCCGTACTGGTCAGCGTCGACTCTTCCAGAAACCCCAGATCCACAGAGCTCATTGCCTGATCAAAGAAAATGCAGGACAGTTAGTCAGGCGATGTACACGGATACTAATAAGAGTTGAACTTTGACTAAGGCTTCAAGTTACCAAGTTCATATGAATCGATCTTGTATCCTTTGGAGATGGTGTAACTCATGAGATCGCGGGCGTTCTGTGGATCCCAGTTACCGACGAAATGGTTGTGATCGTTGGGCGACCTTTGCCTTCCGATGAGAGCATTCAAGGCGAAAGTCAATGCAGCCCTGTGAAGCAACTGGATGAGTATTCATAGATTCTCTTTTTTATCCTCTAGGATTTCATTTGTGGCTCTGAGAAGTTCGATGATGCCTATGAATATCGTCAAAGAAATTTTACCCGGTCTCGTTGAACAACTCATTAAGCTGATCCCACCGGTCCATCGTGAGGCAACCTGGGCTGAACCCAAACATGCCGTCGGGTCGCTTCTTGAAGTGGGGGCATTTGCGCACCTGTCTTGCATCTCCGACCTTGTAAATGACCTGGTCTTGCAACGAGCCTCCGATCCTGATCCTCAGAGGATTGAAAGCTGTAATGCCACACAACAGATAAGCCCTTTTGCTGCGCAAATTTCTCTAGGATCAGAACAGTACCAATAGATCAAGGAGCACGTTCTTTGATCCTAGAGTAGCAAAACAGCATCTTCCCATTTCACCGGTTGCTTGACAAATCAGATAAAGAAAAAAAAAAAACTACACTTGGTACTTCCTTTCTCCTATGGATTGTCAATCATCATTAATCAAATTTGCTCTATAGAAAGCTGAGTTCTGTGTAAGCTGAACTGTATATCGTAAAGCTCCTATTCAACTTCAAGCAACAGTTTAAATGTGTGGAAAAGTAAGTCCTTCAGAAGCTGTCTGATTCAGCAAAAGCTAATATAATATGCCTAGGAAAACTCAATTGTGCTCTTGACATAACTTACCCTTTATTGCATTCGACAGGATCTTGTTCTTCAAATCCTGCAAAGGCAAAAGACGACAGAACCACGAAAAACATCCTATTATATCTCAATATCCCAATGCAACTTCATCTGGCAATGACAACAATCCACAGACATTATGAATTCGATGCCAATGAGTCAGAGAGAGAGAGAGAAAGCACATACCAAGTTGATGATCCCGGCCATTCCCCAAGGGCACTGACCATAATCACACTTGTCGACGGGCCACCAGTCCAGCGTTGCGCACACAAAGTTGTCGTCGGTCCTAGCCACGTCGGTCACTCCACTGACCGTGACCTTCACATCTTTTGCCAGACACAGTGAAAGCCATGAAAGCACCACAAAACAGCAGATCACCTTGAGCTCCACCATGTCTCGAGAGATTGCCACCAACTCTCCACGCTCGAAAGATCCTGAGAGAAACAGTAGCAGACTAGCAGTGAACGTAAAGCGGCCTCTTTCTCTCTGGTACTGAACGCCAACTTTTGCGATGGCTAGTGAGACACAAATCCTGATCGAGTTCAACAAAATTCTATTCTGCAGTCACGCTGAGATATTCTAGGGAACTTGAGATTTGATTTCAGGTGAATCACGTAAATCCCAGTTTGGATTTTTTGAATACGGCCATCTTTGTAATGGATTTTTTGGATTTGAATTTTGAGGTTACGTTACTCCACATGGCTCTTATGTTAATTAAAAAATAAGCCTTACCAAATAAAATAAAATAAAAGATAAGATCTTTTTTATAATTTGGGATTATCCATAATCTTTCTATTTTCTTTGATAGTATATCTGTTTAAGTTGGATGAGATAGAATCTCGCTCTAAAGTTACCGAGATTCTGTATGTTAAAGTTTATCTTCTCAGGACATCATCAAAATCCGAGGATTCGCAAGGAATTACTTCTTTGTGGCCGCACCTCGAGTGATCACATTAGTAAGAATTGAACCCGAAAGCCCGCGCTGCTTGAGGCATAAAATCGATGTGCCACTTGATCAATTGGATTATTATCTATCCGTGTCTATCGTAGTAAGATATATCGTCACTAAGATCCTAGTTGTTTTTAAGGAAAATGGAGAAATAATGACCCTTTTTCCTACACCGATATACTTCCACTATGTATATTATTAACTGAGGATATTCATATTTGATTTTGGAAAAAATTTTACATGAACATGCCCTGTCTATATAATAGTATATTTCTTAAAACTCCGTAGAGAGAAAATCTCATTTTAATGTTACCATTGCCAAGATATAATACATATTTATTTATTTTGTTATATCTATTATAGTTGGTTAATTATTAAGCCTCACCTATGAAAAATAGTTCTTACAAAAATTCTAATTATTTCTGATTGATGAATTAATTTTAATGATATCATATTTATTTCAGCTGTGCCAACTGAAATAGTTATCAAACTAGGATTCTTACAATTGATATGATTTTTCAGTTTTTCCATTTAACTACCTCAATCAAGAAACAAAGTACATGATGTGTTGTATGTTTCTACCTCTATTTGCAATTAGAACATAGTTCATTTTTTGAAAACTATAAATAAAAATATTATGCAAATTTTATTCTGCACTGTGGATATTCTATTCTCTTTTTTTTTTTTTTTTTATAGCACTGTGGATATTCAAACCACTCATAATGAGAAAAACGGTGTTGTCAATCCCAATCAGCTGATCTGGGTCAATGAACTACTCACATCAATCATAGGCCTCACACCAGGGCCGTGGCTACCCGTAAGCCCGCTTAGCCGTTCCAACCTTGGGCCTAGGCCCAAAAGGTAAGGCCTTGTTGGGTTAGCCCAAGTGCAATCATCAGACCCCCAAAGCATGCACCCGATGCATGTATGCGCGGCTCGCATGTGCCGTCAGATCAGGTGGGTTTCACGTCGGGCTCGCCTCATCCAACGCTCTATTTGAATTGGGCTCACATGATCCGACTGCGCTTGGGATCTTTTCCTAATTTACAAGACTTGGAGAATTCATATGTCCGTGACTTTTACCTTCTCTTTATTTTTCACTGTCCAACTTGCTTTGAAGGTCACTTTTAGGGCATCTCTCTACACCCTATGGCCTTTCCACTATAGAAATTGCAATGATGATGTGTTACTAATAACGGAAATTTTTATGATTGATACTGATCGAGATTCAGTGCATCTGCTTCAAGTTGAATGATGTCCTGTGGTCCCCCCCAATCCAAAAAAAAAAAAAAAAAACCTCCTTTGCTTAATCTTATGACTATCATGATAATGTAACGTTCCGTCGTCAATTTCACGATCTAGAACCGTTTAATCCGAATCTATTCGCGTCGATGTTGTTATCGTCCTCGTTCCGTCATTTAAAAATCGGTATTCGCTCTCGCCGCCCGTAGCTATCGAACACGTGGATGTCGGCACATCCCAAATCCTTATTTTATTTCCAGTAGGATGTTTGGGGAAACAACCGTATCAGCTTGCTAATTTTGTTTATTATCCCTTTAGAGTCCGGTAGGTAACATATCCAATTGATAAGGACAATTACATATTCATGGGAAAATATTTAAAGTAGTAATTACTACTTTAGGTTTTTCAGGCTTGTGATTTGAATCGTTCATATTAAAATTCATATGGGTACTAAAATCGATGGTTGTGATTGTTCCAGGACAATTGAAAAGATTTACTCCTAGCCAATATTTGCTTCGCTCCGAATATGTGCGTTTCATCTTTCCATTTGGATTCCTTGATTTTGTCCACAGCAAATACAAATGGCAGCTGAAAATTAAGCACGACCGGCCTGTTTATCTCTACTATTTAATGGCAAATTAAAATGGGGGGGATTTTGCGTTATTCTAGCTATGTCTTCCCTTACCAATTCATAATTCCAATTAATTATAGAATATCGAAGAGAATTTTGAATGCAATGTTGGCATTTTATTCCATCCTCAGTCAAAGCGGAGAAAAAGAGGAATTGGTCTTGACCCTGGCCATTGACCAGACCAATTCTACCAGGTAGGCAAGTACGGCCTCATCGAGAGGGGCAGGGCAAAGTATATGGGTCAAGGAACATGCGCACAAACGTTAGCATCCATGCACTCAACTTTGGAACACAGAATTCTGGACTGACCAGCTGGTTGAGAGCCGGGCCGGAGGCGTGTCAGTCAGAGGGGGCACCACTCCCTATAGGGGCCTCCTGCGGTAGTCTCCCACGAGAGGAGCGCCTAGCCAAGATGCATTTCTTATTTTAATATGTCGGTGTTCGTACACTCTACATTCTCAAATTCCATAATAAGTACTTTTCTTCCTTACCTAGGTGGGAATGCCTCTAAGTTTTACATCTCAGAGTTCAGATAAAGCATTTTAAGGACGTGCTTGGGTCCGGGGCAGGGCAAGTATACGGGTCAAGGAACATGCGTACAAACGTTAGCATCCATGCACTCAACTTTGGAACACAGAATTCTTTCCCTTCAACGACGTTAAGTGCCCGAATCTCCTACAGCATCCGGTTAATCTATATTGTGTTATTAGCAGAGTTACCCAATTCAATAATTACTCGTTGATGTGTAGCCTGGAGCCGAGACACGACTAACTTGAAACCCTCATTAGCATATATGCTCTTTTTTTTTTTTTTTTTTTTATCTTTCGATCATGGCATCTAAAGTTGTGGAGCAACTTATTCGAGGACTCTTGCATCTTTCTTTTCAATGCGATTCCATTCCGCATCGTCCGTTTGCAGGCGATGCTCTCAACTTTCCAATTTAGGGAGCCCGGGCACGAAACGGTCCCGACGCTCCGGATGCAGGCAATCAACAGACGACACAAACAGCCGCACAGAATAGCTGACGCATTTACGGAAATTACGTCGTCCACAGATTGACGTCGCATCTTTTCGAGATGGACAAGAAGACATGGTCCAACGAGAACGTTTCCGGATGCTCTAGAAAACCCACGTTTTAGAATAATTGGAAAGCATGGCTCTTCTTTGTCGATTCGAAAAAGAGACACGAGCTCACGGGACAACCAGCCTTTGGAAAGAGACTGCATTGGATATGGAACGTGAGACGATCTCGAAAGGTGGGATGGGAGAACGGCCGCGAAACGTGCGATGGACAGATGCCCGGGGTACAAACGACCCACACCATGCGAACAAAGGCCAGAATTTATTCAACGGGCCCCGCTTGGTCACGCGATCAGACCTTTAGTACTAACTCGACCGATCACATGCTCGAATATGACAGGAGATCTCTCGAACCGCCGCCGGCAACGGTGTCCCGAAAACCGTAACGGAGGTCGTACCAGATGGCTCGCCGGTATAGGATTCGACCCGTTCAACTTGTGGAACTAGCGATACTCTGACGAAGAGTTCTTTCCATCGATATCGGATCTCGAACCCGCACTCCATTAAATCCTGGTCCCTTTATGTAATCATCATTTGGTTGCTCTAGAGTGAATGTACCGAACCATCCATACTCGAAGAAAGGGCTACTCCCTCTTAATAGAGGACTAAGGGGGGCGTGGAATAACATCCTTCTATAGAATCGCTATCCTTGGTCTCACCTGGGGCGACCCTTTTCTAACCAATTGCAATGGCCTAAGCACGTGTACAGGCGTAGGAATTGATGTTTCTCTACATTAAACACTGGAGTATTCTTGAAACTATACCTTACCTTTGGATTGAACCAAAAGAAAGCCTCGATCTCAACAACTGAATGAGTCTGTTAGGACAAGTAGCCAGTAGCGAGGGAACACGGACTATACTATGCTCCCTTTCTTCTAGATCAAAACATGCCCCGGAGATAAGCAATGAATTGAGGATCCACAATGCCATGAAGAAGTTTTCGCGTTCATACAAGAGAGACTCCCTAACCTTGTAGCAATGCTTAGCACGGTTGGATGAGGGCACGTCGAACCAAGTAGGATGGAGGAGATCGAATCTCGAATCCCCACGATCTCATATTTCCTTTTAGTGAATCAAAAGACTGGTTCGATCCGGGTTTTGTCCGAATCGGCACAACTAGTGTCCTCGCTTCGCCGGGTAGGTAACTGGTTTTGACCGTGGCCGGCACAGGGCCACGAACTGGACCAGAGATCAAGCCGATTTCCTATTGAACCGGGAAAAGAATTGGGTGCACCGCAGTAGTGGGAATACATACAACGGAGATGGTTTAAACTGGCGAACAAGATCTCGTGCATGCACAAAGATCTTTCAGGCCAACCTCTCTTTAAACCTTTACTTGCAAGTTGCATGCAGGAGACTCCTCTTTTTGAACAGTCGCTCGACCTGCGGGTGTTTGAATTCGCACTGCTAAAAAGGGTGGTCCCCCACCTTTGCGACTCCAGTCGTGGGGGATTGGCCCGATCGGATTCTCATGCGCGACCCCGCCACTGATTGCGCGTGGGCTATCTGATATATTTTGGCCGATGAGATCTTTAAGAGGGAGCCCAAGTTAATCCGATACCTTTCGTCTGGGAAGATCTCCAAGAGGGACCTCAAGTCTGAATCTGTCACATATTCAGTTGGACCCACATTCACTCGAAACTTTAAATCAATAAGTTATGGACTAACTAAGATATATTAATTGCTTCGCATCGCATCAATTCTCCGATGTGTGACTTCTCCAACACAATTTCATTTTCAGAATTGAGAGGATATGTCACCCTTTTTTTTTTTTTCTTTAATTAAATGCACTTCATAGCCGCATTGAAACATGTCGACCACGACATGACACCAATTGCCGAACTCAGTCCACCAAGCTCCGACGCAACTCTAATCTTCGTGGCCATGTTTCTCTCAAAGTTCGCCAAATGGATGCCGGCCTCCTAAAAGAGACTCCCCAATGAAGGCCGAGCTCGAGATGGGCAAATATGAAAAGCAGGATGCACTCGTATCATTGATTAAACGATTTACAGCTTAGAAAGAACGCGAACTAAAAGCTTACGAATGACTCCGGAGCCAGAAGTAGACGACGCGAACTCAAAACGGTCATGGCCCGATCCATGATGGATTGAGTCTAGATAATTAAAATTCCCTTTTTTTCCTAGAACCAACTTGATCTTTACCATTTCCCCCTTTCATAAGGTGTTCAAATTACGATAATTCAATAGGAGAAACCCAAATACCTGAACGTCCATAGAGTATCCCATCAGTTCATTGGCCTAAACTCAGAGCATTTTTTATATAAATTTCTATCCATGGTCGATACCCGTTTTCGTATGTTTTTGTCATATTTCTGTCTATACCTAATTGTGGTATCATGAATATTTAGGTTGATTTGATAGGGACTTCCGAGAGGTGCAAGTACATAATTTCCGCACACTTCTCTTGCATGGATCCACTGGCATCGGTAGAATCGAAAGAATCCCAAATCCATAAACGATTACCTTTTTTGCTACATTTACATAGTGAAAAACGAATGAATTTATAAAACATTTTCCTAAAGCTGATCAATTGAAATAATTAGTCAATGAAAAATTCCTTTTCATTATCAAAAATAATTTATATCTAAATGCTTTCATGAATGAAAAAAAATATTTTTTGAAATCGTTTATTTTTCGCGAAATAAATAAAATTGAAAATTAAATTCTTCGCACTAAACTTTGTTGTCGAAATCTTCAATTTCGGATGCATTCCTGCTTCTAGTGTATTTTAGTCCCGAACAAAATGCACAAGAATGGCAGTGCTCTCGATAAGAATCCAAAAGAGGGGGGCCATCGAAAGGAGGGGACCTTCCCCTTCCCATTTGTCGTGTCATTTCAAAGCGTGAGAAATCAGGAAAAAAGTCATTAGCCTCTCAACTTGGACATTTGTCATATCCAAGTTGGATTTATGAATGCTTTATGCAAATCGAAAAAGCAGATTTTGCCTCTCTTTTTTTTTTTCTTTTTTTTTCATTTTCCCATTTAGCTCTCGTGTGTGCATATTACTATAATACTACAAAGCAATTTATCTATATATTTATGACAAAAGTGGGTTTTGCATCAGTTTTTGAATTTTCCATTTAGCCCCGTCCACATATTGCTTTAAAGGGGATAAAGCAAAAATTAACCGAAGAAAAACGATAAATTTGTAAAAGAAAAAAAGTTGACTGCCCGCTTCCCACTTAAAAAAAAAAAAACCTTTTTGTAATACCTTAATTGTCCTATATAGTGCAACAGCCAACCGCAACCTTATCTCATTTTTTTTTTTTTCTGAATTTCAAACAAAAGCTTGTTTTTAGTTACCAAAGGAATCATTCTTCTAGAATATGAAATCAGTATAGTGGTAAAAAACGACGTTAGATATTTTATTTCTCCATCCGATTAAATTTATTATTAATATATTATGATGTTACGTAAAGAGTGGAAAAAAAAAAACACGTCGCGCATTGCATAAAAGCTAGCATTTTTATATTTTTTAAGCCAAAACATGGGTAGTTGGCTCACCTTTAATTCCCATTACAACCCTTGATTGCAAACAAATGATCACTAAAGTTAGCAATTCACATACGGGTTGACCATGTAATTTGGACTAATTGGACTTTTACTTAGCTTTAGACTAAGTAAAACTTTTTCCCACCAACTCCACCGAATCTCCCACAACCCCTTAGTTCCAACCGTGTAGCTTGGATAAGTTTGTGTAATCTTTACTTTTTTTTAACCTCAACTTATACCTTGAATTAGCCCATATAGTATATCTCTCTCTTACATCTCAACCGTGTTCAAAATGGCTTTGTAGGTAACAAATTAGGTTGATTTTTCGTTCCATTTGTTTTTTTTTTTATACCAATTTTTGATTATTTAGATTATGCAATAAATTCAATAGTTCACTTGAAAAGTACTGATTTTTCGCAAAAGTAATTGTGCACGCGCATTGTGGATACGTGAGGGCTAGTATAATATAAATGGTTAATACCACGAAAAATCTCAAATTGATACACTTGTGACAAATTTACATCAAACTAATTTTTTAACCACGAAAAACTTAAACTGGTACACCTATGATAAATTTACCGTAAACTAATATTTTGACCGTGAAAAACTCTAAACTGATATATATCTATGATAAATTTACTCTAAACTGGTACATTTGTAACAAATTTACCTTTCGTTAGTTTTCGTTAAATTGGATTAATACAACGAAAAATTTCAAACTGGCACACCTGAGACAAACAGAAGGTAAAACCCCAAACTAGTACATCCTGTCAACTGTCACGTGTTATCAAGCTCAGTAATTTGTTGGTAAAATTTGACGGAAACTAACGGAGGGTAAATTTGTCATAGATGTACCAGTTTGGGATTTTTCGTAGTCAAAAAAATAGTTTGTGGTAAATTTGTCACATATGTACCAGTTTGAGATTTTCCATAGTATTAACCCTAATATAAAAGGTGAAAACTATTAAAGAAAAGGGGGCGAATTATTATAATTCATGTAAGTAAAAAGGAGTTCTTTTAAGTAGGGCCTAAATTTCGACCAAAAAAAAGTACGGCCTAAACAATAAATATGTATGATTAAGTTACATGATAAAAGTGTCTGGGGTAGTACGAGATAAACACCACCTAAACAACTTCCAACATTAAATGATGTCGGTTTACCAGAGGAACGGCTTCGAGAGAAATACTGAGTTTTTTTAGGGCCCATGCATGCTGATATTAAAACGATTGTCACATAATCTAGCAAACAGTTATCGACATAATCACCCGTACATACGCTTCTCCTTTTCAATTTATACGCTTGGCGCTATCGTATATGTACCGTAGAAACTCCAGTACATATAAAGGAAAAAAAAAGATGTCATCTTGAAAAATGCCATGCTAGTTTGTATGTCATAATTTTGGTCCAATATATAATGTGGTCAATGAACTTTCAATTTAGTCAATGTGGTCACTAAATTACATTCAATTATATCCTTAAATTATATAAAAATGTTCAATGTAATTCATGAACTTTTGATACATGTTCAAATTTAATCCTTAAACTATATGAAAATGTTTAATGCTGCTAGAACAGCAGCATTAAATATTTTTATATAGTTCGAACTAAATTCAACATAAATAAAAAGTTTATCGAACAAATTAAAAGTTCAGGAATTTAAAGACCCGCTTGCGTCGTTATCCCTAAATAAAGCGGATTGCGCTGTAATTTAGGCCGAACAGTGAACACGTGTCTTGCTCGCACTGAGCTCGAATCGATTGGGGGGGGGCGAGATTAATGGAAAAGGTCAATCCGTGGAAGGGCTGAACACCTCCACGTCGATCGAGAATCGGATTATGACAAATCTTCCATAAACATTAATAATTAAAGGGCAAAAAAAAAAGCGTCGATATTTTAATGGAAAAAGGAAGATTTTATAATGGGCCCACCCCCACATTTGGCGTGCGGAATAATCATGCCCCCAGTATTATCTAATAGCTTTTTTTAAGTGCATTAAATTATTCTTTCTTTCTTTTTTTAATTCCATATTTCTCGTTCGACTAAATGAAATAACGCCAATAAGGAACAAATCAAATTCCCTAAGAAGTCTGACCAAAAGAAAAGAAAAAAAAATCCCCTAAGAAGACTCGAATAATTTCGCCTCTCCTTTACGATGAGTCGAGCCTTCCACGAATCTTGGCCTACGCCCCGTGGGAGCGTCGATGCATTTATATATTATTTAATCATCTATGCGGACTTTATGTGTATCGAAATTCAATCTTTTTTTTATGAATCGTGACGATACGATCTTCGCTTTATATCGAATAAATCGAGCTGTCTATTGTTTTTGCAGTTAACATTAGTGTGTGCGGGAGAGATGGAGTTCCATCATATTCTAGCTTGTGCGTGAAAGTAATTTTTGCTTTCGACTTTTTCGTGAATTTTGCGGGACTCATGTTACGAATGTCGAAAAAAAACCCTCTTTTTTATTTTCTTTCAAAAATGATTTAACTGTCGATCGATGCAAATACAGATGGAGCCATATATAAATCTATGAATTTTTTTTTTTGTGAGAGCAGGAGAGAGGGGAATATTTATTAATGTTTTCGAGATTTTTCTCTTCCTCTTTGCCCTTTCCAATGAACGTTTACATGTGCGAGTTGGGACATAATGTTTATTAATGAAATAATAGGAGAAAGGGGGGATAAATTAAACAGAGATAGATATATGTGCGCGTGGGGTCGGTCGGTCGTGCCTGCGATCACGTATCTTTCTCACGTACATCGTTCTTCACCCTTTCACTTTGACGGCGATCCGTCCTATTCCTCCTCCTCCTCCTCCTCCTTTTCTCTCTCTCTCTCTCTCTCTCTCTCTACGCTCTGTAGATGCAACTAATGCAGTGACAGGACCAAGCTTTTCCAAAACCTCCCTCCAAAAACCACGCGTCTTTCCTGCTACCAAATCATCCGAACCCTAGCTCTCTCTCTTCTCTTCTCCAGAATTATTCTTCGCCCCCTCTTTCTTGCTCGTCGCGTCCGCTTCGAGCTCAACCCCGGTTCCTCCTCGGCATAAAGTAGCGATGGACGACGACGACGAAGACAGGCCGCCAGGATCGGGGGGCGATTTCGCTGGAGGCTCCAGCTGGCCGCACCTGGGACCCGACTCAGACAGCGTCTACTTCCTTGGCGCCGGCGCCGAGAACAGCATCCTCAGCGAGTTCGGATGGAGCCTCCACGCCGACGACGAGCGCGGAGGGGGCCTCGGTCCCGCCGGCGGCGGGGCCTTCGATCTGGCGGGACCCTCTCCCGCCGCGGGAGGGGGAGGAAGAGGAGGAGGCGGAGGCGGTCGCTTTGGGAGCTCCGATCCGCGGACGGCCGGCGGATCAGTCGGCGGCGAGGCGTCGACGTCGAACGCGTCGGACTCGAGCGCGAGCGAGGATCTGCCGGAGAAGTCCGCGAGCTCCGGGGGCAAGCCGCCCGAGACACCACCGTGAGTTATATCGTAGGGTTTCTAAAGCTTGGAGAGATTTTGGTTACGGATGGGGGGTTGGGCCGAGTCGTAATTTTCTCCAAATCGAATGGCAAAAGGAAGAGGAGATAGGAGTCAAAACCAGGGACTGAACGAGTCCAGATACAGAATCTTAATTTGGTCGTATTATCTTTATATTCAATTTTTCTAATGTCTGCTTGGGAGGGAGTGCAATTCCTTTTGTCCGTACGCCGCGAGAACCAGTCCAGTCGAACCGTCGAAGCTCCAGCTCCAGCTCCAGCTCCAGCTCCAGCTCGCTCATGCAGGCGGGGGGAGGGCGGGCCGTGGTAATTTCGCGATTCACGACGGAAATACCGCCGGCGTTCTGGTGAAGTCGCCAGGATCACGTCCCCCAACGCCGCCGCCATTGCGGCGGGAATGGCGTGCGGCACCTTTTTAGCAAAAGAGTTTCTGGCTGCGACCTTTTTGTTCCCTCTTATTTATTTTCTTTCCTTTTTTTTCTTCCAAAAAAAGGTGGGTTCTTTTGGTTAATCCACGCAGTGTCGAGGCGAGGAGGATAACGAGAAAAACACGCGAAAAAGTTTAAGGATTTGATTATTTAGGGACGGTCCATTTGGATTTGATTTCTCCCACGACATGTTGCCGCCTTGATTTTTTCTCCGAGCATCTATCGAAAACTCGCCCACTTGCCCTCTTCTTCTTTTCTTTCCCTTTAATATTATTCGAAAAGATATACCCTCCCTCCCTCTCGTGCGAAGGCTTTCGGTTCTTTGTCATGGGCGGGTGCTGAGAGACCTTTTCGATCGGTGCTTTAGCTCCTTTGACGAGCAAACTAGGTTTTCGTGGAGTAATTTGCGTGGCCGTGCTTGTCGACCTTCGCGTCGCTCGTCTTTCGCATCGGTCGAAAGCTCTTGCTTCGCGCTAGTATATTGGTTTAAGAGCGCCGCTTTCTTCAGATATGTCTGTCTATGTGTGCGATTCTTTATCGTCTAGGATTGCATCTCGCGCATTACACCATATGGTTCACCTCTATTTCTTTCTTCTCATAGCCAGTTTCTACATTGAAGTTATTCAGATAGCTGTGATGATCGCGGAGCTGGAAAGTTTCTTGGCTCCCGTTACCTACTATGCTGGGAAGATGTTACATCCCTCCCCCCCACATTAAAATGTTGTGACGCTCGTCCATCGAACTACTCCTATCCGGCCTTCCTTTTACTTCTCTTTACCTGAGATAGTTTCTTTCTATGGTTCTTCAAGTGATTGATCACATCTCTTCCGCTCAGAATCGAAGCCTTCTGCACAACCCTTAGATCATATTCGGATGCGAAGGTGGGAAATTTAGGAACCTAGACGCGAGATCTCTGGAAAAATCTCGGGTGAAGGGTGGATACTACTAAGCCAGTCCTCTGCTCCTTGCCCACATTAGCTAGAGAGTCGATACGTCCTCGCTTTATGCATGTTGTGAAGAAGGGTTAATCCTTTAGATTGACTCTACAAATTCAGAGTTCACCTAAAATAGAAAGAAAAAAGAAAAGGAAAAAAGGTTTACGCTTCTGGTGCATACGTGTAGATTATCTTCCCCCCTAATTTCTTGCAGTTGTTCAATAGATGGGTAAAATGTCCTCCTTCCAGGAATAAGGTCCGGAGGAAGGGCCAGAAGCGGATCAGGCAACCTCGCTTCGCGTTCATGACCAAGAGCGACATCGACAATCTTGAAGATGGCTACCGCTGGCGGAAATACGGACAGAAGGCTGTGAAGAACAGCCCGCATCCAAGGTATACTACTATGCCACATTGTAACCTCGATGTTTCCTTACTTAAGTTCAGTTTGTTGCCAATCATCTACTAATGATCTCTCTGTGTTTGCCATCATTCTCTATGAACTTCATCGCTTTCTTGTTGTATAGTTCGTTTGGTTCCTGAAAGGAAATAAGGCACGAATTGAATGACTATTATGGGGAAGTTAACACTTCATTAAAAGGACCGACCGGCTAATTAAAAATCTCGCCTTGTGGCACCGGTCAAACAATGGGATAAACATTTAGGTAAGAATATGTCTGGAATGGAACACATATATATATAACTAATAGCAATTAATATTAGTTAGAATTATGAACTACATTTTAATTAGTAGTTAATGTTACTATTCTAACAATCCTCCATCGATCACTAATTTTGATCTTT
Organism: Metrosideros polymorpha var. glaberrima; assembly: GCA_001662345.2. Lineage (NCBI taxonomy): Eukaryota > Viridiplantae > Streptophyta > Magnoliopsida > Myrtales > Myrtaceae > Metrosideros > Metrosideros polymorpha. The sequence goes on along the minus strand of BCNH02000007.1, from coordinate 8,719,149 downwards.
GGGAAGTATCATGATCATCCAATAATAATGGTGAGGCTTTGTGAGATTATCATCCACTAGTTCTTTTTCTTGCAAATCCTTGAATAGCTGGGACATTGAGGAAAATCTAGAAAGGTATCGAGGAAAATTTAGGAAAATCCTTGAATACGAAGCATGGCTAAGTGACCATGCTCACATTCGCCCACAACCAGCCCGAAAGGGGAAGGACCCTTCCCTTCCCTCTCGAGAGTCGATAATTTTACAAGTAGAAACCAATCTCCGTCTACTAAAACAAACGGAAATTTCCACTTAACCATTTGCGAGTAGCTTAGGTTTTTATTCTATTTGACTGCTTCCCCTTCATCATCTTGGCAAATGCTTGCTTGGTTAGATGACATGCGCAAAAGAAAGAAAAAGAACTTTGAAGAGTCATTTGGAAATCATCTGTTTTTGGTGGTTCAAAAAGAGTGCAAGGTGAGAAGGGAAAAGCAATTTCTTTCAAGCAATCAAGAGGAAAAGCGTTATAAACTTGAAAATTCTTTTTCCTTTTAGTTGTTTTTCCCCAGAGAGTCATGAGGTTAACACTGGCAAGAGGACGACCTTACCTTATTTGTTTTCACTTTGGCAGGAAGAAATATCTCCTTTTTCCTCGTGAAAATATTTGGGAATTGCTACATCGTATTGATTGTATACTATTAGTCAATTATGTGTTCAGCGATGAATAGATTATGCGAAACTCTAACAAGTTTTTCCATGACAGAAGAAGCCGTTCGACATGATTCTCGAGATGTGAATTATTGTGAATTAATCAGTCTATCCTGTAAATAATAGGTTATAACAACATGAACGCCACTCCAAACTTTCGTCAATGTGGGCGGATAAGTGGCACAAAAACATCAACGATGCTGCCTAGAATGATAGTATATGCCCAATCGGTTGATGTTGTGATTTTTTGTATTGCATGGCACAAAGATGAAAATTCGAAATTCGTGAGAAAAGGAAATATAAATAAATAAGAACTCAAAAGAAATTTGAATTTAGAATTAGATTCCACTTTCATATTCCATTAAATTAGAGGAATTTACAATGATTAGTTATATTAAGTAGAGACGTCTCATATATTCAGATATTATTGTTGTTATAATGTTGTAAAACAATTAGTATTCTGATGTTCTGTGAGGATCGGCCACAAGATGACTGTTGGTGGTATTAATCTTTAGTTTACTTTACTCAGCATCGGTGTAGAAAAGTGTGCTGCATGTAAAAAATTCCCCCTTTGCGTTGTTTCATTGACTGTAAGCAACAAGAGCGTTGGTACAATTTGTATTACTGTCGAACACGATAAGGTGGTCTCTCGTGTGCATGCGCATATCCATGTATGAACACGAGGTTTTGTGTTGTTGTTTCTTCATTTTATCATGTTTTTTTTTTACGTTTTGTCGGATTTTTTTTTTTACCATGTTGAAGTATGCTAGTTCTGCCTTGGGCTGGAAATGCATGAGAAAATCCGGAGGGACATTGATGGGGAGAAAATCAAGAGGAGAAACCTAGTTTACCCAAAGAAACAGAGGGAGTTGTGTTTTCTTTCTCTTTTTTGGCTAAGCTATGGAGAATTTCATATATGAAATTTGCCAAGGTACCATGTAAAATCTGGCAAATTTTTTTTTTTTTAAAAGTTTTGTTGGGGGGTGATGCAGGAGCTATTATCGGTGCACAAATAGCAGATGCACAGTGAAGAAACGAGTGGAACGCTCCTCTGAAGATCCTACCATTGTGGTTACAACGTATGAAGGCCAACACTGCCATCACAGTGCTGGATTTCCCCGAGGCGGACTCGTCATTAGTCGCGAAGCCGGCCTCGTTGGTGGACGTTTGGCTCCGCTAGCAACACGTCTTGACCATCCACCATTTCAGCTTCCTCAAGAAATAAGTCCTCCTCCTCCTCCTCCTCCGAGTAGTTATTTACGGTCAACCCAATTGCCAAGTACTTCGTCCGGAGATTCCCGTGCATTGCAGGTGCATAACTCGGCGAACGTCGACCGGGGATTGTTAGGGGACATTGTGCCTCCGGGAATGCGTAACCGGTGATGGAAAAGTTAAATATGGTACACTCTAATCCACATTGTCATTCGGTCTATAGATATGTATATTCGAAAATGAAAGTTCAAGCTTATATACCCGCGCGCGTTTGAATTATTATGCGGACCTAATCCCTCGTTTCGGTTCAGGATGAAATTAGACAGGTGACTAGTAGAGAGAGAAACTATTAGGTTTTTTGGGGGCATAAGTCCTCATCTTCTTACGCATTCGTGGACCTCACCTTAGGGGAACCGTGATTATGTGAGTGGAAATAGTATATCTTTCCGGTGCAATCATAAACTTTCCCTATTAGATCGAGTTGTTTGCCGGATGTAGAGTAAATTAACGCGAGTGTAGCATATGTGAAACCTAAATCAAGAGATCTCAGATCATGTATACGAGCTAACTTTCGACAGATATCTCTGAATATTTTGTAATTCTTGCATTGGCAAACATGCATGCAGTCTCTTCTTTTTTTTTTGAATGCATGTAGTCTCAGAATATCATGCTTGGTTTTGACCTTTGGTCTCACTCAAGGCTAGGTACGTTTGAAACTGTACTTCGTTAGCTTTGTTCGGTGGTAAAGTGTCTTTTTTTCCCTCTTAAAAAAAAAAAACAATAAAACTCACTTATAGACACGAAAAACCCCATATATGCGAAATACACTCGGTAATCTCATGGATAAGGTAAAACGCAAGCCAAGTTCCTTGTCAAATGGTGAAGCCACGACATGGTCCGGCTAATCTTAAGCGTTAGCTATGAGAAAAAAATGTGTAACTTTGGGGTAAATCTTACATCTATCTTAACCTTGGACAAAAGAAAATGTATGTCGAATCAATTTCATCTCTCTCTCTCAAATATTGGTATGGTGATTTCTTAAGGTAATTATTGTAATCCTGACAGTCAAAGTGTTTGCAATTTGCTCACGTATCCTCTCTATTTATCCAGCGTCTACACCGCCAGTATCCACCCTCCAACAGCTAGTGCATGTGCGTACACAAAGGCTAGGTAGGGCAGACAGATCTCCAGAACCCGATTGTTTACCAAAAAGTCTAAGGGAAAATAACCTAATCACCATCATCACCATCATCATTACCATTACCATCACCATCACCTCTCTTGACTTGAATCGCACGTTAATATGCATTCGGCAATCAAGCAATAAAGTAGGGGGGACAACAAAGGAATGGTAAAACTGATGACAAGACTTCACGGCGAGAACGAAACGTAGATAAAACAGGCTTCCCCATCGGACCTAATGATGGTGAAACGGTTGGCCGGGCCATTGTCTCCTCGACCCAATCGCATGAAGGTGCATGCACCAGTTGACCAAGAACCCTCCACTGCTTCTCTCACGATTGACTCACGATTGATGATCCTAAACAGTCATCCTGACGGATGTTGTCGTTATTACTGTGCATGACTCCTCCGTGATGAGGCAGCAGCCATAGCTATCGAGACATCAGCAAGGAACTTTCGTACGTTAGGTTGTGTTTTAGCTCTCAGCTTACTGTCATGTGCTTGTTGCTTTCGTTGTGATCTGCATTTGCTAAACGAGTCGAAACGTATATCAATCGCGCAAAAAACCCTCGATTGTTTCGCTTAACCACAGATTTTTTATCTAACAAATTACAATTTATACATAGACATACGTACCTCGTCTAGCTTTAGGGCTTATCGATTCGACCTGCCTAGTGCCTGGGTAATTTTCTCTTCGGGCAAGAGCATGGGGTCGATCGGGCCACCTTATCCTGTTTGACCCACTTTTTTGTTTTTCGTTTTTTTTTTTCTTGGGTTTTGCTTTGTCTAATCTTTTCTGCAAATGACGCTTTGTGATGCGATGGACTCAACAGAGACGCCCAGCCCCCACCAATAATCTCGAGAAGACGGGGCCATATGCCCCATCTGTGCCCTCCACTCAAAGTTCTCTGATCTGCAAGCCTTTCGTGGAGGCCCCCACGGACTCCGCAGGTCGCACGTCTAATCGCCATCGACAGGTCTCGTCCGAGCTCTCGCACCTCAAGTTAACACCGATCGACGACCTTTGCGCGACTTCAGAGAATGTCATCATTATCTGACGCTTAACCGAAAGCGATGACTCCACTTGATTCGCCACGCAGTGCCGCATTGCATCGATACTCTTACGGACGTCCATGGCGTCGGATGCCTTGATTGGGTCCTGGATCCGGAGCAGGACCCAATCGCCATGGAAGGAATGTAGAGATGGAGTTCAGCGTCGGGGGAAAGGATGTGATGCATCGTGGTAGAGATGAAGCTTCAGTGTAGAGCCATTATAATCCGTTTGACTTTTTCCTAGATTAGCCCATGAGATAAATAACTTCAAGAAAAAAATCTGCTTTCTGGTCAGCTTTTCTATGCACAAATTTCTCTCTCTCTCTCTCTCTTTTGGACGGAGTTCTCAATGCTTCGGGATTATGTTTCGTGAAGAACCGAATAGAAATCGGTAATCGAAAACTTTTGTTAGTGATGCTTCTTTTCGACCGATCTATTTGGGCAGATTTTCAGATGGATTAGAATTATGTGAACCCATAATAGTGGGAGTATAAGATTATAAGATCTAAGGACGATGAAATATTGGATTCCCACATAAACTCATCTCGTCTACTGGCTTTTAAACGTTACATCTTTCATCGGGAAAAAAAGGAGAAGATGCATTGCATGCAGGTTGCATGGGTTATACACCAAAAGCAAAAGAACGAAGAAAGAAATGAAAAATTCCAAATAAGGTATTGAAGCGCCTCTATTTTCTCAAAAGAGGGCTCCCAGAGGATCTTATTTCAAATAAATGTCTGAAGTGGTGATGACAATTTTAAATAAGGATCTAACCTCGTCGATTGGTCAAATATTTCGGCCGAGCATTTTTCGTCCGAAGACAGTTTTAATTTTAGATTATTTATTTATTTATTTTTCTTTGTTGCGGACCCATGCCCAAATCTGGCAAGGGCCAGCCTTGCTTGTGGCCGGTGAGGGCAACCCTTACCAAATCGGGAGAGGGTGACCCTTGCCCAGCCCTTTGCAGGGTATCGCTCGTGGCCGGCCATCACCGAGACCTACCACCACGAAAAGGAAAGAAAAAAACAAAAAAAGGAAAAAAAAGATAGAAAAAAGTGTTATTACCACGAAAAATTTCAAATTGGTACATCGGTGGCAAATTTATTATAAAATAATTTTTTGATCACAAAAAACCCCAAACTGGTGTACACATGTGACAAATAAATCCCAAAATTTAGTGTTTGTCAGAGAAGATGAACTAAATTTGTTACTAGAAAATGAGGTAATTGAAGAAACGTCAATTAAGTTAATATAGTTTAAAAAAGAAATTAAGTTTGGGGTTTATCACAAGTGTACAAGTTTAGGGATTTTCATGGTAAAAAAATTAGTTTTTGGTACATTTGTCACATGTGTATTAGTTTGGGGTGTTTCGTGATAAAAAAATTAGTTTGTGATAAATTTGTTACATATGTACTAGTTTGGAGTTTTTCATGGTATTAACCCTAAATTATTCGAAGCGGCTTTAATTTTTAAGATTTTGTTTTGTCAGAAGTGAGTTTTCCTGAAATGTTAGGCACCTCAAATCATGGGAATCATATGCACATGAGCATTTGGTGTTATCTCGAATTTTTTCCATAGGTTTTCCAAAAAATCGCAATAAATTTCTTTTTCATGGGAAAGTAAAAAGGACCTTTTCTTTTTGTTGAATTAAACAAAGAAGCGTCGGCTAATTTAGACGGCTTCGACGGGCTGAAAGCGGTAAAAAAAAAAAGGACAACCGAAAGAATTGTTCTTCCTCCAGAATTTGATCTGTTAGGGTTAACGTACATATATAATAGCAGTTCCTCCATGTATGCTGCTAAACACATCGTCCAAAGGTCGACATGACATCTTCTTTGACCGCATTGAGAGTCTTGAGATCCTGAAAGTTGCTCATGAACGTGAACTCCAGTTGGAACCTTTCTGCAATGGATAATGCGATATGCCTCCGGCGAAATCTAATTCAAAAGGGATGCTCTCTCTCGTCCCTTATGCTCCTCGTTGCTTGTCGCGGCTGTCGTGTGTAAGAGACTCTGCAAGTTTCTGATTTCATTGAGGTGCTGAAAAGAATTGATCGTTGGAAACAGTCGTGACATGGGTGGTCCGACGAATGCCGCTTTGATGGTGGTCGTGGCTCTGTGCCTCGCAAACTCGGTCGCAAGCCGAGGCAGATGGAGTTCAGCACATGCCACATACTATGGAGACATGAAAGGCACTGAAACAATGAGTAAGTCTTGGGTAGTTTCCGTCGCTGTCGACTAAACGTGGGACAGCATAAGCTTTTCTGGGCAAATTTGTTTGTTAGTCTAAGTTCACGAGACAACAAGGTTGTCGTGAATGGATATCGAACACTCTCGCACTCGATTGGATTGGCATCTCGCATCATCATAACACGCCTAACATGTTCTTTCCCTAGGAAAGTAGTAGTCGGGCAAAAGAGCTCGTGGTTTTTCATGAGCGGATCCCAAAAACTGAGTTTCGACTTACATCATTTCTTTCTCGACTCGCCCTTAATTAGAGATAACAGATTTAGCAATTAGAGAAAAAAATATAGCGCGAGAAGTTATTATTGCGTACTAGGTTGTGGTGACATGTCGCTCTCATTTTTTTGGTCGTGCGATACTTTTTTTCTCCAAATGCTCTGAAAAATTCGCATGCACCTCAACAAAATGGAGCTGTAGACCTTGCCAAAACCATCCATTCACTAATTGCTGTGAAAGCAATTAGCATGCCCAATATTTCCCTGTATCTCAGTGCTCGAGTCATCCCTATAACATGTAAAATGCAGAGGGAAGCTGTGGCTATGGGAACACCATGGAAAGTGGGTATGGCCTTGAGACAGCAGCTCTAAGCACAGCCCTCTTCCATGGAGGCCTCACTTGTGGAGCCTGCTATGAGATCAAGTGCCAGAACTCTCCAAGGTGGTGCCTCAACAACACCATCCACGTCACGGCCACCAATCTATGCCCTTCAAGCCGTCAATCCGGACAGAACTGGTGCAACCTGCCCAATCAACACTTTGACCTCTCACAGCCCATGTTCGGCAAAATTGCCAACCATGAGGTGGGCTTTGTTCCTATCTTATACCGCCGAGTCCTATGTGTTAGGTCGGGAGGCATCAAGTTAAAGATCACGGGGAACTTGGATTGGGTTCTTGTCTTGGTGTACAATGTGGGAGGAGCCGGTGATGTCAAGGAGGTTAAGGTCAAGGGTTCGGGATCCACATGGATACCGATGGCACAGAACTGGGGCCAGAACTGGCAATGCTCGGTGCAGTTGGTCGGACAAAGCTTGTCGTTACGAGTTACTACTAGCGATGGTAAGATGGTCCAATCGGATAATGTCGCATCGGCTGACTGGAAATTTGGTCTTACCAATGAGGGCAAACAGTTTTGACTAATTATGGAAAGCAAGCGCCGCTAATGCCATCTATGATCTCCTAGCGACTTCAAGTCGGAGCATACTGTTTATCGATTTTCAGATTTTACAGAGGAAGGACCCATCACGAGAGCCGGCGAAAAGGGTATGTAGAATAACGAAGCAATTCTTTCAGTTCCATCTATTGGAGTAATAAGTGAATAGCATTATGCAAGGAAATCCAGAAGCTACATTACTTGAAATAATTCACAGTTTGTCACGAGCTGACCAGATTCTACATATGGAACCAATGTGGTCTAATGAAATCATGTGTCTCCACAGAAAAAGAAGGAAACGAGTTAGCACTGTGTCACCTGTTGCACGTCCAATGTTGGTCGTGCGTAAATGTACAAATGCAGCTTTTCTTCATCTTCTTCGATTGATTAGGTAGACTTCAAGAAGTTCTTGAACCACTGAACAGAGTCCTTGGGGTATCTCTTCAGCTTGTCGTTGTAATCCACAAAGTAAAGGCCGAATCTCGAAGTGTATCCGGCGGCCCACTCCCAATTATCCAACAGAGACCACACGAAGTACCCTTTCACGTTGCATCCGTCTTCTCTGATTCGGTTAAAGCAGAATGTCAGAGAGAACAACATAGAAAGAGCTCGGTTTCGGACTGAAAAATACGAAAGACAGCGCACGGAACTAGCAACGCACTTGATAGAGGCCAACAAGTTGGCAAGATAGTCATTGTGATACTTGATCCTCTTCTGATCCTTGAGAGCATCTTTAATGTTGATTAGTGGGGAGTTTGGGTCATCCATACCTGCAAAGACCCAGTTAAAACAGACTAAAGCAACGGATTTGAACATCTTTTCTTCTTCAGTAAGTCATGACTAGATTAAGAAGACCTTCAACTGCAATCAAGATGTTACAGAAAGAAAACATGTGTATGCTAGTTGCCTTTTTTCTTTTCGGCTCGAGGGACTTACCATTTTCAGTAATAATAACCGGTGGGTTCCCATACTTTGTCTTGATGTAGTTCATTAAACTTCTGATCCCCTGAGGTACTATGTACAACCATATGGAATTTGCCTGCATATCGACATACGCAAAATAGTTGGAGTCGGAAAAATGGAAACAGAGAGAAATCATGCCTCGCTAAAAATACATCGCGAGTGATCATTTGGAATATCTGTGTAATTCTTAATTTTCTTTGCCTCAATCAGATTGGAAGTTTCTCACGGTACTGTGAACTAACATACCCTGTCTCCAATTGGATTGAGAAACCCATCTTTAAAAGCTGAAAACAGCAGCAAACATAACTCAGTACCACCAAGATTAAAAAGAAAAGACCCAAACAACTAAAACTTTATGATACGCTAAGAAGGGTTACTTACGCAGAGTCATGGCGCCGGAGTCTGAGAGAGAGTCATTAAGTAATTTTCCAATCGCATTAGACGTATCATTGCTGCCGTAGTATGTAGTATAGTGATTGATACCCACGAAATCCAAAGACCCCTTTAGAAGAGCAGATTCGGAACTGGAAAATGCAGGTAAGCGGGCTCCCACCCTACTTCTCATGGAGCTCGGATAATTTCCAAAGATCAAGGGTTCGATAAACCTGCGATTACCATGAAAAAACGAATAGTACTTATGAGCCCGATATTTTACTTGCGTAGTTCATATTTACGATGTTTTCATACTCTCAGCACATCTTGCTAAATTTACTATGGTTAATTACCAGCCAAACTGAAAATCTTGGGCTCTCTGAGTTGCTTCGATGTCATCGGTTGAGTTTGTTCTTGGTATGAACCACATCACATCAAAGGATAAACCAATCGATCCATGCTGCTTTTGCTGCACAGGATAATTAAACATCCTAGTAAGTCCAAAGTTTTAATGTAACATTCTGAAATCTAAGCAGCCGATATATAACTTGGCCTGTTAGCATTCAATATACAAGATGAGTGCTTATGTTGATGTGGTAACTCTCATTTTATGACACAGACCTGGTATTTCTTTCTATACAAGTCGACGGCAGTGGCATGTGAGAGCAGAATGTTGTGCCCAACAATGTAAGGCTCGGTTGCAGAGTTCCCAGCCCTGCAGAAGAGGTGAAGAAGGATGGAGCAACGACCTGGCGCTTGAAGCCCGACATCGTATCCTTGTATTGCCAGAGTGTGCGGCTCGTTGAAGGTGATCCAGTGCTTCACTCTGTCCCCGAATTTCTGAAAGCAGGTCTCAGCATATGTTGCAAAATCCTTTCTGCAGTAATAGTAACAAAAAACAAAAGTCAACCTCTAGGCTCTATTCAAATTTTCAAGTCCTTTAGTTGGTACTGCATATATGTTCATCACATGAAGGAGAAATCTGTGTTGCTCACATGCTTCGTGGGTCGAGCCATCCGTTGTACTCGTCTTCCAGGGCTTGCGGGAGATCCCAGTGAAATAGAGTCACGTATGGTTCGATCCCTGCTCTTGCAGCATTATTAGAGAAGCGACTGTGGTTAGTCTATTTAATTCTTGGATGAATTCTATGCATGCGATGACCATACCCATCTAATATCTAATATGCTCTGCTTAAAATCAGAGTTCATCCCTTCTCCTTCTGCTTTTCGCCATTTCAGTGAATGACGTGCATCCATTTTACATGAATGTAAGTTTTTAAGTACTACACGCAGATGACATACGGTATGCAAAGTACATAAACTATTGGACAGGAAAGTCGTGATAACAGTGCTTTTGCTTGTGATTGTGTTCGTATTCGACATCGCATGTTTACCTTTAGCCAATAATGCGTCGATGAGTTTATTATAGTGGTCGACCCCTGCCTGATTGATCTCGCCACTTCCGTCTAATCCGCAGAAGCCACAACATCAGTTGGCCAAACTCAAGAGAATGAGGCAAATGGTGATCATCATAACTTCAAATACCAAAAGCATGTGTAAGCTAGTCTTACTAGGAAAGATGCGAGACCAAGCGATCGAGAACCTGTAGGCGTCCATTCCCATGTCCTTCATGAGCTGAATATCTTCCTGAATTGAAGTCATCAAGCACAGAAAGGAAACAGAAACGGTGAATTTCTTTTACAACGCGAAGGAAATCGACGAAAACATGCTCTGCTTCTTCTGTAGCTCGCTTGTGATCAACTTAAGCTATAATCCATACAACACTAAACGAACTGATGCTCAGTTAAATGGTAGTATTAGCTTGCGAGCCAACGTGATCTTCAACTGGTGTATAAGTTTGGATTCAGTGTCTATCATTGTTCCTGCTCATGACTTCTGACAAAAAAAAAAAATTTGTTTTAACAGGTTTTCAAAGAGAGACTTACATTAAATCGGTGGTATTGATCCACGGCGACATCCGCGTTGCTAGAATCAAGTATTTTACCTGCAGCCAAATGTGAGTTACTGATTTTACCGACGAAACAATCTTCAAATCCATGGGATTCATGAATTGTACGTAGGTACACATGGTCCGATCGGCTAAAAAATGGTCCGATCCAAATTGATTCATTTCCATGCAATACACATCTAGTGACGCATACCCGACCCAGCACATATTGCTAAAACACTCCCAAATTTAATCCAATTTAGGAAAACTCATATCCAAACTGAGGTGAGAGCGAACGTGAGATCAAACAAAGGCGAGAGAGAGAGAAAAGATAGTCATAGAGGTAGGTTGAATCTAAGTAAATTGTGAACCTATTTAATACCCATATTATATTAGGCTTTCCATTGTAAACCCATTTACTAAATATAATCAACCCATAAAACTACTCAGCCCATTAAATATGAGTTAAGGAATGGGTTTATGACACATTTTGACAAGTCTAGTATACACACAATGACACTAAGGTCCTGTTTGATTAGCAAGGAACGCCTTCATTCCATACTACCAAAAACAAATCAATAAAGAGAATGGCGATTTCATTTTCATTCCACTAGCTCTATCTCGATAACCAAACATGGCTTTAGGATTATAACTCGACGAAACACTAGATATTATGGCTCTATTTGTTTCACGAAAAATATAATATTTCTGAAAAATGTTTTTGGGGAAGTCATTTCCTAGGATAATGAAATTACTTTCCAGTGTTTGGCTAAAACCTGAATATGTATTAGAAAATATTTTCTATCATTTGGTAAGGAAAATCTTCCTAAATAGACATACATTATTCGAGCGAGAAAATTACCAAAATTGCTGATATGGACGTCAGCCGTCTTATGTGGCATGGTCAGCGCTGACATAGACAATTCTTTCAAATTTAAATATAAAAAATCAATATTTTAAATATTTTTCTTCTTTTCTTTCTTTTTCTTTGTCTTTCTTCCTTTGTTAGTTGCCGAACCTCGACGACAGTCGAGGATTGGCCAGAAGAGAGAGCCGGCGAGGGCCAACCTTGCCTGCCTTGGGCAAGGCTTGACCTTGCCAAATCTCGGTGAGGTCGAGCTTGCTCGAGGCCGATGAGTTCCAACCTCGTCGCTGGCACTCTCCTGTGGCTAGTCACCGGCAACCGGCAGACGAAGAAAGAAAAAGAAAAGAAAGAAAATATTTAAAAAGTCTTTTTTTTTGTAAAAATTATCTACGTCAGTATCAATCATACCACATGGAACGGCCGACATCCATGTTAGCAATTTCCGAGCCTAGGAAAACATTTTCTGTTGACTTATTTGCCTAAGTGAACCAAATGCCGGAAAATGAGTATTGAAAATGTTTTCTGCGAAACAAACGAAGCCTATAATTGTTTTCATTTACCTTTTTCCGGGCATCATAACTGTTTGGACTTAATTATATTAAAATAAGAAAAGAAAAAAAAAACAGAGAAGAAGAATTGCTATGATATTACCAAATTGATGCGAAAATGTATCCCAAACTGATGGTCCCCTTCCTTCCTCCTTTACAGCTCCTTCGTACTAGTTTAAAAAAGGACACGAACTTGCATCAATATCACAACTATTCAAGCATCAAACTTATGACGAAAATACCAATGAAAGTGCCACCAAAGAAATAAAAAAGGAAAAGAAAAATTGGAAGCCCTAATATTAAGATAAGGACAATATACCTATACATACATACACACACGCACGCACGCGCGCACGCGCGCGCACACACAAATATATATAGAAGATCCTATGTTGCATGTGCGGTGTTCGTTTGGGAATATGAAATTAAGAATTCACCAAGTCTTTACACGAAGTCAACTAAGCTTCCGAGTACTATGTTCACATTAAATGTCCCCCCCGCGGACCGATATGTGTGTCACGTGCTTACTGAGCTGGCCCGCGACTGACTATCACTTGACTACTAGGTCCCCAAATCCCCATGTTCAATGTTAAGCACAGAGTATTTCCTACTTTAATTGAGTCGCGAATTGGGACGGGTCTTCCATACAATTCCATCTCTTTTTATCTAACGACCTAAATTTCCAAGATTTCAAAACCGGGTTTCGCATCATCGGAGAAAATCTCTTCACTCCTTTTTTTTTCCTCCTAGATAAATCGGACGTCGCACGTGCAATGGCAACAAATTCGGACAAGATTGACAGACCATTAATGGGTGCATAACCAAGCACAACCTAGCAACAATGCAGATAAAGAAAGAGTGTAGATAACGAGTGGCTGAGAGGGTATCTTAGCATATTATATAAATGATCTTAATAGTACATAATCAGTTTAATTTTCCATAAAGAAACGACATCGCTTTGGTCTACGGAACGTGCAAGGTACTGTCGCCCTAATTTGCGCCATCCTCTCCCAACCAATTTCAATGCGTGACTTGACGCATCTTTCCTGTCGCTGGACTTTAGTCGCTAGAGCACAAAAGCCTCACGCTCGCTTTTGTCCCTAAATGTCAAAGTGCCAAGCTCAGCTCTACGACACAAGCCCCAGCCCTTTCGCCGGAACCAAAGGACGAGGAATCAACTAGGTTTAAATTTCCCAAGACATTCACTTGCCGGAAGAAGAAGTTCGGCATGAACCTTCGAGTGGCGACGTGTACAAGAAACTGATGCATGAGACGGGAGGATGGCGTGAATGGGATCCCGTTCGAGCTAGCGTCCGGTAGACATAAGATATGCTTAAAGTCATTTCCGTCAGTTTTGACATGATTGGAGATTAAGGATCCCGTTCGGAATAGCGCCCGAATTCTTAACTCCGATAGGTCTCACACGAGATTGAGCCGGACCTATTATGCAGCGGCGTAGATTGACTGTGCGTGCGTGCAGCACATGAATGTGATGTGTTCGAACGTATAATTAGACGAAGCATTAGCATGGAGATTCATTCATGAGGGGGATAAACCAATTCGTGATATGAATTGATGACAGAATCAAATTAAAAGGGGAACACGAGAGAGAGAGAGAGAGAGAGAGAGAGAGAGAGAGAGAGAGAGAGAGAGAGAGAGAGAGGGAGGGAGGGAGGGGACCTGGAAAGCAGAGGAGGCAGTGCCGAAGACGAAACCCTTGGGGAAACTGGACCGGTTGATGGTATCGGCGCAGCATGCATGGACAAGGAGTCCCATAAGCAAGCCCACCATCATTACCAAAGCTGCCATTCGAGGTCGTTTCCTCGTCGTCGTTTTCGTCATCGTCGTCCTATGTTTTCTTGCTAGTTGTGTTCGTCAGTCGTCAACAAGAAGGAGAAGAGGAAGAGGAAGAGGAAGAACGAGACAGGAGAGGAACAGCTGGAAGCTATAGAAGGAATGACTGGATTTCTTTCTTGAATGGAAACTCAGCAAGAACCAAGGCAATGATTCGGACTTTATGAGAGAGAGAGAGAGAGAGAGAGAGAGAGTGGTGGGAAAAAGTTAAATGGCCAATGCAAGAAGTAGTGGGGAGAGATTGGCTTCGTGTTGTGTTGTGTTGTGCTGGAATATTGAATGCGGTGCGTCTTTATAGTTTTGAGTTCACACCCTCCCCCCACCTTTTCTTTTTCGTTCATACCAAAAGAGATAAAGAAAAGTAGAGGTTGGCCTAACAACAACAAAACGGGAGAATGACACAAATAGTCCCTCAACTTTGGTCCAATGTGTAGTATGATACCTAAACTTTTAATTTGTTCAATATAAACTCTGGACTTTTGGTATATGTTCAACTTAGTCTTTAGTTCAGGGGCTAAGTTGAACATATACCAAAAGTTGAGAACTCACATTGAAAAAATTAAAAGTTTAGGGACTACATTACATATTAAATTAAAGTTCAGAAACCATTTATATCATTTTCCCAAAACAAAAGATGAAAACTCAAGCAACGCATCGGATTTGCCTTTGTCTCTTCTCTTTTTGCTTTTTTGGGGCTTCTCTCGCAACATCTACCAGCTTAGTATCCTCCACACACACCTTTTGGCTGCTGCTAAATCCTTGTTCTTAGATTTGTCTACGTTATGCTCTAAACCTTTTCTATCTTTTCTCCTTGGCTTACGTTCACCAATCTGTTCCACGTGCCGACCTTAGCATTTTTGCATTCCTTACTTCCATTTCGGGGGAAGAAAATGGTGTACCTTACCCTATAAAATTCGATTTCCGGAAAATGATGTCGGCGAAATCTTATTTTGGAGCATCATATCTTTACACGGAAGTTTCGGTGAAGATTAGATCGGTGGTGCGGTCCTGGCATTGCTTTTACATTTCGCGGGATGGTCGCGGCCCTATTGCTACCGATGAGCATGAGCTTGGCTCTGTGGCCGGAGTTGGCACATTGGAAGACTATTGTATGGGATGATTCTGATGAACTCGTTAATTCAATCGACAGCTACCACCGGATGGTTCTCTCGGTGGCATCTATCTTGTACCAACGATGAGAGGTCAGTGATCGAGTCGGTGGACCTTGTGATGGGAGGAGAAACAGCCGATCAAGCATGAACTTTAGTAGCAAAAAAGAAAAGAAAACAAAAAAGGGAATCAACCCATTTTATAGTTTGAAATTGCATTGAATCCAAACTCATATACTAACTCAATTTAACCTCTCCGACATTATTCAAATTGCGGAATGTGTTGAAGCGATCAAGAAAATCTACAAGATAAATCTCATATACTCACTAGCTATGTCATTCATCAAGATTTGCATAGTAAATGACGTGAAATAGCACAAGGACTTTATCTTTCGACAAAGCTTTATGAATCGAGTACATGGAATGAAATGGGAGGCGGTCGAAGCAACATCCCATTTGTCAAATGCTGACCGCACGTGTGATGTCTTTCTCTTGTTCCAAAGTTTTCTGACGGTTGCACTTCCTTTTAAGGTAGACCAACCACGATTCGTCTCCATTGGATCGTTGCTTTTGATTCATCCTTAATCCAAGACAAGTTCCACTTGAGCAATGTTGACTTGTCTTGTAGAATCTCAGAAGAAAGAGCTTATCTTGTACCAATCCTAATGGATGAACTTGAAATTGAGCGTGCAACCATTTTTTTATTCTAAAAGTTTAAGTTGTTAGAGTACAACAAAGAATATTAATATATCTTAACGCTCCACCTCACGCGAAAGCCGATCTGTTGATGAAGGCCTCGAGCGAGTGTACCCGATGCACATCATTGAAACGGATTGTTGAAATCCATCATGAATAATGAAAGGGAAACCCATAAATGGGTGAAATGAGGAATCAAGGAATCGAAGTCAAGAGCTCCGTCTCTAATACCAACGTGAAATCGAATGCTAGTGTGAAACTATTGATTCTAAAAGCCTGAGCTATTACGGTACAACATATTGATATCTTAACACATGTGAAAAAGGTGTGGTTGGATGAGAATTAATCTGATTGGCTCCAGACATTATGCATGAAAATCTCAACTTAGAGACAACCTCATTCCACAAGGAAGTCAACAAAAAAAGAAAAAGAAAAAAAAGATGGTGTTTCCAATGATGACCAATCTTTGAGTTCCCCAATGTTTGCAAGTTCCGTGTTTATTCCACCAGAAAGTGACTCTGATAGAATACTTTTGCTTGTTGCAATCCTTCAGGTGGTACCTTTCGAAACACCCGCAAATTCCTCCAATAAACGATGATCTACCTTGTTTTTTTTTTTGTGATTTAGTAGCTGATCAATCTAAACTTTAGGTGGTGCCTTCCTTATCCAAACTTTGAAGTATCTCTTAACTTATAAATCATAAACTCGGTCGTCTTTTAAAATAAAGGGTAGCACAATCGACTCCGAGATTGGAAAGATTCATATATTCAAAAGTCTTAAAATAGATTAATCACATTTCTTTTCTTCATACTTGTCATTTCTACTCCTTTTCATGTGTAGAGTACATTTTCCGAGAAGCATTTGATCTGTAGGGTCTTTCGCTAACCTCCTCGTGTTTATTAAATTAGTGCTCTTATGCATGCTTCGCATGAGTTTTATACTTATGTAAGCTTCTAAATCCTCTAAATTGCATTTTACACATTCTAATTCTGCGAATACGATGATGGATTCTATTATATTGCGTGTTGCTAAATTGATTCTGTTATGTCTATTAAAACTATGATAGACCAACTTAGAGATAACCTTATTCTATAAGGAAGTCAATAAAAAAAAATTGAAAGATGGTGTTTCTAACGATGACCAATCTTTGCGTTCCACATTGGGCCTAATACCCATGAAAAAATCCTCAATTTTAGCTTCAATCAATTTTATCATTAACTTTTTTTCATCTCATCAAAGAATCCCAACTTTTGGTGTAGTCTTAATTCTACCCTAAACTTTTTTTTGTTTCATAAAAAACATCAACTTTAGGTCCAGTCCTAATATTACCCTAAACATTTTTTGTCTCATAAAAAATCATCAATTTTTACTTGAATCTCATATCTGTCTCTATTAACCTTCTGTCCATAATCGCCCTTAGTGATATGTCATTTTTACATCTCTAGTTTTTTTCCCAAATTTCATATCTAAGAAGATACTTTCCGTGTCAACCCAAACAATGTCTTATTGGATCTGAAATTTGGGTAAAAAACATATGATTCAAAGTTAGCTTTCTTCAATTGCTCTTACTTTTAAAAGAGTCTTCCTTCCATCTGGCGTGGGGATCTTTAATTTTGCGCTTAGTGTTCAATCTCTTATGCTCAATCTTCCATCTCTTGCTGTCAGAGTGTTCGCGCTCAAGACACTTGGCTCGTGACGCTCGAATGGCTTGCACTCGGGAGTTTTCTATCTCTCGATTGTCAATAGAAATTTTGGACGGAGAGTTAACGAAAGCAGATTTGGGATTCAAGTAAAAATCTAAGATTTTTTATGAGACAAAAAAAAATTAAAGTAGAATTGGGATTGAACCAATCGAAAGTGAGACGTCAATTGGTTGCAAGTTCCATGTTTATTCCACTTGAAAGTGACTTTGATAGAACACTCTTGCTTGTTGCAATCCTTCAAGTGTTGCCTTTAGAAACACCTGTAAATTCATTCAATAATCGATGATATAACTTGTTTTCCTTATCCAAACTTTGAAGCATCTCTTAACTTGTAAAACATAACTCACTCGTCTTTTAAAATAAACGGTTGCACGATTGACTCTAAGGTTGAAAACATTCATATATTCAAAAGTGTTAAAGATAGATTAATCACATTCCTTTTCTACATAATTGTCATTTTTACTCCTTTTCATGTGTGGAGTACATTTTCCAAGAAGCATTTCATCCGTAGGGTTTTTCGCTAACCTCCTCTTGTTGATTTAATTAGTGCTCTTATTCATGCTTCGCATGAGTTTTATATTTATATAACCTTCTAAATCATCTATATTGCATTTTACACATTCTAATTCTACGAATACGACGATGGATTCTGTTATATTGCGCGTTGTTGCATTGATTTCGTCATGTCTATGAAGACTGTGATAGACGGACTCAATTAATTCAAAGACATTTTATGGCTGTCCTCTAGTCTACAGAATCCATTTTCTTAATTAGAAGCATTTCATCTCTAGAGTTTTGGTTAACTTCTTCTTACTTTTATTGCTTCGCGTGGGTTTTATGGCTATATATCTGTTAATTGCTAAAAAGTACCCATTCTAATTCTATGAATACAACGACATCTCATGTTGTGTTGTGTGTAGCCAAATAAATTTGTTATGTCGATATATATCATCGATACAATTAGATATTTCGAAGTTTTCTCTATCGATATATTCGATTGTATTGTTTGTAGCCAAACTGATTTTTATTGTGTATGTATGCATCACCATATAGTTAGACATTTCAAGATATCTCTATCTACTTATGACCACCGTGCATAGTCAGCATAATCTACAAAAGATATATAGATGTACAAAACAGTAGAAAATTTTGGAATGACAATCATTAATTGCATAAATACATATGAACATAATGCAATGATTAGCTGGTGATGACCCGAGATTGAGCATACTTCCAAGCATTATCCATTAGCAGAGAATGAAATGAAGAAGTCAAAAGCTTGCTTCCAGATAAGAATCCCCCATTGTTAGATCCCATGTCATTTTAGGCTAAGTTCACTCCCTGACGTTTCGGCTACTCTGTTCAGTAAATGACAGAAATAAATTCCTTTTTTAGAAACGTATAAATAAATTATTTATTCAGTTTGAAAACGATATTTTTTTATTTTTTTTGGAAGATAATGGATATTAATGGCGTTTTAATTGCTGGCATCTTCTCTAACATACTCGTTCGCGTGCATCTACATCTTTTCTCTTGTTTTTACGACAAATTCTCACATAAATACAAACGATTCGTTTGAGCCAAAAAAAAAAAAAAAAAGGGGTTCGATGAATGTGGTCTTTTTCAGAGTAGTCCTCGAACTTGTGATTTTTGCAATTGAGTCGTCCAACTTATAGAAGTTTCCCCAAACAAAATCCCCGGTCTCTGATTATGGACAATTGAAGCTAGTATGGACAATCAAATCATTCTTTTGGCGAGCACCGACTGTTACGTCTGCTTCAATTTGTTAGGATTGGAGGATGAGGGACTTGATTGGAAAATCGCTATGAGTTTAAGGACGTTATAGCGACCGACCACTGCACCAATGTACTCTGGAGTACTGGAACGTCCATTCTCAAACCCAATGTGGCAGTTAAAGAGACAACATCGGATTTCGAAAGTAGCGTCCTCCATGGGAACTGTTAATTTGACCCTCGAAACTCCTGATGTCTCCGTTTCATCGCTACATGGGACAAGTTATCTAGCTAAGATATCTAGACATAAAGTGTGATCGATAATGAAAATAATTTTTATCGATCGATTATTTCAAGTTATATAAACAATTAAATTATCTATTTTTTATGAAATAAATATTAAATAATTTCTTCGAAAAGTCGAACTTCGAACCACACGGAAACATGACGAAATATTTCGTGTAATTGTTAGCTGTATTTGCTCCACTGTGCGCAATTATTTGTAGCTTTATGTAAATTAATTAAAATTACTCGGCAAAATATTTAGTTAATAGTATCATTAAAATATAATTTAACAGGCGAGCCTCCTCCCTCCTTTTCGTCGTGCCGTTCGTCGTTTCCTCTGTTCCACGCGCGCAACCCTAAAGAGGCGGAGCTTCAACCGCAGGTGATGCTCTGACGGCGGCGACAAGCTTCGGCCAAGATTCAGCAGCGGTTTCGTGTCGAGCGAGAGAGGAGGGGGCTCCTCGCGGTGAGGTCACATCGACCGAGAATTGAACAAAGGAAGCGAGCGGAAGCCGTGGAGAAGAATGGGGACTGAGCTCGGATCGGGGAGATTCGCTTGGTGATGGAGGATTTGTTGTTGGATGCACTTCTGCTCGTTATCCCCAGAAACGAAAGCGCGGTTTCCGGTCTCTTCTCCAGCGCCCGGTATAGCTCTCGGCCATTTCTTTTTTCCTTGGTTTACGCAGATCGCTCGATGAACTCTTGCCGTTTGAGTTAGGGTTTTCGAGTGGATCATTCCCTATTTGTCGAAATTATATGTGTCCGATAGTATTTGCGGTACTGCTTTGTGTTCTTGGGCGGGATACAGATTGCTGAAACCGATTGGCGAGAAATTCCTGTCCTTTCCTCCAGTCGCAGGTCTTTTCAGAAATTTTGCGAAATTTCGGTCCGTAAACTTGGCTGAGATGTCCCTCGGAGATGGGTTTCCTGATTCCCATAAACCCGTTGGCAATTCAGTATGTATTGCCATGCATACAAGATCTGTGAAGTCATTACTCTGTTGATATTTATCCTAAATGTTGTGTCTCTGTCAGCTACAAAACAGTGAAGATGAGCTCTGCGCGTTAGAACTAGTTTAATGTTTAGGGATCAAGGGGAGCAATAGTGCTGTGGCCATCTCTTGGAATATCATCCATTTCGAAGAGAATTGCTCTGCAGCCCTATCGCCGTCAATTACATGTTTATGGTTTACTCTACATGGAGGTTATCTATCTCTTTTAACGAATATTCAAGAAGAAGTCGAATAATCTCTGTTAAATGCTGCGAGACATGGTTTTATGTAGTTTAGGACGTACACGTCAGTATCGCTTGTGGCTCTTGTCTCTAGCATAAACAAACACCCGAGAGAAAGCGAGGTATTTGTTGCTGAAGTGGGTGAAAGCCGCTGATAATTTGAACTATGAGCAGGAGGCACTTCCCCAAGAAGACCCATCTAAGCATCGATTCATAGATGGCATTGGTTGTGATCTGCGGGCAGCCATGCAGCGGGAAGTCAACAGCTGCGCTTTGCCTTGCTGAAGTCCTTAAGGAGTCAGAAGCGAAGCCCGTTGTTAGGATAATTGATGAAGGGTCCTTCCACCTCGATCGCAATCAGAGCTATGCCGACATGCCTGCCGAGAAGAATTTAAGAGGAGTCCTCCGGTCTGAAGTGGACAGGTCATTGTCGAAGGAAGACATTGTCATAGTCGACTCTTTGAACAATATTAAGGGCTACAGGTATGAGCTCTGGTGCTTGGCTCGCGCCGCCAGTATAAGGTACTGCGTTGTGTTCTGCGATGCAGAGGAAATGCATTGTCGGAAATGGAACGGCGAACGCAGGGAAAAGGGAGAAGCTGCATACGACGATAAGATTTTTGAGGATCTGGCAAGAAGATTCGAGAGGCCAGATAGAAGAAACCGTTGGGATTCTCCTTTGTTTGAACTATGGCCGCAGAAAGAACGAGTGACTACTTCTGCTGCTGCCATCACGGAGGCCGTGTCATACTTAACAAAAAAGGTGGACTCCAAATCGCGAGACGTCAAGGTTTTGCAGCCAACCATTGCTACGCAGAACGCGCGGTTTTCGGAAGCGAATTCTCTTTACGAGCTGGACAGGGCAACACAGGAGGTGATCAGCGCAATCATGGAAGCGCAATCCCAGGCGCTGGGAGGGCCTTCAAATGGGATCTCTGTTGGCGTGGGATTGCCGACTATTACCATTTCAAGATCAGTTGGGCTGCCGGAGCTACGAAGGCTCCGACGAACTTTCATTAAGTTGACAGGGCAAACGAGTTTAAGCGGGCAACCACCGCCTTCCGATGCAGAAAGTGCCAAGCGGATGTTTGTAGACTATTTGAACCGGGAACTAGGTGCTGCTTGAACTCGAACAGTTCCGATACGAGCAATTTCACGATTTTGTTCCTTCTGGATTTATTTTTCAAGTAATCTTGTAGGTGGGTAACTTGTTAATGGCCGTCCTCTAATTGGTAACTATCTGTTGAGAGTGAATACATGGATGTCTTGTTTTAGCATTGTATGAAGCAAAATGTGAGTTTTTTTTTTTAATTTACATGAATTTGTATTGGCTACTTATCATTTAGGCTCTGTAATATTTTCCGAGAAGTCATTTTTCTAGAAAATGACCATATTTTCGGTGTTCGGCTGAAACATGAAAATGGACTGGAAAATATTTTCCGCCGTTTAGTAAGAAAAATATTTTCCTGAAAATAATTACCAAAAAATTCAAATTTGTTAGTTTTTAAAGTTTTTTAATAGTAATATTAAATTTTCTTTTATTTTTATTTTTTAAAATCAATTTTTTTTTATGTTACATTTATTTACTTCTTTCTTTTCTTTCTTTTTTCTTGTTACTTCTTCTCTGGTTGGTCGTTGACCACAACGACGGTCGGCGACCGGCCATAGGAAAGCAAGCCTCGCCTGTCGGCTTGGCCTCGCTCAACGCCGGCAAGGCACGACCTCGCTCGAGGCCAGTGAGGCTTAAGCTTGCTAGCCTTGAGCGAGGCAAAGCCTCGCCCGACTAGTCTTGGCCTCGCTTGAGGCTAGCAAGCTCGAGCAAGGCCTTGCCTCGCCTCGCCACAGGTCAGCATGCCTTTGTTTGGCGAGCTTTGAGCTCATCACTCGCCCATGGCCAGTGGCCAGCCGAAGAAGAAGAAGGCCAAACAAAAAAGAAGAAGAAAATTAAAAAGTCGATTTTCTAAAATTAAAATTTTCGAATTTAAAAAAAATAAAATGAGTTGTGCTTAGTGTTGGTGAAAGAAAGAGGAGGGAAAATGTTTTCCTTGACTCATTGATTTTCCGCCCTTGAATGCTGGAAAACATTTTCCGGAAGTTGTTTTCCGCAAAACGAATGGAGCCTTAGTTTCGTTGGTTAAGTATAAAGGAATGGCTTGGTCGAGCGTATTCAAATGTAGTCTGCACGTTAATTTGTTATAGAACGATGTATGCACTTGCGGTAATTTCAAATCAATAAGAAAATTGTCTTGCAAACTCTTGTAAATGCAAATATTCTCGGTTCCTTTTAGACTCAATCTGCTATGAAAAGAAAAGATTGTGAACTGCCTTGTCGTTCACTCGGCATTTGGCAATGAATTAAGTCTTATTACATAATTAAATTAATCAAGTGGGTGCGAAAAAATGGTAGATAAGATATTCAGATGAACGAATATTTATCGGGGTTACTCTTTAATTTGCCACTTATTTGGTGAAATTTGAAGAAAGGCACTCGTCACAAGATTCAAAACAGCCGACGGACCAGAAGCCTGCAGCGCGGTGGCTTGAGAGCAGGGGCGAGGGAAGAGACTTTCTGCTCCCTCCTGATCATGAGGGAATGCCGATCGATTTTTTAT
>BCNH02000007.1:8667158-8695695 GCA_001662345.2 Metrosideros polymorpha var. glaberrima | reverse complement strand
GGGTTGGATAATCTAAAAATTATGGAGACAAACGAGAATTTAATACAAACATATAGATCAATTATCAATCTCAAAATTGGTAGGTGGTAAAGAATTGGAGAGACTAAAAAATGAGAACACGGGAAGAATGAATTGCTACAGATGCCTCAGACAAAATGCATTGCGGCTACTTCCTGGGCCAAACCGCTGGATCTACAGTTTTGCGCGCCACGTAGTTCAGCCACGGCCAATGTCCAATTTTTCTTTTGGGACCGGAGAATATGCCATGTGGAGATTCCGTTGGATGGTTCACTGTCTAGCATTGACCTGAAAAGAAGAGATCGAGTCCAGTGAGATCAACCGACTTCAATAGGCGACGCCTATATTTCTCGCTAAAATGAATGCCTAATGAGGAAATGTAACAAAAGTGAGGATATGTGCCTATAACTTCTGCGCTTCCTTAAGCATAACAATCAGCGCACCAGAGCTCGAGGTTCGTGAAAAAAAATTATTCAGAAGGAGATGCCAAACAGAGATGGATTGAGTTGCTGATGAAGCAACTGATGAAAGTCATGCATCTGCTGTCTTTATTCTATGGGCGTGGTGTAAAGTGGCATTCTTACGATGACTAGTCTGCAAATTATTGGCCTTGATAAGAGAGTGATCAGAACTACCTGAGCTAAAACAATGTACAGTTCTTGGATGTTGAAAACTTTTCTGCAGTGGAATCAATCATTTTCTCACAAAAGGTTTCTGACAAACAAGTAGCCGTTGGTCACTGCCATTTTGAAGGTCAATCACACGAGCTTCCCAGCGTATCTGAGTGGCAAGCATCCTCGCCAGCTCTATAACTCCCATTTTGTCGGATAGGACAACCCACCCCTAGAGAGTTGTATCAAATGTGAGATATTAAGAATCACTTATTAGATGAGAAGACTCAAATAAGAGTTGATGAGAAGTCTATGCAATAGACGAAGTCACGGTACCCATACTGACATACATCAGCAATTAAAGATAGTAGATACGTGCAGCTGCATTATATAGTATATCAGAGAAAGAATGAAAAAGAAAAGAAAGCTATGAACGGCTTTGGATCAGCGAAGCATAAACTAAATGAGATATTCTTTATACGTTCAAGCAAAAGCTATGAGGTATATGTTAGACCGAAAAAGAAAAAGCTTACCTCAGGACGCAGAATTCTATCCATTTCCAACAATAAGTCCATCATGCTGCACCTCTCAGAACTGAGATGAGAAAGTAGACCATTTGCGTGGAGCATATCATAGGTTCGAGAATATGTTGGGAACGGTTCACACCTGCTTGAAGCAAAATAATTACTAGGCTTTCTGCGATCACTTCAAATGTATATAAAATAGAACAGGGGGGAGAGAAAGAGAGAGAGAGGAACTGGTTTTTTCGACTATGAAGCTCCAGACAGCATGATTTAATAGTATTTTGAGTTTAAGAAGTATATGAAGGAATATAAACTGATTATCATAACTTTTCATGGACCCCTTTCTCAGTGAAACATTTGCAAAGTGACAGAAATAGATGGAGTGAGTTGGAAGCAAGCAAAGCAGCATAGATCGAATAACAAAAATCACCATTGCTATGAGGCGTTACAACCATCACAATTTCAAACTTTAGATGTTGAAATATAGCAAAAGGCCGTTTTTCGTTTTCAAATATTGGCAATTGACAATCAGAGAGAAAACTCGGCATTTCTACAGGATAAACAGAGCTTGCTGCTAAGACAATCCTGATTCCAAAACGAGAAGCTTAAAACTGTTTTATATCAAAAGTTACCCCCAATCATACTTACCAATCATGCAAAACCCCAGCAAAACCTTGCTCGAGAATGAGAGGCAGTGTATTCTGAGCCCCGACAGGCACAACATTCATAAGCCAAACTGACTTCTTTTCTTCCAAAAATGCATAACTCAAGCCCCCAAAATGAGCATTCATGTCCATAACATTTCGAACCATGTTAAATGGAGGCAATGGGTCTTCATCTCCTGGCCTTTTTGGATGGTCAGAAAATATCAAAGGAGTCAGCAGAGACCAATAGTTTTTCAGAGCTGATCTCCAGTACTGCAGGTCCTCAAAAAAGTCATCAGGCTGAACTCCTGCAATGACAGGTTGAGCAATAATTGGTTCAGCATTTATACTCTGTCAACGAGGTTGAATAGTATTAAGGCTGCAAGAAAGAGGGAAAAGAAATGGAACAATGCTTACCATGTAATTCAAGCTCCGCTGAACTCAAATATGGACCAGATGATCTATTCTGAATGGGAGTCCAGTGTTTGCTGGAAGTGCCACTAATACATGAAACAAGGGGCTGATAGTATGATTGTAGATCCTGTCCTTTACAAAGTGGTATGGCAGCCTGCTTTCTATTAGAATATTAAGGAGAAAGGTCAGTAGATGACAAAGGATCCGACTGAAATTATGGAGTTTAGAGACTTGATCTCACAAGAATACATCAACAGTATAAGTCTATTCAGAAGCTACTCACCGTGATTTATAGCAGTTTGCTTCCACAGTTTTTTGCCATATGAAAGTATCATCTTGCTGAGCCAGAAAACTCCAACAAATTTCGTCAGCAAACTTTTCCAGGGGAATAACCATGTTTGCCTTTTTTGTACTCGATGAACTTCCCTGTCCCTTATTCACTGGTGCAGTTAAAACAAAGTAACCTCCAGGTCTCAGCAGCCGATCTACTTCTAAAAGTAAAGCCCCATCTGCTTCAAAAAATGATAGTCAGCAAGTAGCTCCACCAATAATGTTACGCCCTATTGCAAGCAAAAAGGAAAGCATTTAAGCATTTACCAACATACCGCATATTTTGTCAAGATTACTTGAGAAATTCTTAAAATTATGTCTTCTTGAACTATTGGAGATTTATTTAGCTTAGACTTGTTCGACAACAAACCATGTCATTCCCATGATACGACCATTTGCATCAAAACCAAGCAACAAGGTCCCTGGCTCCACCTATATCAGTTTTTTACCTCTACAGACCAACATCTTAACAGAGAAAACTTGACACGTCAATGACATACAAGAAGAAAAAAGCAAACCTAGATGAATTCATGATTGGTCTTTGCTACAAATGTCAAACAGTTTCTCAAAAATGAATCCTTTTTGCTCGTCATTCTTAGACCTTAAAACCTCGCCATTTTGGATCAAAAGGCTTTTTGCTTGTGATCTAATCCCAGACACCTCCGTAGTTTAATACCATTTGCAAGTGAAGGACACACACCGCACTCTATGTCTCCAACAAACCAAACAAGGAGCACCCACCATCCGCATCTTCACAGTCCAGGTACAAAGCTCCATTTCAGATTGAAAAATACGAGATTGCTGTTTTCCTGAACTGTTGGGCTTATTAAAGAGGGGGAGACAAAATTGAACAAGTAAATGGAAAAGATGAAACCTTGAAAAGCACCTCGGCCGAGCTGTTAGTTTCATGATTAAAAACAAGAAATTTTGCTCAAGTGGAGTACTCAATTGTGGCTTTTGGATTTCTTGTGTTCAATGGTGACCCTAATGGGTCAATGAAGAGAGGCATTAGGCCATAGACACAGACGGTGACTTGGACAACAATCTCACACCCCCATTAAAGCTTATTTGCCACTATTCTATAGGCCCATTCATTGAACGGACCTGCTCAACATGACGATAGCTTATGCTGAATGGTTAAACAAATGCGATCTTACACTGCAGTGGGTTTAACTAATTGCTTCAAAGAATAATCAGCTCCTACCACAGGTTACTACAATTTCCAGAGAGACTTTTGCTTATCACGGAGCAAGAGACCATAAACCAATCAAAGCCAATATGGAAATCATCACTATAACAGCTACATTCTGCTAGAAATTTCTTTACCTATAGCAGTTCAGCAATATATTCAATAGAAAAAGAGTAAGGCTCAAAAGCCTACAGAAAACTAACAAGGGAAAAGCAGAATTAGTTTTTTTTTTTTTGGTCAGAATAGCAGAATTAGTTAAGCGACTGAAAAGTACCTTTGTCATCCCAAACAATTCCACATTGAGCACAGTGAACCATGTCATATGACAATGTAGGATATGGAAGTTGCCGAGAAATGAAGTTGCCAATTATTGCAGGAAGACCTCTCTCGAGGGCCATTTGAACTTGGCTACCAGTTGCCTCATATGCCGCAACACAAACAGCCATGACCTTTAAAGATAGTAAATGAGCCCCAAAACTGCCAAAACCACAACCAATATCCAGCACTGTGCGCACCTGCAAATTGTATATTGGAAGAGTTATATGTTACTGCCCTTTCAAAGGCAAAAAGAGGACTGTGTGCATAAAAGTGGGGATTTTAGAAAGAATGACTAGGAACAAGAACCTTTATGGCATGTCACAGTTGCCACTACAATTTTGCACTAGATTAAAAGCCAGTGCATATAAAATCACACTACAGCTGACTTTAGAGATCCTCCGGTACAGAGAATACGTGCATCAAAGTGATATCTTGAGATGAAAAGAAGAGTTACCCCTGCTTGGATTAATTCTGTGTCACTTCCCAATCCTAGCATCTCTGCGATTTGGCGTGAATAGTCTTTGACACCGTCAAAGATTGAACCATCATCAGAGTGGAAAGCAATTTGATTTTCTTCTAGCAGCATCATCCTGGACAGGTCAAGAAAATAGACGTAGGAATGTGAGCCAAATTCATGAAAGAGCTATAAGAAATCACTACAATCTGGATAAAGTGATAAGTCGTTGAGACAGAAGTAGCTTATTAGCTCAAGGAGGAATGTGGAATGTTTCCTGCTTCACAACATCAGTTCTAGCTTAAGTAAGAAGATGGACCTTTTAGTCATGCTTCCTGAAGAAAGAAATTGGTCCTTCGTAATCTTCACATTGCCACTCCATATCACATCCCGACCAGATGGCCACCTGAGAGGAATCTTATATTCTTTTGGAGGGCGAACCAAGCAGCGTTCTACTACTCTTGACAGCTCACAGTGACGATCGAACTCCTCCCCGTCCTTATATCCAGCCAACATATTTGCGGAGACATTGTAGCAGGGAACAAAGTTCTCCCTCTCTTTGCCACATAGACCAAGTTCCTTTACCCGACCAGCACCCCCTGAGAGAGATTTTAGTTCCAAATAATCAACAGTAGCTTGCTCCTTTAGCTTTCTATAGTTTGTATAGACGTCAGGTGCTGGAGTGGAAGTTGCAGCTTCAAATGCATTTGATGAAGACGATCCCAAGACAGTGATCAGTGCTAATACACTAATAAGGCACAAGACTAACCAACTGATTGGTGGCCTTGGGCCAAAAACGAGAGCTAGCTTATTTAACCAGGGGGTTCTCATGTCCAAAGTTCACGCAAGCCTGTTCAGAACCCAAGATATAAGTCCCCTAAATCACCAATTCTTTCGTTCTAATTCTCCAGAAATTACAAAATCTGCAACCTATCATGAAACACACAAACTTCACATACTGCCATGTACCTCACAGCTCATCTGAGCATTCCCTTTTGTGTCTTGCAAACTGAAGAGAATGAATCTCCGACACTAGATTACGCCATCAGTCACATGGGATCAGCAGAATCTCCACAATCAGAGTTCACTTAAGTCCACGAGCACGTTAGAAATGACAAAATCCCGACAAACCCCAAAGAAACGGCCAGAATTATTCCCGATTCGACAACCAACAGCTTATCCTCCGAATCTCCAACCTACAAAAAGCTCGAGCCAATCCCAATTGTGCTCCAGACAGATCCTGCACAGAACAGTCAGATGATTCAACAAATCACGACTATTCCGTCTGAGCTCGCGACGCCACTTATCCTCTCAAAATGAACATAACAACAACGAGAACGACGACAAAAAAAAAACGGAACACCACATCACATCAAACACAACACAGCAAGCCTCGAACTCCGACCAATGCAGCTCTCCACCAAATCCCTCAGCTAACCGAACACGAAAACAAATCAGATCAAACGCATCACCACCCAGCGCATGCACCGCATTGTCGCTCAGATCCGACACGAGACGAAACCTGCACGGATCAGACCAAGAAGAGCAACCAGGAACTCACCGACCCGAGCTCTATCGATGGCACCGCAAAGGGGCTCGCGCGGCTCGAATTGGAGGCGAAGGAATTCAATCCGCAACCGAGCGCGATTGCGCTGTATCCAGGCGAGTTGCAGTTACGCAGCAGCGGCAGCAGCAGCAGCGAGCTCGCTCTCCCTTCTTCTTCCGCTGCTCTTGGATTCACACAGAGGAGGAGAGAGGAAGAAGAAGAAGAAGAAGAAGAGAGGTTATATAGGGTGTGTGCAGACTTTCTGGTTCTTCTTCATTGGAATCCCCCAATCAGATCCAGAGGCTCGCTTATTTAGACAGAACGAACAGGGCATTTTCGTTGGTTTTTTACTTTTCCTTTAAAAAAAAAAGAACAAAAGGTTAAATTAAATCAATTTAATATTATATAGCCGCGACAGAGAATAATTGCATTTTGATGTTGTTCGCGGGTTTGTTAGGCTTTGGCATTTCATGCTTTTATGCCTTTCTTATTAAAA
Source organism: Metrosideros polymorpha var. glaberrima (assembly GCA_001662345.2). Lineage (NCBI taxonomy): Eukaryota > Viridiplantae > Streptophyta > Magnoliopsida > Myrtales > Myrtaceae > Metrosideros > Metrosideros polymorpha. Next base: position 8,689,151 of record BCNH02000007.1, on the reverse strand, counting down.
TATGAGAAAAAGTCAGCAAAAATTTCAAACTGTGTTCCACTATAGCATGTCTATTCGAAACTTTTTTCTAACATAAAAAACGTCAAATTATGTTAATTGTATCACATTTACTAAAAAAAATTTCTTGTGACATAAAAAACCTTTTTTTTTGTCGAAAACATAAAAAAAAAACCTTGAACTCGTGCATATATGACACGTTTATCCTCCTTAAGGTTCCATAATTGACTCAAAAAAAAGTACCATAACGTGATTTTTCAGTCATAATAACGTCGTTTTTATTTTACTTAAGCCACATGAAACATTATGCTTTCCAAAGTTCATATAAGCAGATTTTTAATTGTGCTCACTGATAGAATCTCGATTGAAAGTAAATGTGTCACATGAGTATAAATTTGAGATTTTTTGTGTCACAGAAAAAATTTAAGGTGAATATACCACAATGAGTATATTTTTGACTTTTTGGTGACTTTCTCTTCGGACATAAAAAAAAAAAAAAAGTTAACCAAGATGTTGCAATTTTCACGGTATTGTATATTTTCGTGAAATGTGAGGTCTACAAAATTCAAACTCAAAAGAGGTACGGTGAAACGCTCGTTAAGTGCGACTAATGTAAAAGAATAATTTTAATTTATAAGATATCGAGCGTGCATAACACGAAAAAAAAGTCGGTTAATTGGGATTTCATTTAAATTCTATTATTTGAATATTCAACGACACGATTCATTAAACAAGATTTTGTTTGTTTTCAGCAGCTGCACTGCACCTGGACGCTACAGTAAAGTGGGACAGCCGATGTCGCGGGCACGATGGAATCACACGTGGCGACAGCGCGAGAGGGGGCGAGGGGCGAGATCGCCACCGTTGGTTCCGTGCACGAGTGAGACGAGGGGCTGAGATTCGGCCGTCAGAGGTGATGTGCGATGGGTTGAGTTGTCCCTGATCAGAACCCATCAGTTTCCTTATATAGTTTTCTTATGTTTCATTTATTATTCTAGTAATGACAGCTTAAGCAGAGCAACTATTTGGGAGTTTTCCAATTGGAGGCTTTAGATCCGCTGATTGTGTCTGGGTTGATGAGGATTGCGATTGATGACGGATTCAGGCGCTGGACATTTTCGATGGGGTCGAGAATAACCATCGCACTCACATTTTGAAAATTGGATTCTTGGATTTAGTCATGTCCATTTACATATATATCTATAAGTCTATGGGGTAGGATTATTTATTGTCGACATAGGTTTTTCAAATGAATTTCATAATCACGATAGGACGATATAAATGGACTACCAATTGAAGGAAACATAAGGGTGAAGAAATGGGACCTTAGCAAGTCCTTAAAACGTTTCGTCTGAACTCTAGGATGATAAACGCTGGGATATTCCCTCCTTAGTTTGGGAGAAAAATATTGAACTCGGAACTTGAGGATGCAGAGCATGTGGATACCGACGCATTAAAATAAGGAATGCATCAAGGCTGGGCGCTCTCCTCTACTTGCAAGGGAGATTATTGCTGGAAGCCCCTGTAGGAGGCCACTCCCATTAGCTGACATAGGTTTTCCAAATGAATTTCATAATCACGATAGGACGATAATAAATGGACTGCCAATTTGAAGGAAACATAAGGGTGGAGAAAAGGAAGAAAAAGGGCGTCCTATGTATCATCATTACTATGAGCATCGGTTCAGGGTTGAACCAAAAGCTGGATCGAACCAGCTGAATTTGAGCAATTTTTTTGTGCGGAACCAGATTGGCGGACCGAACCGACGGAATTGGGAGAGGCAACCTAAATTAAAATTAGGGCTCTTTCTCTTTTAGACCACGACCTTCTCTTCACTACTCGAAGAAGCCTCGCTCTCAATTGCTCCAGGCCAATTCGCTTCCCCCTCCATGCTTCTCCATTCAAGTTTTAATACTCTCCGTGCTTGACAGGCAATTGCGCAATTTTGCTTCAATTGTCATGATTCCAATGTCAATCGCCCGTATTTGATACGGTTTTTTTCACAATTTCGTGACTAGTAGATGTTGGAAGGATGCGAAGAGAGCGTACAACGCGTCGTTGCTCAACAGAGGAAGCACTCTACTTCATTAAGTGAAGCCGATGGAGGAGACTTACGCATCCATCGAAACCAAATACGGTTGGTTTCTTGACTTCATCATTCTTGTCCGCTCATGTTCTCCAGGAAAATTGTCCAAAAAGTTCTAAACCTATTGCATTTTTGCGCAAATTCAATCTTAAACCTTTCAATTTAGTCAATTTAGTCTTAAACATTTTCACTTTTTGCCAATTGAGTTAATCCGGCCAATTTTAGCCGGAAATCTCTAACGTAAGCACTGGCTATCCCATATGGCATAGCCGATGTTGATGTAGACAATTTCAAATAATATTTTAATAATTTTTGAAGTTTAATTTTTTATTTCTTTTTTTCCATTCTTTTTGCTTGGCTAGACACCGACAATAGGCCAGGCCAACCCTCGTAGGGCGTCGCCTTGGTCCAAGCGACGCGGGGCGAGGCGAGGGCTAGCCTCGCCAAATCTAGCAAGGCCGACCCTCGCTCGCGTGGATAGGCAGAATGAGGGCGTCGTTGAGCTTCTACCTCCGTCGTGCTAGAAGAAGAAGGTAGACTTTGCGTTTTTCCCCTTTTGCAATTCTCGATTTCGTTCGGTTGGAGCCCTAATTTGCTCCGCCGAGTGCTGGCTTTTCCGGATTTCCTCGTGTTAGGTTTTCGTTATTTTCCTCCTAGGAGGAAGCTGGTTTTCGATGGTTTCCTTGAAAATGTGGGTGATTGTGCTAGTAATGGCGATTTTATTTTATTTTTTGGAAAATCGAGAGCGTGTTGGGTTTCCTTCCTGTTCTTCGTACGCCGATGAGGTTCGACGTCTGTCGGTTGATGAAGTTAGGCAACAGTTGTTGGTTTTTCTTTCTGTTTTCATGCTCTGTTGAGCTCGATTGCTGATGTATCTGTGGAATTCGAGAACCATGGAAGTGAAGAAAGGTTCCTTTTGATTAGCTCCAAAGCTTCTGTAGCTGCGCAATTCTTTCGCTTTTTTTTTTAATTATAAAAAATATTAAGATATTATTAAATATTATCCACGTCAACACCGACCGTGCAACATAGGACAACCGGTATCCACATCAGCGATTTCCCACCAGAATTGGCCAAATGGACTCAATTAGCAAAAAGTAAAAAGATTTATGACTGAATTAACAAAATTGAAAGGTTTAGGACTGAATTGGCAAAAGTATAATAGATTTAAGACTTTTTGGACAATTTTCCCCATGTTCTCCTCTTGTCCCTCGTGGATTATATGGGTAACTCGTAGTTTGAGTGCGCTGAATTTCATTAATGTCTGCAGAATGTTTCTCTTAGCTATTAGGAATGTCGGTAATTATGCTTAATTGTAGTTTTGTGCAATGCTTGAGTCCCATTAATAAACATCCAGAAGTTAGCTGCATATCCATCTATGTAATATAAAATTTTCATTAAAAAAGAAGAAAGGAAAATGCTTATATAACGGTACTGTTATTCCTTCAAAGTAATGGTGCATTCCCAGCCACGAATTGCTAACGGACTTACAAGAAGACTATTGAAGCCAGTTTCATAATTACTTTCATTCCTGCTTTAAATATTTTGGATAGCCAACCTGCAAGATCTGGCTGATGCAGTTGAATATTAATCCGGTTTGTCACTTCCGTGGTGGAACGTTGATCAAAATGCATCAAGGAGCAGTGTGAAGAGTGGCCATTTACTAGAAGGCCACATCTTTCATCCTTCTTAAAAAGAAAACATTTAGAAGAACGAGAAAAATTATGAGACTAGCTTCAAAAGTCTCCCGGTTTAGCAATTTGTAGCAGAGAATGCATCGTTACTTTGAAGGGATAACGGTAGCGTTATATAAGCATTTCCCTTAAGAAAAAACACTCGGGCGATTTCAAGGTCAACGGGGTTGGTTCTTGATTTCACAAACGGGAAACCAACTCTAAACCGATCCACCCTCTCTAATCATTACATGGAATATGTTGCAAACTTTCTTTCTGTGGTTTTTCTTCTATGAGTGTTGCTCCTTAACATATTCTCATATAAATGCTCGTTTGAGCCAAGATAGTGATATCAATCCATAACGAATTATGCCTTTTTTAGCATAGACACTTCGGAACCGCTAATTAGTTGAATAAGAGTGATGAAGATAGGGAAAAAAAAATATGGGAGGAAAAAATTAGGAAGTACAGTATATGCCTACATTAAAGTTCCAGAAAATGTACTCCTTTTTTTTTTTCTGGCTATAAAAAGAAGAAAAAATTCCCAAAAATAAAAAGAAAAAAGAAAACGAAAAATGGGCCTAAAAATGACAAGCAATTCGCGCTGGTGTTTTTCAATTTCCAATTTTTTCTTTTTCTTCTTTTTTCTGCCCCCGGAATAACGGCCGAGATCCGTTTTTGGTTCCCGAACTCGCGCACTCCTCGACGCGATATAAATTATAAATGCAAACCCTCGCGCTTTGCCTCCCGCTTCGCTCCCATTCCTCTTCCCTCTCTTCTCCTCTTCGCTTTCTTCGTCTTCTTCTTCTCCCTCTCGTCTGGTTTTGCTTCTCTGCTGCCGAACAATGTCGTCGGAGAAGGAGCGCGAAGCTCACGTTTACATGGCCAAGCTCGCCGAACAGGCCGAGCGTTACGACGGTGACTCGCTTTTCCCCAATTTTTTTGCCCTTTTTTTTTTTCTCTCTCTCCTTAAGTCGCTCGATCTCTGTGATGTCTTTGGGAATGAGCGGGCAATAGCGCTCTCCTCGATGATTGCGGCATTTGCGGATCTCACGTTTTCCCGCGCGTCGATCGGTTCCGCGGTTGGTTTGGTTTTTTTAGCGCGCGGGGGGGATGTGAATGAACCGACGTGATGCGGTGGAGGGAATCGTGATGCGAATGTAGTTCGGCAATGTTGTTGGATTCAGATTTGCTGCTAACTAGCATTTGTTAGGAGAATGCACCTCGAATAGGTCGAATCATTGTGTTTAATTACTAGGTAACTAGCTTTTTGTGATTGTATGATTGCGGCAAAAGCAAAATAAATCGCTTCCTTTGCGTTTGCCCCGGGCAAGGGCGGTGAATGTGTCGCTGGCTTCTAGCTATATGTAGTTTGGTGTAGAGATGTGGCTTGTATATGTAAGGAAGTGTTGATATTGTGAATTGTTACCATATCGGGATGAGTACATCGGCACTGTAATGTATCCGGACGTGTTGATGGAGGCTATTACTGCCCCTTCTGTTTGGGTTGTGCTTTATGACCAAAAATTCCATTTGCATGAATGGACTTCTTAAGATTTCAAGCTCCATGTATGAACCTGTTCTTGAGATAGGCAGCTAATTATCAGCTATGAGGGAACTGCATTTTCCTTGAGATTTTTTACCTTTATGTAATCAATGCAGAAATGGTAGAGTGCATGAAGAAGGTTGCTAAGCTTGATCTGGATCTGACTGTGGAGGAGAGGAATCTCCTATCTGTTGGCTATAAGAATGTAATTGGCGCTAGGCGAGCCTCATGGCGCATCATGTCCTCGATTGAGCAGAAGGAAGAATCTAAGGGCAATGAGCACAATGTCAAACTGGTTCGGGATTACCGACAGAAGGTAGAGGAGGAGCTCTCCAAGATCTGCAACGACATTCTGTCCATCATAGACAAGCACCTGATTCCGTCCTCCAACGCTGGAGAAGCCACTGTTTTCTATTACAAAATGTGAGTTCTTTTGATTGAAAGTGTATTTCGTTTCTGCTCAATTGATTGAAACTACAGTTTCCATGCAGTCTTCTCTATGATAAGCCATGTAACAAGAGAAGAAAGTGGGTTTCTTGAGTATTGCAATTTCTGTTCCTGCCTCATTTCATGTCGGTCTCTACCATCTGGTTGCGAGCTTAAAAAAATCACATATCCCAAGAGAAAAATTGATGGAAGAGATGGCTTTAGTTTGAAGTGGTTTAGACATGTGATCCACCTTCATTTAATAGAGTTGCCACTCTCCTAGATTCTTTATGTTATCCACTTTAATGCCATCAAGTCAGCACAGAGATGATGTGTAAAATTTCAAGAAATTATGTATATTTGTGCTTTATAGATGAATTTGTTATCTGTATAAATCCAGGAAAGGGGACTATTACCGCTACCTTGCTGAGTTCAAGACTGACCAGGAAAGGAAAGAGGCTGCAGAGCAATCTCTGAAAGGCTACGAGGCATGTTGATTTGAATTTTTTACAAATACATAGCTAGTTTAATGCAATACAGCATCGAATAGTAACGTTATCACTTATACAACTCCACTTTCATTCTGTATAGGCTGCTTCAAGCACTGCAAACACAGAACTCCCATCGACCCACCCAATCCGTCTAGGCCTTGCGCTCAACTTCTCTGTATTCTACTATGAGATAATGAATTCTCCAGAAAGGTACTTATTCCTGACTGACTGAAAATACACACTCAATTGGAAGTCCCACCTGTGGATGCTATAGTGATATGTCGATGGTACGTGCAGGGCCTGCCATTTAGCTAAGCAAGCTTTTGATGAAGCAATTGCAGAGTTGGACACGTTGAGTGAGGAGTCCTACAAGGACAGCACTCTCATTATGCAACTATTGAGAGATAACCTGACTCTCTGGACCTCTGATTTGCCTGAAGATGGAGGTATTTGTTAAATAATAAACAGCAGAAACGTGTCATCGATATAGTCTCGAGATGATTTTCAATAATTGGGTGGACAAGGGAGCGACCCTTGCATCTCCTACCAGTTAGCAACTTGACACAGGATTCGTCACTTTAATTTACTTTTTTTTGGGGGGGAATGGAAAACAACTGGAAAAGAAAATGGCATGGATGTCATTGATGTCCTTTTGAGGACTCAGGTTCTCACATATATTCTCTCTATGCAGGTGAAGATGGCATCAAAGTTGAAGAATCTAAACCTGCCGAACCCGAGGTACATGTCAGACAACTTTTTTTGGCATCCACATGACCATTTATCTGCTGCTGTTAATAAGATGTTCTGACTTTGTGCAGCACTGACCAACGTCTCAGTCATCAAGAGACGGGCGTTAAACGACTAGGGTGCATCCACAGATGCAGTCTTTCTTCTTCTCCGGCAGACTAAGCAGACAATGCGGAAACCCGCAAGCAGTTAGTCCGAGCTCTATTAAAGCGAAAGCAGAAGTGCAGCAGATTGCTTCACCTCAGTTTCGTTTATATCTTTGGACCTTTTTTTTTTTTTTGCAGTTCATGTTTTCACTCAATGCTTGATCATGTAAACGCGGACTCTGGATTTCAATATTCCGATTATCTTATATTGTCATCGTCCGACTCTATGCTGGCTTTTGCGTCACGTTTCTATCTATTTAAATTAAATTGCATTTTTGCCCTGAGGTGCCATCTTCAGGGCCCAATCTAAAGCTTTATTCATGGCCGACAGTGGATCTTATATATTTTCTAGGCCTAAGCAATCCCTCCCAAGATGTGATGAAGAATTAACATATCCCTGAGGGGCTTGCTGTCGGTCCGCTTGCGTGAAACAACTCTTGTGGCCTTTTCAGGACGATCGGTTGAGGGTCTAGCAACACACAAAAGCACGATCACTTGAGATATACGGTGAGCGAGTGGTCCCGTGTTTAAAGGAGCCAACATCAAATCCTTTTCATGAGTCTACCGCGCTTCCGAGACTGATACTTGACAGAAAATTGAGGCGGCGACATTTCCAATTCCTTATAGCCATTGTTTTTCTAACGGGTGGAGTAATAAGGGTGGCAACAAACTTTGCAAGAATGTTTTGAAACCCCACCACCCCGGCCCTTCATCTGGATGAACTTCCATCCGTCGATGAATAGATCCGTGCATACCCCGAAGGACAGGAACCGAACCGCATATTATCCAAGAGAAGCAATCAAACGCGAAACTTTCACAAGGCGCAAGGGCCAAACCTGCTCTCACCCAAAGGGCTAAAAACCCAAGCAAGGCAGCTCAACAAATATTTACCATTCCTAACTTGGACATTCGAATTTTAACAAACAATTTCTTCAAAGCACAAGCGGAAACTTTTAATTGGCCGACTTCACAAAACTGAGCGTCCGGTCCTTAGGCCTTTCTGTTCCTTTCAGCATGATTTATAAACGATCATCTTTTCGATTCTCAAATCACTGCGAGATTCATAAACTGGAAGATCTCATTTTGCAAGTGATTATGTGTGTTTTTTTTTATCTTGAAACGGTCTATCCTGCCTGCCCATGCTCCCACATTCTGTCTCGCTCTCAATTTCTAAATCCACCAGGAAAAACCTGTCTTATGAGTATAGTTGCATTCTTCGCACCAACATGTCAAATTAGAGCTTATAAAGCACCCTACACTAAGGAAAAACAACGAACATAGATTGGAGAGCGGGGAAGGAAACCTGAATTATGTACATTGCAACGGCCGTCTTAAGCTTATTCTCGCAAATTCAGGACTAAGCATGTACAGCATTGGCAAATTCATCCCATGAACATGCTGGGGCAATGATAAATAAGGTCTCCAGAATCAAAAAAAAAAAAAAAACTAAGCATGTACATCAATGACAAATTTATCCCACGAACATGCTGGGGCAATGATAGCTAAGGTCTCCAGAATCGAAAATAATATGTACCCTTCACAGGCTTAAGGCTCTTCCTTGACGAAATAGCTTTGTGGCAAGCTGAAATCTTCCTCTTGGTTTAGAATGTCAGATTCATCCTCATCTGGTTTCTGACCACAAAGGCAATGAACAATATCAATAAGCGTGCTTCCATGTCTTTGAAACAGAAACAACAGGCGTACAAAATACGCATCCAGCATAACTCTCTTCATCTATGGAATCATGGTGCTGGTCTTTTAGATTAAGTTGGGAACTTTCGTCATATCAATCACTCAAAGAAGCAAAATTTACTTCGTCATCGCTTCATAGCAGCATTCACATGATGAATGGTCAGGAATGTACACACATAAAGAAAAGAGAGCAGCTTAAATCGACCAAGTACCAGCATGTCTAAGTTGTAGAAACGATCCAGCAATTGTAAAACCTCATCGGCAGAGAAATGGCGGTCGAAGCTGGGAAAAGCAGCGAGCATATCATGAGAGACTTTGGAAAAACTAGAGAATCGTCAATTTTCTCTAGACAAACCGAACAGGTAACACCCAAGGGTGAATGGAGGGAAGGAATATTTAAGAGGAAAGAAACCTTCTTCGCAGGTGCTCCATTAGCCCGTAAAGGACGAAGTGCCGATGTATACCTGCAAGTGATGGCTGCTTAGCCTTGGACATTGGAAACCGATTCGATGCACACAAAGTTTTAAGAAATGGAAATGGGTCTTAATGTCTGTACCTGCATCACACACACACACACACACACTAACAGAAGATATAACTACAATCTACAAGAACTGCAAATGTAGTCCTCCGAAGAAAACTGAATTACCAGGAAACAGACAAAGCAGGTCGTACAGACTGTTGTCGGAGAAAACTAGTTGATTGCAGACAATAAAGGGAAGTGCAAATTGGCAAATCAGTCATTCAGGACAATGCAATAGGATCGATGCTCGCGAATTCATCAATGGATACTACCAAGCAGCTCTTCTCCATTCTTAGAACTCATCGTCTGAGGCATTGCGAATCGTTTGCCGACGCGGAATCGCAATGGTTCTACCGTCACCATGAACAGGCACCACAAGAGCAAACTACCGATCGTGACTCAACTCACCTCGTAATTTGGCGGGAGGGTACCTCTCGAGAGCTTCCAACAGCCTGAGCTCCAGTTCGACCTGCGATTGCTCCTTCTCGAGGACGCAAACGATCGGACGTCAAAATCAGAACTCGTTTCCAGCTACGAAACGACCGGCTGCATCGATACACAGCTATCGACGAAGAGATACCTGAGGGAGAGAAGATGCAGAGGAAAGAGGCGCCTTGCACGGAGAATGCACCGACACTCCGTCCTGCTCCTCTTCCTTGCAACCGCCACCTCTGCCACCGTTGCCTCTGCCGCCGTTGCCTCTGCCACCGTTGCCTCCGCCGCCGTTGCCTCTGCCGCCGTTGCCTCTGCCACCGTTGCCTCCGCCGCCGTTGCCTCCGCCGGCCATCCGTGCGGCGAATCTGCTCAAGCGATCGGCAGATTTTCAAGAGAAATCGGGAGCAAAACGATTTTTTTATTTTTATTTTTATTTTTTTTCCTTCTGTTGTTTTTTCTTGGGTTTAGGGTTTCCCGGTTTGATTGTAATGGGCTTTTTTTTTTCTTATACCAGGCCTCATTTCCTTGGGCGTTTTTTTTTAATACCATGTCCGAGCAGATTCTCAATTTTTGGAACCAAAATAGAACCCGTTGAGCCTAGAGTTGAACCGGCCGCCTCCAGGGTCAACCCGGTCAAGGATTCTTTTTTGTTTCATTTCATTATATGTACAATACTTGTTGTGTCAAACATGAAGACAGTTTTTTTCCACTTGAGAATACTATGTCAAACATATTTAACAATTACAAACTTTTTTCTATTCTAAATAATACTTGGAATCATAATACAAATACCACGTTAGCTTGAAAGACAGCAAACAGAGTTGGATGTCGTAAATAAGAAGTCAATCTCCAGTCTCGTTGCAGAATATGTTGTTTAGCGAAATAATCCATTTACATAACCTACTAACGTACTCGACATTCTTCGAGATTCGGCATTGAATATCGATTGTCACCATAATTGGTGCATCTATGATTAATTATCGAACAATCGACTAATGTGCATAACTTTTTAATCCATCCATGTGGGAGTTCGGTTTCCCCCTTGACAATTTCATCTACGTAGAATAGTAGATTCAAGAATTTGAGGAAAATTATCAAAAGAGTTTCAAACCTATTATATTTATGCCAATTCAGTCATAAATCTTTCAATTATACTAATATAGTCATAAACATTTTCATGTTTTGCCAATTTAGTCCTAAACATTTCAATTGTATCAATCTAGTCTTGAAATTTTTGACATAACAGTCTAGTCAACATCAATCGTCATATGTGGTACAGCCAGCATTTATGTAGACAAATTTTAAATTTTATTTACTTATTTATCACGTTTCTTCTTTCCTTTTTTCTTAACCTTAGGCCGGCAACTCACCAGCTGATCCTTGCTAGCCATGGGCGAGGGCCTCAGCACCCTTGCTTGGATCTGGGCGAGGGCCTAACGCACTCGCTTGTGGCCAGCGAGGGTGCGAAGGCCCCCAGACCAGGCATGGGTCATCGGCTCAGGGTTAACAATTTCCGAACAAAATTACTAAATCGTCAAAATGTTTAGAATTAAATTGGCACAATTAAAATGTTTTAGACTAAATTGGCAAATCATCAAAATGTTTAGGACTAAATTGATCAAATTAAAAGGTTTATGACTGAATTGGCACATGTGCAAATAGATTTATGACTCTTTAGGTAAATTTCCCCCAAAATCTAAGAATGGTGACATAACTTAAATTTGCTTTCTCCCATGTGTAGTCCAAAGGCACGAAAACAATTCAAACAGCCTAAAACTATAGAAGGCACGGCAGCATAAAATGGCGTATTAGACGAAATACACGAATTTTGTATAGAGACGAGAAGATTAAGCGAAACATCAGAAAAGATTGAGCAGGACAAGAAATTCCATCAATTTCATGTTCTAATGAAAAACAGAGCAGGCATAACAAGACATTGAAGTACACACCTCACTCCTCTTTTCCTTTTCATGATTATGCTGTGGGGGAGATCTCCTGCAAACATCCAATAGGAAATTAAATTCAGCATGATAGCTTCCACATCTGATTTGCAGCAGCAATCTTCTGAACAAGTAGCATACCCAAACACATATAGATCCAAACAAGCTGAGAGAAGATCTTAAAAAATCATGATAGTAACTGCAAGCATGGTGGATTTAGACAAGCAGGGAAAATATCTAGTGTTAGATTTTGATCCGATAATTAATCATGCAAACAAAGATATCCAAATTCTAACTTTGAATCAAACATGCCGTAGAGAGTGAAGAATATTCAAGGAAGAAATCATAAAGCTATTATTATTCATCGAAAACGAAACCGATGGTACCTCAGATCGGAGTTGAGTCGAGCAGCTAGAGTGGAGATTGGTGATCAACTGGAGTGAGTGTCGGAGAGGAGTTGAGCCATTACAGAGAAGGAGACTGGAGAGTGAGAAACTAGAGATACAAACAGTCGAGAGAGAGAGGCGGCAAGATTGATAGATTTATAAAAGAGAAAGAACTTAGGGTTACAACTTAAAGATGAACCGATTTGATTCCCGAGTAGAATTGACCGGTTTAGGGTATAGAATCAAGAACCAAATTGGTCCCCATGTGAAGCCGCCTTTAAGCCACCACTTCTCGAGCTGAACCAGCCTGATTTCTCAACCCTACTTAGAGTTACATAATTTTTTTCCTTTCATTTAATGTTCAACGTCATATAGATTGCAAGGGATTGCTCATTAAACTTACAAGAAGTACTTTTATTGAATTCTCAACTCCATGACCAAAAAAAAAAAAAAAACTCTCAACTCATTTTACTTCCAAGTAGGATTTGTACTTTTCTAATTTGATACACCAGAATATTGTTAAACAAAAAAGAAACATTAATTTTAATGCGCTCAATTAACGCATGTCAACAATCATCTAAAACTCTAACTTTTTCCATAACTCCTTCCGTTTCGTATTTTTCTGAGAGACTCTCGTTATTTTATCTCAATATTACAACCATGGAGCTGACTACATGTAAAATTCCCTACGTCGCCATTATAAATTTCCAACTGTTGTCGAGTCCCTGTATTTTACACTAATATTTCATGTGAACTAAGAATTTCATCTTTATTAAGTTAAAAAAAAATAAAGATAAATATGTACTAAAAATAAAACTTAAATATTATCACAATTTTGCCCGTGACGTAGGAAGCTCCCGCCGGTCCAAAAGCGTGTTCGAATTCGACCCGATGCAAGGCATGACGCAAGGACTCATGCGCATGAATTCGTGGACCATCTCTTTCAAAGCGTGCGTGCCAAAGCAAGCAAAAGCCACCAACCCTAATTAAACTAATGTTCTTGTTCCAATTCCAAAGTGTCGTATGCCACTTTTGGAGTTCTCCATGTCCTTTAATGGCATTTATTTGACTTCTTTAGGTCGCGCACATTCCTCGCGTTCTCAAAGTCATCGTCAAGTAACGACACCCTCGATGTGGCAACTTTTCACCGTCTCATCCTATATTGGAGACCGATTATTTGAAGAAAAACTGTATTCAGGAAATTATTTTCCGACTTTCTAGTGCTTAGATGACGGAAAACTAATCGTCCGGCAAATATTTTCCATGGACTGAAAATAAAAAATTTAGATTGGGGAAAAACGACTATTATCTCTAGCAAAAAGAAAATCCATTTCCTTAAACTACCAAACATTTCCATGGAAAATGTTTTCCTTTATCGCAAAGTTTTCAGTGAAACGCGGGACGCACCCTTATTTTCAGTGCGCTTTAAACACACGCATTATGATATCATACTTCGATGCATTCTGCCGTCCGAGAGACGGGATTGATTAAGAACTAAACCAAGAACCTGTAAATGGTATTCTCCCGTCGGCTCAGAGACGCCTTTCTTGTTCGAACTGAGTTGGATTCATCCGGAAATTATGCATGGTAGACTTTTGTAGTGCTTTTGCTCTTCGGGATTACGTTACAAGATAGTGTAACCCATAACAAGCTAATTCTAAAGCCCAAATCAATGTTCTTGACGGTATTTAAAACACGATGAGGTATTTTATACGCTAATCATATTATGCGAGAGTTATAAATAGAGGAGCTAATCGATCAGAGAAGTGAGAATTTCATGATTTGAGCATAGAATTCGGATGTGGATGTGGATGATCTCATTTAGTTAGTGATAGTTGATTTACATATGTTGCCAAGGGCGCAAGACGCAAGCAAGGACGACACGAGTTCTCGATTTAGATAAATAAAAGAATAGGAAAAATGACACAAACGATCTATGGACTTTGGTCAAATGTGCAATGTGATTCGTGAACTTTTAAAACTTTAGCCTATTGCGTAATGTCGTTCGTAAGCTTTTGATTTGTTCAATGTGGTTCTTGGACTTTTGGTACATGTTTAATTTAATCATTGCACTATATGATAATGTTCAATACTGTCCGTGATCTTGAATTAATGAAGGACAATATTGAATATTTTCAACTTCCAGCTGTATGTTTGTTCTTTCCTGTTGAGTTTCCCCCTTTAACACCTACACCTCAGCTAGAACAAAAGTTTAAGACAACTAGTTGTGGCCAAAGATTTAAACATGTTGCTAAGGTCCCAAATCCTCCATTGGATCTTCTAAGTAGTGATGTGGGATTCTTCTAGCTTCAAGATTAGAAACCTCAGTGATTATATTAAATATGTACCAAAATTTCAGTAGTCACATTGAATAAATTAAAAGCTCAAGGACAACATTATGCATTTGGCTAAATTTTTAAAAGTTTAAGGATCACATTGTATATTTGGTTAAAGTTCAGGAATCATGTTGAACAGATTAAAAGTTCAGGGACTACATTGGGCAGACTATTGTGTCATTATCCCAAAAAGAAAACAATTTCTATTTTCCCACGCGCGCAAGACCTTATGCTAACGACAAAAACGAACCGAAAACATTTGGGAGGTCACTGTCGTTGACGGCCGTGGGCCGTCGCCGTCGCCGTCGCCCGCCGATGTGGAGCTTGTGCATGACCTCACTCTCGCAGTCTCGCTCGCTCATTGTCCAATTATCAGAGACGGCATGACGGCGCTCCCCATGCTTCTCTTCTCTGACAGCTATGGCCTCTCTCTCTCTCTCTCTCTCTCTCTCTCTCTCTCTGCGTCCCCTATTTCATATGTTTTCTTGGCACCCCACCCACAAAAGATGATCACTCAACCGGCCACTTTTTTATAAGCTCTGTCCGCTTCAACTTCAACTTTTCTTGATTCCATCGCTGTTAGCGTCGTCGCTTCTGCAAGCTCCTCCCCACTGGTCAAGCTCGTACCTTTTTACAGTAGCCATCTTCTTTGAGGAACTTTTCTAACTTACGCCTTCGCAGCTTCCTCTCCTCGTTTTGACTGGACGATGTCGTCGTCGATTGCCGGTCCAGTTCGCTCTTCCATCGGAGCCTCTGGCTCCAAGATATCGTCTCTGTACCTGACGGCCCGCACCATCTCGGCCACGTCCGTCCTGCTCAAGACTCGAAAGAGCTTCGCTGGAGACGCGTCGCGTTCCGCCTTCTCGCCGTCGCCGGAGCCTCTGAGGCTCTCTGGCGGAAGCGGGCCGCTCAGACGGCGGCGTCTCGCCGATTCCCCGGTCGCCAGGGCGGCAGCGGCCGACGCGGAGGGCGGGGAGATTGGAGTTCCCGATGGGTCGGATGATTTCTCTTTTACTTTCGCTTTGCTTTTTCTCTGTTCGTTGCTGAGTTAAGTGGAACGCGAGGGGCAAAAGATAAAGATGGGATTTTTGGTGTTAAAACTGTTGCTATTCTGCTTTTCTTTTCTGCTTATTCTGAATGTGTTGATGATAAGCGCAGGTTGGCAAAGCCATCCAAGAGCTTCGGAGAAAGATATCCAGCACTTGTTACTGGCTCGTTTTTCTTCACGTGGTATGTGATTTCATTCTGTTCCTGTACCATAATGTCATAATTTTCCAATTAAAAGTCTTGAGATGGTTGAATTGAATCTTCCTCATATCCTTGCAATCATAGCAGTGCAAGGCTGGTAACTCAAGTGCAGCGATACTCGATCTGAAGGTGCTCTTACAAAGACATCTTTCTTTATTATTCCCAGCTAACAATCATTAATGCGGCACTGAAGTTTTAGTTCGAGATTCTCCGAGCCTCGAGCCTTCATTTTAAGCTTGGCTGTTGTAATTTTAGTGAAAAATGCGGGGATTCTGTGTAATTTGCGTTGAGCTATGATCATCTGCTTCTCATGGGGGAAAATTAGAAGTAGAAGGAAACCACAAAGAAGATCGAGGACTGAAATAACCATGTGATTGCTTGCCCCAAAAAAAAAAGGAGGAAATAACCGTGTGATATTTTCTTTTAATGCAGGTACTTCTTGAATGTCATCTTCAACATACTGAACAAGAAGGTCTATAATTATTTCCCGTATCCATAGTATGTTGTCCTCGCTGATTCACTTCCTCTGTGGAACATTTATAGATTTCCAGTTACTTGTATCGATGCTAATGCCAGAATTTAATTCCGCCCCATTTACATTCTCTACAGTAAGAGCAGACTTTTTACTTTTGGCATGTTTTGTTCCCGTGCATGATCACGCTCCTTTTCCCTCCTGCAGCTTCGTTTCCGTCATACATCTTCTCGTTGGAGTCGTGTATTGTCTGATTAGTTGGGCCGTTGGTCTGCCCAAACGTGCAGTAAGTTCAATGCTCCAAGTGTTTATGCCCTTAGTCATCACATCGTCCAATTAAAATCCAACTGACATGCTTTCATCACTTGAACAGCCAATTGATAAGGAGCTCTTAGCGTTGCTGACTCCTGTTGCTATCTGCCATGCCCTAGGACACGTCATGTCCAATGTGTCTTTTGCAGCAGTTGCCGTATCCTTTACTCATACCATCAAAGGTAAGCAGAGTCAAGAAAAGATCATTAGTTTGCGGACGTAAGTTCACCCTTTTAGCAAATACAGGATGACCAACGTTCAAATGCACACCACAACCATAAGTTCTAGTATCTCTTGTTATTGGCTATTTAGATACTTTAAGTTCTTAACAGCAAAAGGGTTGTGCTCAAGGTGATCCTCTGCTTTACCTAATGCTCTGTACTCTCATGCAATTCTTTTGACTAGCGTGAGATGTAGTTTTTTTATCATTAACTGTTTTTCTTGTCATACCATTAACAGCCCTTGAGCCATTCTTCAGTGCGGCTGCTTCTCAGTTCATTCTGGGCCAACAGATCCCACTGTCACTGTGGCTATCCCTAGCTCCTGTTGTAATAGGTTAGTTGTGGATTTAGTTTTTGTTGCTTAATGCTTGCTCATGCATGTGACACACTTGAGTTTTATTCTGCTTTTCTTTTTCTTTTGCATCCAAAGTAGCTGAAACTGATTAGATTTTTTATATAAATGGTATCCATCATATCGTCTCAGGTGTGTCGATGGCTTCATTAACCGAGCTTTCTTTCAACTGGACTGGTTTCATCAGTGCAATGATCTCAAATCTTGCATTTACCTACAGAAGTATTTACTCAAAGAAAGCAATGGTGAGAAATCTATCAGAAAGCTTTTCGTTCAGCAATTTGATTCATTTTAGCATGAGCCGTGGTGGAAGTAAAGACAGCACATCTTACGTTGCAACTGTTTCTTTGTTAAAACATCTAGTTGACGAGGATGCTAGTTGGTAGTTGTTCTACTTGGATTTATTTGCACACTACGTATCTGAAGTCTTTTCTCTCTAACTGAAGTTTCTTTTTTTCTTTTCTGCAGACAGGAATGGACAGTACAAATGTGTATGCTTATATAACAATCATCGCTCTTCTGTTTTGCATCCCTCCAGCAATTATTGTAAGCTTCATACAAGTGATCAGCATTGATCACAGCAGAAACTTCAAATTCATTTGCTTTGTAATATCATGCTCTGACTATTAGCCACAAATATAATGGCTTTCTCTTCTCTAAATTAATCGCACCAGCTGCAACCTTTGAGCATTGTCTTGTTTCACTTTCAGATCGAGGGCCCTCAACTAATGCAATACGGATTTGGGGAGGCCATTGCCAAAGTGGGTCTTTTCAAGTTCCTGTCAGACCTGTTCTGCATTGGAATGTTCTATCATCTCTACAATCAGGTATGGCATGGACTCCAGCGGCTCGGCTTAGCTGTTCAATGTTTCAGAAAGAAGAAAACTGAAATATATAACACTATGGGGAAAAGATTGGAAGGGCTAATAATTGAGTGTAGTAGTTCCGTCTCCCGATAAAGAAAAGTTTAAGACTCTACGGAACGCAGATTTCAAGCGTTCCATAGCCCTATATATGGTACAGAGGTCCATGCTCATACATTGTGAACATGGTTGGTAACTGTCATAATCCCATTGGTAACTAGAAAGTGACTTTATAACTTGAAAATTACCAACTACTATAATAACCTAACAACATTTACTTCTGCGGGTTATCATGTTTGTACTCATAGATTCATGTCTCGTGAACATGGTTGCCTTTTTTGTCCAGGTTGCTACTAACACTTTGGAACGGGTAGCGCCACTTACACACGCTGTCGGAAATGTGCTGAAGAGAGTTTTTGTGATCGGCTTCTCTATTGTCGTATTTGGTAATATCTTGCTATTTTCTCCACTTCAATTTTATATAGCTAGCATTTGACTAGTTTCAGAACTAAAAATACATTTGTGCTCATAGATTCTGTACTTGCAAAACTACAGGTAATAAGATCTCCACTCAAACTGGGATTGGAACTGCAATAGCAATAGCTGGAGTTGCCATCTACTCCCTCATAAAGGCGAATATCGAAGAGCAGAAACGGGTAAATCCTGTCGAGTTACCATCTTCTTGTTATGTTTTCAAAACATCTTTCAACTGCAAGCGGCAAGTATTGCACTGCGGCCTCTGGAAAATGCTCAGCACATTCTTCTCTTCCATCATCAATTTTAAAACACCCTTCCCATCATGTCCAGCCAAATGAGTTCCCGAATCGACACTAATGTCCACCTGCATATCACGATGATCCAGCTGAAATTTTCAATCTTTCTTCATTCTCGGCCCAGGTTTACCACATTGCCCTAACATTCTTTGCCTTGTTTTTACAGATGGCTGCTGTGGCCCCTGCTCAGTAACAGGCCGATCATGCGGGATTGACCGGTTTCCTTATACCCCTCCATGCATTTTTTTAAGGTAATAAACGAGCGAATTCTTTTACCGTGGTTAATACCAGCTAGCCGAGCTGCCTCGAAGACTTCTCTACATCTTCATGAAACTGTAGCTACTGGGTCGAATTCTTTGTCTAAACTTGCATTCATCGCGAACCTTTCGATTAATATTTGTGTAAGTACGCAGCCTCTAGAGGGAAAGAAACAAGAAATAACACACATGAAATGTTTGCAGATTGTCAGTCACTCCCGGTGACGCCCCAAAGTTTCTCACTTTCTCAGGCTGAATCAACCTTTCAAGTTTCAACCATGATCCTGTTTCGATTACATAAAGAAACTAATTTGATTTCGCTGAAACACAGCCATGTTGCGAGGCCGATTAATTAGCAACAATAAACAAATCAAGGTTCCAATCATTGGTTTGCCTATCATTAGTCTAACATGCTGTAACAAGTTGCATTGCCAGAGGTTGGAATGTGACTCAACGACCGAAATTGGGAAAACTTGCAGAAATCGTGGACCGACTCAGGAGTATATATAACGACACCAAGATTCTGAACTTTGCATATCCCATCTGGGCAGGGCCCGTTCAATTGGAGCAACTCGTGGGCCCACCCATGCTAAATGACAGGATTAACAGCAAATTTATGACATGAATATGGGATTTACACTTTATAATAACATATAATGATATGGCATTTGTCTGTGCTGGGGACCATGTACAGCAGTACAGCCATGGAAATTCAGCAATTGTCTGAGTACGAACGGCTAGTTGGCTCCGCATTAAAATAAATCTTCAAAATGTACAATACCCTGGAGAATATAGCCTATATTTTCTACCTCTTACTTCTTTCTTTTTTAATGAAAGGGTCCTCTTAACATCCTTGCCAGATGAGGAATTCGAAAATCGTTTTCCTAATTCTAATCATTTTTAGTTCTTAGAAATTGAGTAAATGCACAATGTCTTCATTTTTAATGACAATTTATGCCGAAATACTTCTGTTAATGAGGGAAAATATTTTCTGTTAATTTATTTTTCTAAGCAATATAAATGATAAAAAAATAAGGAGAATTTGGTTTAAAGTGTTTATTTTCTGTGAAACAAATGAAGTCTATGAATCTAAGCCAAATATGATGGCACTAGTTCGCGTAAGCCTGTCACAGGGGCTAGAAAATAAATTCAGGTGAGGTTGAGCTAGAACCAGGACCACTCAACTTGAAAAAATTATTTCATTTTGATAATGAGAGGGCTGAGCAACGAATTAGGTTCGATCTGAGCCCTATTCAAGCTCGCTCATTGATCGCCTCTAATTCTTTTGTTCCCGAGAACATAAAAATAACAAAACTCTATTTCGTAACTTTTTGTTCCCAGAAACAAATTTTGTTCTTAGGAATAGATTTGGAACCAAAAAAATAATAATAAATGGTTGCTTTTTTGTTTTTGGGCACAAAAGGAGAAATAAGCTCAAGAATCCACTGCTGATGATTGTCGCATACATTGACATTTTTACAATTAACTAAAAAAAATTAGGAATAGAAATTTTAAAGTTTGTGTCAAACGCATTTCCGTTCTTTTTTTCTTCTGATCGTAGAAATTTTGTACGGTTACTAAACGTGTTCTTTTGCTTATAAACTATTCTCGAAAACAGAATCACAAAAAATCATTTCTGCTAAAAAATTATTCCTGAGAACATAAACATTATCACATACACCTTTAGAGTGAGTCTGGGAATATTTGAAAAGCAATTTTGAATTCTCAAGTCAGATTGGTACTCGGTAAACTTATCGTGAGGCTCGTTGGGTCTGGAGTTTGCCTATATAAAAGCTCAAGTCAAGAGTTGTTACTCATATGTATTCACTTTAGTGTTTGAAAAATAGACACGTGAGGTTGAATTATATGCACCCCACCTACACCTATGATTGGTATTCCAAAACTTAAGGTGACAAAGATCCAAGTTTAATGTGCATACCTAAATCTTCGATTGGTCTCATTTGGTTTAAGCTCTATTTGTTTCACAGAAAATGAATATTTTGAAATATATATTTTTTTAAATCGATCATTTGTATTGCTTGAAATAATTAGTCAATGTTCATTAACGAGAAGTACTTAATTTATTCATTTATTTTTTATAAACAATACGAAATGATCATTTTTCGAAAAAAAAAAATCTTAATTCATTCATTTTTTTAAAAAAATAAACAAGGAAATTAACATCTCTGTGGTGATTTTGATCTCAATGAACGCTCGATTTTTCGGGTTCACTTCACTTCACGAAAAGAAAATAATAAGCCAAAGAAATGAAGGACAAGAGAGGAGATGGCAGAGACAGCGACAGGTCAGCCAGGCTGAAGAACCTCAAAACTCAAAAGTGGGACCGGATCTTGCAGAGGCCAAACCCAAGGTTGGGTTAAGCACATGGGTTTAGGACCGTTGAATGAACAGTCCAACAAATCTCGTAGCTTCTCTCACTTCCCCATGGCCATGACACTCTCCCCCATTCCCTATCAGACATTATTTAATAATTCTCATCAATTGAAACCATCACTATATAAAGATGCATCCTTGAACTTCCCAATACCTGATGAGTTGCTCAAGAAACCAAAATCCGTCCAAAAAAAAAAGAGAGAAAAAAGAAGAAGAGAAGAACTCGAGAGAGACAGAGAGAAAGCAAGCTGCATTACTATTTAGATACCCTATAACCCTCAATTTGTTGCCTCCTAGAAATCTTCATTTCCATCACAAGCTCCCTGCATATCTCCCTCTCTCTCTCTCAATCAGCCATCTGGCTCTCAAGCTCAGCCAGAGCTCTCAACAACAGTTCAGCAGCAACTGCTCTCTTGATCCCTTCAATGGCTGTTCTGGTGTTTCTGGTGCTTTTCCTGGCCCTCGCTGGCCATTCAGGTAAGCTTATGAATCTCTCTCTCTCTCTCTCTCTCTGCTTTTCCTTTTGACATCAAATGTGCAAGCAAAATGACAGAAAGGGTTCTCACATTTTCCCTTCTTTCTCCTTTTCTTGGTCTTCTGCTATAGCTAGCGTGACAAAGTTCTGATCTTTACACACTCTCCTTTGCCTCCGCCGCGCCACCAACCCGCACCCCCCC
>BCNH02000007.1:8637690-8655194 GCA_001662345.2 Metrosideros polymorpha var. glaberrima | reverse complement strand
GAGAACAAAAAAACAGAAAAACAGAGAAACAGAAACGTTACCAAACAGACCCTAAATGTCCGAACTTTATTCTTTTTCTTTTTTAACGATTTCTTTTTCTTTTTTAAAAAAAGTAAAAAAAGAGAGAGATATCAAACGAAAATTCGGAGAGCTTTTACGATGAAGGCGATGATGCATGAGCATGATCCGTCCGCTGATCCGCGAGCGTCCTTTGTCGGCGGACACCCGAATAGATTCCGACGTCGTCGCTCGCCGTAGACGGCGAGTGTGTCGGAATGTCGGCGCAAATATAGCTAATCGAATCGGATCATCCTCCCCAATATTCCGATTCCCATGACCAGCGCGCGTTCATCTGCAACGACTGAGAAAAAAGAGAATCGATTCACACCACATACTCTCTCTCTCTCTCCTTTTTTTTGGCGTGGAAGTTGACTTCCTGTGTAGTGGGCCGCCGTCGATTCCGTCGTTTTGCGGCTTTCCGATTCCCTCGTCTGACTATTTTCGAGCACGCCATTGTGATCCACCTTGGTGTCAAATAGCAAGTCGTGGGTCTTGCCCTTTTCTGTGCCTTCTCAGCTCTCCTGTTGAATGCGGATGGGGAGAGGTACGGGAGTCGTGGGATGGGTCTCGTTGGCCGTCTTGGCGTTGGTTGCGAGCTTCGTCGAGCGAGCGAGGTCACATGGGGATCAGCCCCTGGCTAGGATTGCCGTTCACGAGACGGTCTTTGCTCTCGATGGAAGAGCGAGCATCAAGGCGTCTCCTTCGGTTCTCGGAGCGACGGTAAGGCTTTCGGTCGCTTGTTGTTCTTCTTGAGCTCGATGCTCTGACTGTTCCGAGATGTCCTCGAGCCGTTCGAAAATGGCTTCCGGGAAACTTAACGAAATGGCTGCTGCTGGATATCCTAGGCTTGGTCATTCACTTGGGTCCTTGAAATGCTTGGAAAGATTTTTCGTACTGCGTATTCAAGACTTGGGTCAACCATAATTGTGAGATTGAAAGTGGTGGTTGAGGTTGACGCAAGCTACATTAACTGTTTTAGGGGCAAAATACGGAGTGGGTATCATTGGAGTATAGCTCTCCGAACCCATCGAACGATGACTGGATTGGAGTATTTTCTCCTGCGAATTTCAGGTGATTAGATCGTTCCGCATTGCAGCATTTGCGTTACAGGGCTTGAGTTTTTTTTTCTATTTCTTTCGGTCACCGTTAAGATGAGGGTACTGCTTTCTTGATGTTCGATTCTATCTCGCTACTTTGCAGTGCTTCCGCCTGTTCACCCGAAAATCCGAAAGTTCTTCCGCCTGTTCTATGGTCAGCACCGATCAAGGTTAGTGTCACACTCCTTGCAATCGCTCTCACATTATCTTCTGTGATTTGTAGCTTCAACTATCGTTTGTGCTCCCTTGCAGTATCAATATGCGAATTACTCAAGCCCTGCATATAAAAGTACGGGAAAAGGGTCCCTAAAGTTTCAGTTGATCAACCAGAGATCAGATTTTTCATTTGCATTTTTTTCTGGTGGTATATTAAATGTAAGTGCTCTACTTTTTTTTTTGCATACCGAGTCCATGACTGGTTTTGGCCTGAATCAGCTACTCCGATTGAAGCAAGACCTGTATGAGCTATCAAGTTCAGATGATATTTGATGTACACTAATGGATATCTGCTGAATGCTGAAGTTGATCTGAATTTATTATTTTGTAACTGAAGTTGCGCCATCTCAGTAGCTACTTTTTTCCTCGACTTTTCCGACCTTTTCACTTATGTTTCTCGTTTATCTGTTGTGATGTTGGATGCACCACAGCCAAAACTGGTTGCAGTATCAAATGCGGTTGCATTTGCAAATCCAAAGGCTCCAGTTTATCCTCGCCTAGCTCAAGGAAAAGAATGGAATGAAGTATGTCTAATACCTTTTCATGTAGAAACGTTTATCACATTGTATAGTTCTTTCAGATATTGGCAGTGCAATTGCTTTTGACACATATAAGCTTCTGCTTTTACGCTAGGTAGCCTCTGCTTGCCCATGTGTTTTCCTGTTTTGTCTACAAACACCAATTCCTAGGATAAAACATGTTTGGAAATGTGATATCAGATGACTGTAACATGGACAAGTGGATATGGAATAGCTGAAGCAGAGCCATTTGTTGAATGGGGTCCTCAAGGTGGAGGAAAAATGCGTTCTCCGGCTGGAACATTGACTTTTGACCGTAGAAGCATGTGTGGTGAGTAAACTCTTGTCTGAACATTGTTGGAATGAATTGTAATGCATGACGAGCCTCTGTATCCTTCAAGCACCGGTTTGAGGTGTATCGTGCTGTGAGTTTAACTGAAAGTTCTTTAAAGGCCTGTCTGGGGTCCTCATCTTGATGATCCTAAACTTTTGGTTCCAAATCAATGCAAACAAAGGTAGAATTTTGACTTCATCCATTGTTAGTCATCCTTGGAAATTGGACCGTAGTGACACAGTGCTTCACAGACCCGATCATTCAAAATTCCAGCCATGGTTTGAACTTAGGAATAGACTTCTTGATGTTTCACGAATTATAATTCTCTTACTAATCTAAATTTTCAGGAGCACCTGCAAGGACAGTAGGATGGCGTGATCCGGGATTCATCCACACCAGTTTCTTGAAGGAATTATGGCCCAACTCTGTGTAAGTGTGTATGTTATTTCTTTACAGATTTACTGTTTTACGCTAGACTCTTTAGAATTATGTTAAACCAAGATGCCAATTTGTATTCATTACCCGCTGTGCTGTTCTTTAGGTATTGATGAGAATTTAAGTCGATCAAGCTCTGAGTTTGGACAATTAAATGAATTTCATCACAGCGTAACTTTTCTAAGAAATTCCTTGCCACCTTAAATAAGTTGACGGCCTCAGTTCCTCTCCTTTTCTATTGTGAGGGGAGATGTCTTTAACAGTCAGAATTTGTCTCTCTCTACTCTGCTTGCGATGCTGAGTGAATATCGCTGGAAATCAGAAGGGATTTTTATTTCATTTGCAGGATCCTTGAAATTATTAAGTACACTTGCCGCTGTTCATATAATTTGGAATTAAGAAGATTTTTCTCCTTTTGTGAGAGAGAGAGAGAGAGAGAGAGAGAGAGAGAGAGGGTGGTTATTAGTTGAATCCTGAGTCAGCTTTGTTCTTCAATATGACAATATATTGAATCGGCCTTCTTACTGAATGATTTGTAGTTGTGAGAATCATGGATTATTTGCTGTATCAGCCTTAGAGTTTACTTGTCATGATTAATGGTTTGGGATTGATTATTTGAATTTAATGCGAGTTTCTAGCTATATTAATTTCAATTTGTACCTGAGTGCTACTTTTACTGATAATCTAGGTATTATTACCGGTTGGGGCATAAGCTATTGAATGGTAGTTATATTTGGAGCCAGAAATACCGCTTCAGAGCATCTCCATTTCCTGGTCAAAATAGCTTGCAACGCGTTGTCGTTTTTGGGGACATGGGAAAGGTTTGATCTCTCTGGAATGAGCAGCGCATATTATCAATGTTTGATCCCTTTCTCTTATTTGTGACATTTTCTGGTATTGCCTTCAAGCATGGAAGACACCATATACAGTCATATTCTTCACTAGGGATATAAGACATTTGACTTAGGTGAAGGAAATTAATTGGGCGATCTCATTTTCTGAATATTCATTAATTACATGCTGTTGCTTAACTTACCAAAAACAACCTCCATTGTTAAAGAAACCATCTGTAAAACTCCTTCGCTTATTAGCCAGCCCTAAGATCTGTACTCAGCAGCAAACTCGTCTGCCTCTTGGTGGGAATTCAACACTAGATTTTCAGTTACCTGGGCAATTCCTTATGTTGTTTTCTTGTGTGTGGAAGGACATTATCTCTCTATATTCATGATCCGTTGATAGAACCTTGATAGTTGGGCTAACCTAATCTCTAATTCTAATATGTTTGAGCCCTATGCTTATCTGTGTCGCTGTTGTTGGGATGATAGACTACAATTTCACATTGCAGGATGAAGCAGATGGCTCGAATGAGTACAACAATTTCCAGCGTGGCTCTCTTAATACCACCTATCAGCTTTCTAATGACTTGAAGAACATTGATATAGTGTTCCACATTGGAGATATATGCTATGCAAATGGATATCTTTCTCAGTGGGATCAGTTTACAGCGCAGGTTGAGCCAATTGCCTCAAGCGTTCCTTACATGATTGCGAGGTTTGTCTTGGTTTTTCCTCCTCCTCCCTTCCTCCTCTTGGCTATTGAAATTGCAGTTTTCCCGATTGTTAACGGCTTTGGGTCTGAGAAATTATGTTTAGGAATTAATTTATCAGTCGATATTACAATCTGGATCCTGGAATCATCCCGCTTTTTCTAGTGGGACTAACTAGTTTTGGTTTTCAGTGGTAATCATGAACGAGATTGGCCTGGAACTGGATCCTTTTATGGAAATACCGACTCAGGAGGTGAATGTGGTGTCTTGGCTGAAACAATGTTTTATGTTCCTGCAAAGAACAGGGCTAAGTTTTGGTAAGGATGAGAAAGATCGTATGGTGATTTGCGAATGCAGCTATTTACCTTGTCTAACAAAATCCCATGCTGTTCTGAATGTTGGTCTTTGCTTGATCTAGGTACTCCACTGATTATGGCATGTTCAGATTCTGCATTGCTGATACAGAACATGACTGGAGGGAGGGAACAGAGCAATACAAGTTCATCGAGGACTGTCTAGCATCTGTTGATAGGCAAAAACAACCATGGCTGATTTTCCTTGCACATCGGGTTTTGGGTTATTCTTCTGCTGAATTTTATGCTGTGGAAGGATCGTTTGAAGAACCGATGGGCAGGGAGAGCCTTCAAAAACTTTGGCAGAAGTACAAGGTTGACATTGCCATCTATGGCCATGTTCATAATTATGAAAGGACTTGTCCTATTTACCAGGTATACCTGTGACTTTACTCTGTAATGGAGTTGCATCTATAATTGCTCCATTATCATCAACTTAGCAGTTGGATGTCATGTCAATTTGTTCTAAAATGGCTAGTCTAACATTTCATTTTTTTGCAATGAAATGAACATTATCTTAATTATCTTAGTTATGGATCACGTAAATTTCACAGCAAAAGAAGCTATAAATTTTGTATCTGATGGCATACATTTCACGGAAAATGAAATTACATTAGCAATTTAATTGTTTTCAGAAGTGATCATCTATTCATTGCCTTGTTCAATATGTTAGTATTATTTTGTTGATGTCACTGTTTCATAGTCTAAAAATGGTCACCATTTGGTATACATTGTTTAAGTGGAAGTCATCAACCTGCATAGTGGTTATTCTGAAAGACGATCCACATCTGTGGGTAGATTAGCTTAGTTCAGGTAGCTGAGACTGAGAATCCGAATTGATTGTTCTTAGTCGAGGCTTACTGAGGGAACTTGAGGAAGATAGAATTTTTCTTTTTCTATTTCAAATCTCTCAATGCTCTTTGACCAAAACATGTGCATATGCTGGTCGCATCTTGTGAATTGCTTCTCCTGACATAAAAGGCTTTGGCTCGATATGGGAATTCATCTAAAAATTTTAGACTTCTGAATTCTGATCCTCCTTTTTGGTTTTGGCTACAGAATATCTGCACAAATGAAGAGAAAAATTACTACAAAGGAACTCTGAATGGAACGATACACGTCGTGGCTGGCGGCGGAGGAGCAGGCCTTGCAGAGTTCACTACTCTCCAAACAAAATGGAGCGTGTTCAAAGACTATGATTATGGATTTGTAAAACTAACTGCATTTGATCATTCAAACCTATTATTTGAGTACAAGAAGAGCAGCGATGGAAAAGTATATGACTCTTTCAGAATCAGTAGGGATTATAGAGACATCTTGGCTTGCACAGTTGATAGCTGTCCAAGCACAACACTGGCATCGTAACTCGGAAAGGTAAGGCAGATAGATAGCCAAATGGTTACCGGAGTTTGTCATCCTTGTATCATGAGTTTTTGTACCGCGTGACTTCTCCTCCGATTTATTTCTGTAAGCATCACATAAAGCCTTGATATTTTTCTCTCTGATGTTATTTCTCTAGGCTGTTGTGTCGCCTGTCTTGATATATCGACTCCGAAATCAGTAGGATAATGTAAATAATGCGTGTCTACTTCAAAGTCGTATCCAAACGGTGACATCTTGACCCTATTAACATGTTTGGTTGGACCTGCCCAAGTGCTGTCTCTTTTCGAGCAATCCATTTATTCACATAAGTTACGCCCACCATTGACAGATCACTAGATTATCTCATCAAGTGCGAGCGAGAGATGTTACAAATTGAAAACTGATTAGTTCTTGTCCCTAAACTTGAAAACATTCTGGCATGCCCGTATACACTGCTTAAAGGACACTTAACAAGGTATTGAAAGTATGTATTTTGCTTTAGGATCTAACTCTCAGATTATATGTCTAATCGGGAATATGTCTTCTCGAGGCAAAGGTTTTGCAATCTCGACATAGGTTACCTGGTTCAAAAACCGGTGCCATTCTCAAACGGAATCACTTTCTGTGTCTGATAAATGCATTCTCAACATGAAGTGCACGGATTGCAATCACAGACCATCAATGACAAACTATAAAGATACTTAATAAGCGCTCAAGTATAGTAAACATTGAAATAAAAGAGAGGATGAAAAATTCACCACGTGAGGTTCTGTCCAAAACTCGCGGTCTGCATCGATATTTGGCAAGATTGCAGCATGCAACCTAAATATAATGCAACAGCAATGTTATGACACCATAAAACCTTAACAAATTTATCGCAATATACGTGGACATACGGAAAAGCCTTTTTTTTATTGTTGTTGGTGATATCGTATGTTTCTGTTCAAGCCAGAAGGATTTATAGCAAAGCTTGGTTGATTATTGCTCGAGGTCGGGTCATTACATTTATCAGACAGTTACACCTGGAAAACAAAGACCAAACAACGTTGTGTGTGCGTGAGAGAGACGAGAGATGGTTAGTTAATAACAAACCTGAAGACCCACCGAAGGTGTCTCCCTGCCTTACATCGTTATCTTTCTGATTGCAACCTGCAGATGCTTCCTTTGTATTTTCTTTCAGTTTTCGCGCGTTTGTTTGATCGGATCCTACCTTTTTTACGGAAGCAACCAGGATAAACAGAGTAACAATGATTGGCAATCGAAGAAACAAAAGCAGGAGAAATTCAAGGGACGTCGATCGGTTTCACCTGATCATCATCGATTGTTTGGCGCTTTCTGTCCTACATTTACATTTATCTTCACATCTGGACTTCCCGATAGAAGAAGCTGTTCATCAATAGCGGTTCCGGCAGTGCAATCATCACGAGAAACGGTCATTATTACTTATACAACCATCCTTTTCTTTTTGTTGTTGCTGTGTTTTTTTTTGTCTGGATAGTTGATTAGGTCGGCTGACGCGAAGCTAATGATTTCAGGAGCCGATCGCTCCTGGCGAGTTATGTTTTCTCACTCATCGAGACGTTACACGATTGGCATCAGGGCACTGCGTGATTTCAAGGTTCGAAGTTTCCCGTGTTACCTGCATTGTTCTCCTGTATATTTGCATTCGTTATCGGTTCTGGGGCAGGTAATATAAGCATATGTTGGGAGGGCCAAATTAATGTAGATGTACACTCACTAAATGAACATCTATGTATCGGGATGTAGTAACACGTCAAAACTGAAGGATGCTTGGGAAGTATGATAACTGCAAGAGTCGCTATTTTGTGATTCGCAAACCGGCTTTAGCTGAATCGGTGTTTCTTCTT
Source organism: Metrosideros polymorpha var. glaberrima (assembly GCA_001662345.2). Taxonomy (NCBI): domain Eukaryota; kingdom Viridiplantae; phylum Streptophyta; class Magnoliopsida; order Myrtales; family Myrtaceae; genus Metrosideros; species Metrosideros polymorpha. The sequence goes on along the minus strand of BCNH02000007.1, from coordinate 8,647,405 downwards.
CTTCTTTATGCGCTAGTGATTGATCTCGTCAGAGATAGGAGTTAGAATTTTTTAAGTTCATGTGATGACTGTAGGTGATGCAGTTGGTCGATAGCAGGAGATGCTATCGCTACTACATGACTGCTTCTTTATTCTTCTTCCCAGTGTCGCTTCTGAGATTTCGATGATTACTTTCTCCATTCATATCCACACGAAAGATGCATGACTAGAGTCTATATAACGCACTTGACTTCTCTTTCTGTCATATTTTCCTGTTCGTCCCGCAGTTGCAGAAAATTCATATTGTTTGTCTTTGCAATTCCTGGATTATTGAACATGGCAGTGAAGATAATACAGATTGTTATTCCCTAATTTTCTTTTTGCCAGGTCACTTAGGAATCAGAAGTTGAATGTACTCCAGCAATGGACCCGGGATTCAACGGTGAAAGTACTAAGCCTCTAAGGATGCATTCAGACAATCTCAATGGGAGTCAAAGCAGCGAGCAGTGGACGTCTGCTTTAGATGGAGAAATAACAGGTAGGATTGGTAGTGGCGAAAACTGTCCGAAGAGTAAAGATAGGAGCCGAAGTAGAGGCAGTAATCAGTCGACAGGAAATTTAGAGGCTTCGAGTCCTGACCGCGATCTATCGGCACTGTCCAAGAGCAAATCAGGGTCTATCACTTCCCTGTCTTCATCTTCGTCCGATGCATCATTAGACGATCTCTTCCAAGTAGAGGCAGGGGAGTTAATTAAGCCCAAAACAGATGGTCTCTCTCCTTCGCGAGGACATGATGAGTATTGTCCATTGAAGTTACGGAAAGAAAAGGACGCTGTTAAGGTATTTTCAAAAGCAGAACACTGCTCAGAGTCCTCCTCAGGTGCCACATCGACATCCCCCATGTCCGACGTCACGCACGAGTCGCTACTTCATAGTACGTTGCCGACGCAGTCTCCTCCAATCCAGGTGATGGACCGATCGGGCGGGTACAACCCTGATAGGATTCCATCTTCTGTATTCGAAAGGAGCAAACCTTCGACACCTGTTGAATGGAGCATTGCTTCCAATGAGTCACTCTTTAGCATCCACATAGGGAACAACAGCTTCTCAAGAGACCATGTTAGTATGCCCGCCGATTTGCTTAAGTTCGAGGAATTGGGCAGGTCCAACGAGCTCATTACTATCAGCTCGCCGCCTCCGCACGAGGTGGCATCACTTGACCGAATTGTCGACATGGAAAACACCCCCGCAGCAAATACCAAGAGCATAGAATTTACCAAGGACGTACAGAAGGAAAATGAAAATAGCGGATACGAGGAAAAGGCGAATTCTGCCGTGGTGACTTGGAGTTCCTCTCGCCTTTCCAATGAAAGCAGAGCGAGCGCCCCATCTTTCTCTTTCCCTATGTAAGTCAATACTAACTTTGAGCAGATGAATAAATAGTCGATGTCGTTATTTGCTCAAGTATTTTATGAATAAAACTAAACATGTCTTTTACATCGATTCTGCAAGCACTTCAAATGCAATGATCTTTGAAAAACTCCTTATAAGCGAGCACCTCTAAGTTTTACTTATTCGTAAAAGGTAAGCGATTATGTTTGCTTGCGAATGAAGAAACCGCCAAGAATGCTTGTTCCATGTGATCATGCATGTATGGTTCCATTTGCGATAATTTGGTTGCCTTTTCTATTTACTATGATGCATAACCTACTCTTTGAAGCATCCTTCAATCAGACATTTCAATTCAGAAAACTAGTTGACAATCGTTAAGAATGTATACCCTTCGTGTGGTTGCAGAAACAAGAAGAGTTCATGTCCGAAACCTAGGTGGATGAGGAATATGTGTGTGTGTCGGAGAAAGAAGTGTGTGTGGCCGTTGTGCTACTGTTCTAATTGTAGTCGGGCATCCTGCTACCGTAAGTGGACATGTTGCTTCTGTAAATGGCCAAGCTGCTTCTGTAAATGGCCGAGCTGCTTCTGTAAATGGCCGAGTTGCCACTGTTGTAAGTGGCCGAGTTGCCACTGTAAACGTCCGAGCTGTTATTGTCCTAAGTGTAGCTGTGCGTTCTGCTACCATTGGAACTGTAGCCGAAAACAGTTTTGTTGTTGTTCTTCTACCATGTATGATCCTCTCTCCTCTTACCTATTTGTTAGTCATTTCACTAGGAGCAAACTACTTAAGAGTCCAATGTTCTGTATCATTGAACATTTGACTTGCAATTTTATAGTTTAGTGAACCAAATTTCTCATTTGTGTGCTTCACCGAAATAGATGAAACCATATCGTTTTCTTTGTGGATTTTAATGTCTGTGTTAACTTGTGCAGATTGACAGACGTAGAGAAAAGCAATCATGCGAGACTGGATGCTCGAGGACTGTACCAGCCGCCCTCTGCGACAGAGACAACTCCCAAATCGACGGCCAGTGAGCGTGCTTGTTGCTCTTCCCATTCTTGCCGCCCTTGCCATTCTTGCCGCCCTTGCTTTTCTTGTAGCTCTTGCGATTGTTGCTGTCATCTTGGCCTCTGTCGCTAAGTTTTCGCATTCTAGGTCTTTATAAATTGTCAATCACAGTAGAGTTCTTCCACCAGTTTTTACCGACCTGCTCTCTGACAATTTCGCTTGCCCCAATCATCACATGGACTGGCCATATTACTCAGGTGCAACAGGATTGACGCCCAAAATTATTCAAATTTAAGAGAGAAAGTACCGAGGAAAAACTCAAAAGTACATCCGCTTTTGAAGGACAGAACCTTCTAACCTACCCTAATAAAACTTGCCAAGAGCTCGTTTCCGTGCTGCTTTTGGGCAAACATAATGGAAAATCTAACATCTATCCCCTTTTGAAGGACGAAACCAACGACGCAATCTTTTGCAATAGCTGTTTCTCCGAAGGGGAGGTCCATTCTTGATACCTGTGGAGGCTCCCTGTGAAATCTGTGAAGAGTCCATCCACTCCCATCTTGTTTATCCAGTAATCATATTCGACGTACGGGTCTTGATGGAACTCAAAGTGCAGGAACGAATTCTCGTTGCGGAACGTGTAAGGGTGCACCTGCAACGCAAGACCAGAATTCGTAACCAATCACATTTCCTGCACAATTTTGTTTTTCCACCTCAACAATTACTGTAAATGAAAGAATGATTGTGTACACGCATAGCCTCTGCAGTATTCCCTGAATTGATGCATCTTGAGAAAACAATGTCAAGTCTAAGGAACTATGGAATACCATGTAGTGTAGACTGGATGAATTTAGCTTGTTATAATCAATTTAAAGTAATCAGGTTAGTGTTATTCTGCAGAAATTATCATTACCATCATTGATAGGGCAAACTAACAATTGGATAATATGCTTAAGTGGGCCAAGAACTCACCTGCATGCCGAGAGCATGTGCTTTCGCTATGAGATCAGTCGCTCTCTGCAAGTAATTATCCGCCGGAGGAACAACAGTATCCTTCCATGGTCCGATTCCCATCACATAATCTTTGATATAGTTAAAATATTTGTCCGAGGTGATTTCGTTGTATGTCTGCACAAAGCCGTAATTTCATCAGGAAAGAAAACAAAGTAGATAAACTACATTCAATTGCAAGACTAACCCTGACAAGAAAGAGGTCGAACCTGATTAGTGTCCTCCGTTCGTATCGTCACATCATCAATCAAGAAAACTTTCGGCAAGTCTGTGAGATTGGAGATATATACAAGTGAACTTGGCGCGAAGCTCTGGATGAAGGCAGGTCGCTTCAGCCAGTCTTCCGACAGGTACGAACCCGTGTATCCGTATTTCTGGAGGGTCTCCACAAATCTGTCTTCGAGCGTCTTTCCATCGGACCACTTGACCTGTTCTAAGAAATATGAGTTGCTGATGACTAGAAATAGCGTTTTGCAAATGAGACACCAAAAACAAAAGTATTATAAGTCAACTCAACATTGTACAATAAACATATAACTTACGTGTTTGTTAACAAAAACTGGATTTTTTATCTCTGGATATATCCCAACAGTTCTTTTCGCATCGAGCGCAATTGAGATGAACTCTTCGAAGGTGATCAGCTGAAACTTTCCTGAAAGTCACACTCTGGTCAGAATAAATAGCCAGCTTTTGCCAGCAGATAGGGGCCAGAAACAGAGAATGAGGAACTTAGAAAACTTGATTCTGCTCTTCAAAAGGAAAAAAAGGCAGTCATTGGTTGCCCATTTACATAGCTTCTCCATTCATACGCCTTTCTCATAGATTTTACAGAAGATAACAATGTGATGACATGAGACGACTCGACCGAATCATTCGGTTGATGTCGTACAGATGGGAACAAACCATTGTATTGCTGATCCCGGAAATCATATCGTTGCTTGGCTCGCAGTGTTTTCAACTCGTCCAGAGTAAAGTCAACTGCACATGACCAAGTAAATGTGATGTAGCTATAAGTAGATGAACTCGACAACCCGGAAGAATGCCAAAGTTACTGGTAACAGAGAAAGGTCTGTACTTCTGTACCGACAAACCATCCGGTGGTGTTGACCCATTGAACTTCGTATGTGGTCCTCCGGTCGGCGAACTCTTTGTGATCTGCGACATCAGTCGTATCATCCAGCATCACGTCATGATTGCAGACCAAGATTCCATCTTTGGTGGCCTGGATATCTGTTTCTATGAAGTCTGCTCCCTCATTAATAGCTCTCTGTCATGAAAAACTCGATGTTCCAATGACATTCCGTTAACTCAAATCCATTCATCTGTGCTTAGTTCCAATCGAAATTATTTTTGCCGGATAAACTAAAGTGACTGCTCGACAAAGAAGAAAATGGGAAAAAAAAACACACCAAGTTGGCGCTTTTCCTAATTCCCACGACAGAACATATGTCGAGTACAATTTACTTCAGCTCGAAAATTCAGATTGCTGTTTGTAAACAATTTCCAGGACTAAAAGTGAACTATGTGAAAACAGAGAGTGCTAGCGGAAACCAAAGGGGGCGAAAGCTAATCGGGAAGCGAGATTTCACCATGTAAGCAGGAGCCGTTTCTTCTGGAAACTCCCCGTTCGACCCTCGGTGCGCGACATTGTACGGGCGAAATGTCTGGAGGGGTTGTTTCTCGGCTTGAGGGACGCTACTCGGCAGAGGATACGTCAAGGGTCTTCCGGCGCTTACACTAGCAACGGCAGATGTTAAGATGACCGCAAAAACTACACAGCCTGCGAATTCACGACACATGATTCAATGCATATCCAAGTCGGCAAACCATGGCAATGGAACGAGAAAGTCAAAACATAATGAACAAAAGAAAGAAAAGCAAGAGAATAATGCATCCGAGTTTTTACTGATCAAGGCCATGTTTCTCTTCATCTTGACTTGCTCTGCAGCTGCTTTAGGAGCCCCTTGTTTTCCTTTCTTCTTTCTTTTTCTTTTTGTCAGGGGTTCGAGATTTCCATTCGGATGTTTGTTGTTGACTCTAAGATCTAATTGCAGATTTGGTAGTCTTGAAAAAGATCCCGTAGTTTGTTCCAGTCATCCAAAGAAATCAGATTTTCCATTCTTTTCTGTTTCTCTCTGGATATCGTGGATTTGCATGTACATGCAAGTCTATTGTGCAGAGTGGAGAACTACCAAAAAAGTCATGAACTTTTTTTTTACCAATTAAAATTTAAACATTTTACATTTGTGTCAATTTAATTCATAATTAACCCTGAGAATGTATATGTCAGGATATATATATATACGCACATAAGTGAAAACCTAAATTGCTGAGCTTCAATTTTAAAAGTAAAACTCAAAAAACCCAAATAAAATGATAAATGAAGAAATGAAGCATACCCTTGCATTGCTTTGAGCATAATAAAGGAAAATGCATACGTATACGAGCTCCATTGTGAGCCTAACGATGTTGACGACAATGATGAGAATATCTAGATTGACAAAGCCGTAGATGCATTTTCGGTACAATGAAATCACAAACTTTTGATAAGTGCAAAAGTCGAGTAAATGAGACGACTGGCATAAGAGTTATGCTTGGTCAAAATTTAGTCAAAGTTAGATTAAAAAAAAATACGCAAACATTATTTTCCATATTTTTCAAAAACTTTTATTGCTCTTTAACAAGCTTTCGAAATCATGAAACTACTTCATTAAATCTACTCAACGCTCAACATTACTAAATGCGGTACAAGTCCAAAACCTTTTTTTAATCATTTTTTTACAATGGGGTCACATGTTTTCCGTAAAAGTAAAAATTTAGTAAATGGAACGTCGGACGAAGAAGTTACACCCAATCAAAAATTGATCAAATTTAAATTAAAAAAAGGCAATATATCATTTTTCAAAAAATTTCCCTGCCCATGCACTTATTGTGTTGTACCAGTGAAAACCCATCGACTAGCACGTTATCTTGAGAATCAGGGTAAAACATAAATTACCAGAGCTAACTCATCCATATACCAATGTCCGCCACTGGCGAGGCCGGATAACGCATATCAGATTTGACCATTACTAACAATGACGGAACTCAAGGCCTCAACCTTAAGCAAATGTGAACATGCACAAGCAATTTATTCCGGCACCGTGATCGCGATGTTAACAAGCATTTATTTGCTTAATCCCTGCGTGCTGACGTTTCTTTTTCCTTTATTTCTCAAGCAGTTTAAATTGTCCGACCGCTCTCGACCAGAAAAGGAGGGTAGAATCCGACACGACCCCGTCACTCGAATATATATGACTCGTTCATATGCGTAACATGACTAGGTAAAGCCACAAATCAAACCTCCTGGGGGGATGAACTGAAATCAGAGACAAATTTCAGTTACCAAGTTGTAAACTTTTTGTGTCATTGCACGCCTCACTGATCATCCAGGGAAAGAGGGCATCTCGGATTTGTATAGATCGATTCAGATGAAGAATGGGAAAGCAAATCAAGAATTCAAAAGATTCCAGAGAGAAACAAGAAGATTTTTGAAAAACCTCTATCCCTTCCAGGTCCGTCCCCACTATTTCTTTCGGGGGGGCAACAGAGCTACTACTATCACTGAGAAAAAACAGGATTTGTGCTGATAAATATATGCCTTCGAGGGTTAGCGACATCACCTCCGCCGGCGTGCTTGACGAACTCCGCGGGTGAGAGGAAATTCCCATGGCACACGCACACTATCCTAACTTCCTCTCCCTTCCCGTACTTATACAGTATGCCTTCTATTCTCTTCCCGTCCGGACCGTCGCCGCGCGTGAAAACCCAAGGCATATCCACTGTCGCGTTCGCCACGAAATCTTTGCCCCCATTATCCACAGAATCGGGTTTCTTGCACGGACTCTGTGTTTCTGCTCTTGTTAGAGTATTGCTCAGATCCTCATCCACCTCAGACGTAAGGGTATGCACCAGTTTATTGTTTGGTTCTTGCAGGTGCTGGTTAACGATGGAGCCGTTGTCGTCCCTGCAACTGCTCGATCCTGGGAATAGAAAGGACAAAAGTTAGGATGACAAAATTGGACAAGAATTACATATTATGACCCGTCGGCTACCCCACAAAATGAAGACATAGAAGTCGTGAATGTTGTAGGTCTTTGCAGCTGCAGAGGTTGCAAGCAAATGAGAGGATGATTTTTTTATGTCCAGACAGTTGAAATGCCGCAAACTATCCTGTAGCCAATCAATACAAATAAATCTACGCTAATTTTTTTCTTCTTCTTTTTGCTTAAACACGATCAACTTCAGTTCTAAAACAGCCATGCACCAAGTAGCTTCATCCTGACAGCTTAATTTAAGCAAACAAGCAACACCAGTTGGGAAATAAGTGGCTCAATTTTACAGTCCCAGCGGTTCTCGACCAAAGATCACAATATGAGAGACCTAACCATTATGCGAGGTGAAGTGGGACTTGCATCACAAATGGGAAGAAGATTTTGCAAAGATCATTTTATGAATAATATGCCTACTCAGCCAAGAAAAAAAAATTGAGTCCCCACTAGCAAAGTTACCCTTCTGTATTAATTTCTCCAAGTGAATTCAGCTCAATTCAGATAAATCATACTCGACTATGTTCAAACCAACTTTTACCAATTCTTTACCTACACATCACAAGAGGGACATTACTATTTGGCGAGAATGTCCACATCCGCATAAGACTCAGTCCAGCTGAATTCTAGTTCAGGAGTGTTCCCTTCTGAAGCCACATCTAAAGAAGGCAGTACTAGACATGGATGTCACTTCTGCTGAGAGAGCATGATCTCATAGTTATCAAATTAAAAATCAGTCAAAGCTAGGGCAACTCTCACTGATCTTCAGGTGTAGTGGCAGAAGACTGAAAGCATTATCATCGAAGATAACTTTATCAATATGACTCGTGCTCCGGGAACGAGATTAGTAAACTAAACAACTTCATTATTTGGAATGATCCTTGCTCGCATTTTGCCATCATACGGTACATGTATCAATTAAATGCATCGTAACTGCAAAAGCCAGCAGCATGCTCACTCATTCCCTGAAACGTGCAAGGGACAATCAAAGGGAGATCTCTTGGCAGTCCTAACCACAAATGTCTTGCCTATTCGACGATACTGCCCATGCTGATGGTTCTCGAGCTCAATTTTATTACCACAAAGTCCACCACGACCGTCATATGAACACATATGTTATCTAAATCATTCAGCATTAGTTGATAGAGCACTTAAATCAACCTTGTCAAGTAAGCACTCCAGACAGTACCCCAGTTCTCAATGTTCACTTTCCAATGACCACGAATAAGACAGGCCAACAAACCATCGCACATTTTCTTAACTTGAAGTGAAGAAAACAGATCCAGCAGGAACAAAGAAGGAAAAATCACCACATTACCTTGAATTAGAGCAGTTTTAATATCTGATTCTGACCTCTCTAATGAGATCTTTCCTTGTGCCTCCAACCCTGGCACCGCCGATCCGCCTCCGCCGCCGCCAGATGCTCCGCCCTTCCCTTTGATCCCCACGTCGCCTCCGGCACCAATCAGGGCCTGTTTGGCTGCTTCGGCCCAACCAGCCAGCCCAAAAGGCGGCACCTTACTACTGTAACACCTCATGGCATTTTCAGGGAGTTGGAGGATTCCATCGTTTATGTATGATTTGATTTCTCGTACATGGCACACCCCATTAGCCACCAAAAACTGATGCTTATCCCTCGCATTCAACCCCAATTTGCCCTCGATTTCGGGCCTCTCTTCGTCACAGCCACCTTCCCTGTCGGTCCTCAAGCTCCTCTGCCTCTCCAACCGCCTCCTCTTCGCCTCCATCCGCCGCAGCGTCTGCATTTCCTTCCTCTTCCTCCACTCCTCCTCTGTCTCCGTGGGCAATGAGGAGGTCCTCATGAGAGACGGGTACGGCACAGACGGCAAGGTCGTGGGGTTGTCCTCTTCGCCCAAGAGGGTCATTGCCCCAGCTATCGACGACGACCGGAACAGCTTGCTGGAGCTCTTGTCGACGCCGAACTTGCCGCCAAGCGACAGCCCGAGATTCAGCTCGAGCTCCTCCGTTTCTTCGTTGGGTGTCCTGTACTCTGGCCGGCGCGCGCTACTGCTTGAACACATGAACTTCTGCAGCAGATCTCTTGAGCACTTCTCCATTTCTTCTCGCGAAAAAGAGAAGAAAAAAAGAGAGGAAGATTCAAGTGACTCTTGTCCTTCTTTCCTATCGAGAATTGGACAGTTTCAGCAACTACCAGCCTCGATGCAAAGGAAAAGCAACTTCTCGATCCGATTCAACAGTACCCACATCGCGAAAC
>BCNH02000007.1:8470576-8636724 GCA_001662345.2 Metrosideros polymorpha var. glaberrima | reverse complement strand
TGAAATATGGTCTATAAACTTTTAATTTGTTTAATATAATATTTGATTTTTTTTTGTAGATGTTCAAATTAATTCTTGAATTATATAAAAAAGTTCAATGTAGTCTTTTCATTAATTCAAGTTCATTGATAACATTAAACATTTCATAAGTTCCTTTGAGAACTAAATTAATTATGCACCAAAAGTCTTTAAATCATATTGCACATTGAACTAAAGTTTATGAACTACATTAAACAAATTAAAAGTTCATAGATCACATTACACGTTAAGTCAAAGTTTAGAGACTATTTGCTCATTTTTCCATTTTCATAATATTTGTCGGTTAACTTGAAGTTGCACAAGATTTTTAAGACAATTTTCATTCCTATTGATAAAATATAATTTCCCATGGAATATATTGTTGCAAAATCTTTAAACACTATTCATTTATTTTTAATCGTTTACTCGGAAAACGAGATCACGTCACGTCCGGATCGAGAGAACTTTTGTATTAGCATCTGGGATTTAGACTCATACGACTTGAGAATCATAATTTCTATACATGAGTTCGCTCGAGGTTTCCCAATCTTTTAAATTCGTTCTTTTACATTTTCTTTTATTTCGATTCGGGTTCATGTTCCTTTGTTTTTGTTTTCCTCACCCAAAATAAAAAAATGTTGCAAGTTGTTGGAGGGGGGTGGGTTCAGTTGTTGTCGTAAAGAGAAAGAGTGATTTAAGTGTCCACTATCTCAACTTGGTCCCCACTTGAGATTGAATGAATAATTGCAAGTGTTGGGCGATTCCAAAAAAATTTCAGACCGTCCAACATAGAATATTAGGACTGTTGATTTGGAAAATAATATTATGCAAGTTGATTGATAAATTATTGACTGAACCTTCTTTTTTCTTCCTGAATGAGGACCGCCAAATCTTTGATTATCGATTAAAATACATGAAATTCGCAATGATTCTCAATCTCAAATTGGTGAATTAATGATGATAGCTTAAGATGAAAATACGATTATTAAAATACGGTCTTCGATTTTCAACGAAAGAAGCTTCTGAATAATCAAAATTGATTGTGTGGGGGCAACACGGAAAATATTCCCATTTTCTTGTTCCCTCAAGAAAGGTGGTGGAAAATTTAATAAAACGAAATGGTGGGACAAGGGCGACCGATTTGATTAATTGTTTTCTGGTTTTCTGGTTTTTTTTTTTTTTGCTTTGCTTTTAGGTTAATCTTTGCTGCTACCCACTTATCCAATTCTTGATTAAGATTGGATTATTATAAGCAACTTAGCCTTTTGATCGGCAAAAAACCACATTCCAAGCCTCGTGTCAATTTGACCACCACGTTTTCAATACTGATTCATACTCCAAAAATCGATGATCAAGTATCTATTTGAATTTCCAGGTGTTGGGGATCGGATGGATATTTTACCACACGTTTTTAAAATATCAGGATTATTATCTTGACAGATATATAGCATACATTCTTAAACTAAAAACGAGTGTTGAGACAAGTGAGTTGCGATTAGAACGGGAGAAATATTATTATGGTAACAAACCTCGAATGAGGTTGCTTGCAATGGTAGCTGAGCCCAAGCGGGGATCTTAAGTTGAGCATCGAATGTTTTTCCTATCCCAACGTCAATTAGCCTAGGTCGTTGCGGTGGTAAATAAGTATAACATCTCGATGTTACATATCGGATGAGAGAGATCGTTTTGGGCGGTTCATACATAAACACCAGTTTCGAACGGACAACACCTTATGTGGGCACTTAGAGTAGTCATTTTTTAGGCTTCACTCACGAGAAACGGATCAGGTCATTACAAATTACATAAGAGCAGTGCCCACTTCAATAAATTTGTGGTGTGTGAACGCATTAGTCCCATAACAAAACTGATACCGCATATCAAATAGGAGAGGGTAGCAATAGGTGATGTAATCTAACACTAACGAGGATGTCAAGTCCATAAGTAAGGGATCTCATAACATCCAACGTTCAATATTGGATAGGAGATGCCCTTCCGAGAGATACATAAGTAAACGCCCATTCCGAATTGGCACCACCTTGTGTAGTCGCTTATAGTACTATTTTTGGCAGGTTTAGCCCATGTGAAAATGGTAAGATCATTGTAAGAAGCCTCGTGCAACCTCAGAAGTCGTGATTGCAATAAAAGAAAATAGAATGAGGAGTTCCAATGAGGCTGCCTACACCATGTACTCTGAATCCTCTAAAAATCGAGGACGTTGGTTTGGACTCACGACAACAACCATGTCTTAAGGATCCATAGGAACTTAGGTTGTCCGAAAAAGCGAAAATCGGAGGACACACTCAACATCTCGAGCTCACTATGGATCTAGATAATTGATATTACAATATGACACATATATATCTTAGATTCTAGATGAGATCCATTTTTTTTATGAGATTATATATTAGATTTAGGACCGCTATTAATTTATAATACTATTTTTCTGGTTGCCACGAACGGTTAGGGTATTAAGAGAATTTCAGTTTAGAAACATAATGTTATTTGTTCAAATCCCATCAAATGCGTGTAAATTATTTTGGATTTAAGTAACGTGCACGAGCCAAAAGCTTGAACTTAATCAATTTATTGGGCTTGTAGAAAGAAAACAAATGAGATGAATATTTTGATTTTTTATTACGGTGTATCTAAATATGTTTATTCATCCACTTCATATGTTCACTTTCAGATTCTAATTTTCAGCTCTCTTGAATGACATAAATTATTTTTGTGATGGCAAGATTTGGATGTTGAACTTAAGAGTTGTATTTCACTCCATAAAAATATGAAAAAAAAAATCGCAAACCCTATCAATTGATTGATAATGAAATGCTGTCCAAACATCTAATAATCTCCTCCTTCACATCATTTGGAAAGCCGTATATCAAGAAAGAAAGAAAAGAAAGATACGCTGCTTCAGCATCACCAACCCCCGACTGATTAAGCTCTCAGGGTCGTCGATCAGACGAAACCTTGACCGCCCGTCGATCGAACGGTGGAAAACCCAGAACAAAGTCGCGTCACCGTGGCTCCACAAACCATTGACTCCGGTCTCGCGACGTTGACCATCTGACAGCAAAACCTGCGACGACGTGCACGCGTGAACCACGTGGTCCCGCCCGACTGCACGCAAGCGGCAACGCCGGGTCCCACTTCTTGGGCAAGTTGCGACGAACGACACGAGCGCTTGTCAATCTCCGCCACGTGTCGATAAAGGAGAGGAGTGTCTACGTGCGAAGAAGCAGGTGATGGGTCCCACCGTGGGTGTCATGGCTACATCAACTGATGGAGGTGCTGTCTTGCGCAGTTCAGGTGCGTTCTTCTTTGGAAAAATCATACAAATAATTTTTAAACTTTGACTTTAATGTGTATTGTTATTTTTAAATTTTTAATTTATTCAGTGTAATTCATGTGCTTTAGCTAAATATACACTGTAATTTATAAACTTTTAATTTATTTAATGTGGTCCTTAAATTTCTGATGCATGTTCATTATATATTTTGAACTATATGAAAATATTCAACATTATCATTTCATTAATTTAAATTCAATGATAATAATTCAAGGACTGATCATATATCAAAATTTTAGGAACCACATTGAACAATTATAAAGTTCAGGGATAACATTGCACATTGAGCTAAAGTCCATGGACCATATTGAACAAAGTAAAAGTTTATGAACTATATTGCACATCAGACCAAAATTCAAGGACCATTTGTTCCATTGCCCTTTCTTCTTTTTTGCCAGTTGGGTGACATAAAAGAGAGAGATCTAAAAAAGGTTAAAATAGAATCCACATCAAGCATCCATCTAAGATAGATAAAAAAAATTACATCAACACAACTTCGTTGAACCCATCATCACAAAAAGAAAAAAGAAAGAAAGAAAACAGCCACAACATGTCAACACTAAACCTACCCCCACATCTTATCACTTCTGCCTCTTCGAGCAATTTCTAGCCTTTGCACATTTGCCTGTAGGATTCACACTGATAGGGCCCACCACTAATGCCACTTGCACCTTTGCATGTATGTCTCTGAACCTGCAAAGCGTATATTCGTTTTAAAGTCTAATTGACGAAGCAAGAATGACACAATGGATTTATTGAAGTACTAACCAAAATTTTTTGCATTCAAAATCATGTTTGCGATGATGTAGACCTGATATTCTTAATTGGACATGTCGAACTTTTGTGTCTCTTCTTCAAGCAAGTTTGACATGTCATCTTCATTCTAACTTTCGACATTCTAGTTCCACTTGCCACCTCACTTTCCTTCCTTAATCTTTTCTATTTATGTTTATCGGGCTTCGCCCTAACTGGAAGTGGTTTCGATAGCTCCTTATTAGTCTGTTTCCAAAATCTATCCTTGAATTAGCATCATCATGTTTTGATATGTAGTTAATAACTTAGCCTTCTTATTACACTAATCAACATAGTCATATGCATTATCTTGCCCATGATTTAAGGTGGATTTGGTTCAACATTTGAAAGGAGTTTTCAGCCTGAATGCTCCTTTGCGAAATGCTGAACTGTATGACAAGTTTTTTCCAAGGGAGCATCCGGCCAAGTTCTGGCCTTGGAAAAGCTGAAATGCTGAATGCTTGAGGACCAGCATTCAGCATTCAGTATTTAGCATTTCAACTTTCCTAAGGTTAGCATTTGGTCGAATGCTCTTTTGAAAAAAACTTGCCAAACAGTTCAGCATTTCGCAAAAGAGCATTCAGGTTGAAAGTTCCTTTCAAATGCTAAACCAAACCCACCCTTATAGCAGAAATGGCATGGGACAAGAGATTTCAATAAGCTATCATCTTCTACAAGAGCAGTCTCTCTTGAACACATCCACCACGTACTTCTCACCTTTATCCATCATCTCATACCTAATCTCACCATTTCATATCACATGGCAGTATGTCGCACCAACTTTATTTTTTTTTTTCTAACTATCTTACGATTCTTGAACTATAGTCCTTTCTCCACCAAGCACACGCATCCCTTTGTGTATGCATACTGACCATCGCTCTCACCCACATCAGCACCTTGACCATCACCCTCATATGCCTCATCGATTACAAATTTTCTCCAAATACCTCAATTAACCCATAATGCAAATAACTGAAAACTAGATCGACAATATTGCTCTCATTGTATATTTATGTCAACCCATCTCCTAGAGACTTTCCAAGAATCTTGAAATAAAGCTTTTTGAACTTACTATGTACTCCATTCTCAATGTCAATGATGAAACTTTCATAGTTCAAACCATATCAAGTTTTACTAAATCAAACTTTCCCCAACATATTTAAGCATTGGGCGATGAGAAAAATTCCCACAATTGAAAAGGTAGACCCATGCTGACTTATTGCTCATCTCGACCCTACACAAAAAATGCAAGGTTCATTGTATAATCGCGCTTATTCATCATATAATCTAAGGCACGTGACAATATTTCACGTAGTTCGATTAAGACATATGTAATAGCAATGCAAGAATGGGAGGATCGATATGGGTACAAACATTTGTCAACAAACTGGTGTAAGACCTTATTTGGTTACATACAACACACTCATCAATGGCCATTGTAGGGTCGGAGACTTAAAAGAAGCAAGGAAGTTTGTGGAAGAAATGAAATTGATAGGATTAAATCCTGACAAGATCACATACACTATGCTCATTGATGCAATGTGCAAAGAGGGAGACATGGAATATGCTTTAGATGTTAGGAAGGAAATGGTTCAGAAGGAAATGGTGACTTCCCTCCAAACTTTACTAGCCAAACCAAGACAACTATGACTGCATAAACGGTCCATCTATTCATCATAGTCTCATTGAAACCATTTCCTACTTCCTTCCAACGTCACCAACAAAAGACCAGGCATCCTGTGCACGAACTGACCTTTCGTGTACAGACCAGGCATCACCAACTGACCTTTCCTTCCAACATCACCGACAAATTCAGCAGACCAAGCATCCTCAAATTTGACGAGGTTTTAGAGGAGAGAGAGAGAGAGAGACGGACTGACCTTTCCCAAAGGAAATTGAAGCCATAAGAAGACGAGGGCAACTTGATGAAGGTGAAGGGCGTCGGGCGACAAACGAAGGCAACTGACGATTTGGGTGAAAGGGAGCTGAGGGAGCGATTGATTTGGGCGCGAAAGGGAGCTGAGGAGCGATCGTATGGGCGAAACGGAGCTGTTTCGATAATATTTTTTTTCGACCAATTTTTTTAAAGGGAAAACCGGATCGTTTTCCCTCTCCCCACTTGGAATCCATATCAGACTTTTCCGGCCAAAATTGGCTAATTGGACTGAATTGGTTTTAGGACTAAATTGGTCGAATTGAAAGGTGTATAATTACATTGGTACAAATGTAATAGGTTTATGACTTTTTTGGTACTTTTCTTCCCTTGAATGTGGTGGGATTCACGTGGGCATTACCTGATCTAATTGTACATGTGAGTTTGGATTCACTATACCGAATGCACCCAAGTATCTCTCCATTTCGGGGAAGTTTCTTTCAATGGAGATCACATTTACTTATTTAGACATGAGGTTTTTTTTTTCTTCGAAGAAACATCCGTTTTTTTTTTTGGGGTCGAAAAAACACCCGATTTTGATTATACCCAATTGAACACATATCCTCCCAAGAAATATTTTTAGATATATTATTAAGGAATAAACCATCAAAATTTATTATCATTTAATTGCCCCCCACCCCCAAAAGAAACTGCTATATGTTTCTTTTCTTTTTTTCTTTTTTTAACAAATCTTCCTTTGCGTCGTATTTAATTCAAAAGAATATGCATCATGGACAAGTAAAAGGGATACCTTTCTACACATCTACAAGCCTTTACAACCCATTTTAACATCCCTTAATCACAAACAAAACCATCCAAATGAACAAAACTACCAACTAAGCCCCCATACTCATTTCGTAGTTACGATAATTTCACATTGAATAATCATGTTGATAAGATAGTATTACAGAGAATAATCGTTTTTAAATAAATCGAAACTATAAGATATAATCATAGATTACAGAGAGGATGTCTTTACTTTATTTGATGGGAAGAGACAAATCAAATAACGAGGAAATGTTACATTTGCTGTTTCTCAGTAAAGTAGGTAATAATTAAACATGACATGATTTCATTACTCATCCCATTTGGATGACAATCCTATTCCGTCGTATATTCTTCTGCCATTTGCTTGTGAGATAGTGCGATACTAAGGTCATAAGGAAAATAAGTATTTCTTTTATACAAAGACTTTTATTAGTGAGTGCACCCAAGACACTTATTAAACACCCAATTGAGAAAAAAATTGTAATTTATGAAGCGCTATCTCTCTAATGTTATTTACAATCAATACATTGAGTTAAACAATTAACATGACACGGTGGCCGAAATTACTACATGTCCACCCGCTACAGTGGTCAAGATTATCAAACACATCCTAACGTATTAGAACCTGGGACTAGAATGTCAGATTGAATGCCTCAATCCAGGATCACCAAAGATGATGAATGATAGACAAGCACCAACATATCATTAGAACAAATAACATGTGTAGACAGGTAATAGTTAATTGAAGGAGAGAAAATTACCAAAAAAGTCCTAAACCTATTGTAATTGTGCTAATTCGGCCATAAACTTTTTTTTTTGCCAGTTCAGTTCTAAATCTTTTGCAATTGTTTCAGTTCACTCAATTTGGTGAATTTTGGCCAGCCGGCGCTGATGTGTTCGCCGGTTGACGTTGACGTGTCAATTTTTTTAATAATAATTTTTTTTTTCAAAATTTTTAATTAATTTTTCATTTTTTTTTCTTTTTCTCCTCCCCTCCCCTTCTTCTTCCTCCAGCCAGTGGTTAAAGCTTGGCAACTAGCCAGAAGCGACGGCCAGCGAGGCTCACCCCTTTTGCCACTGGCGAGGGGGCGAGGCTCGCCCTCTCTAGTGGCGGTGGGGGCAAGCCTTGCCTGACAATCGGCAAGGACAGTCATCGCCTCTGGCCGGTTACCGAAGCTCGACGACTAGTTAGAGGAAGAGGAAGGGGAGAGGAGGGGGAAAAAAGAAAAAGAAAAAGAAAAAGAAAAATTCAAAAAATTGATACGTCAACAATGCTGGTCGGCTAAAATTTGCCGAATGGACAGAATTAGAACAATCGTGAAAGGTTTAAGACTGAATTAGCAAAAAAAAGTTAGAACTAAATTAACACAATTGCAATAGGTTTATGATTTTTTGGTAGTTATCCCA
The DNA here is from genome assembly GCA_001662345.2 of Metrosideros polymorpha var. glaberrima. Lineage (NCBI taxonomy): Eukaryota > Viridiplantae > Streptophyta > Magnoliopsida > Myrtales > Myrtaceae > Metrosideros > Metrosideros polymorpha. The sequence continues at coordinate 8,628,457 of BCNH02000007.1, read as the reverse complement.
ATCAAAATAAGAACCAACATATTATTAGAACAAAGAATACTAGTCCATTTTATCCACATCCATGTAATCCAAAGTGGTGGTTTCCTCTAAAGATCCATGCAATTATTGCTAACTATGGTGCATGGGAAATATCATATAGCCTTTTTATTGAGGAGGAGGACCCCATATGTGTTGAAATTTTCATACGGTGCTCACTTGAGGGCCATAACTTATGTACAATGTTCGCTTGAGTGCAATAACTTTTCTTCCGATCACTTGAGTGCCATATAGCTTTTCAATCAATCACCACAAGTGTCATGCCATGTTAGATTTCCGGCACTTGGGTGAAACATTTTTAAAAAGTTATGAAACTTAAGTGATCGATTCAAAGTAATGGCACTCGAGTGATTATTTTTTAGAAGTTGTGGAACTCAAGTGATTGAAAAAAAAAATTATGGCATTCAAGCGAGCGCGTACAAAAGTTATGGCACTTGTGGTGTTCTCATCCCCTTTTTATTGCCTTGGTAACTCTGATTCCAATTCATATAAACCTAGAATTGCATACTCGGTCAAGCAAATCACAGAGCGGATAGAAGGAAAAGCAACTTCCAACTCTCAAAATGGAACGAAATGTCACTTATGTATAAGAAGAAATTTCGCATTGTTATTGTAATATATATATAGATGCGCCCCTAAACCCAACCCATTAAAAAGACCCAAGCCCAGTCCATGTCTCTTAAAGCTTAAACCCAAGCCCATCTTATGTCCTCTTCAACAGATGAAGCGTTGGAAGCCAGCGAGAAAATCGGGAAGAAGGAAGAAGCTCGCTCGTGGAAAAAGGGGAAAAATAAAGGAGAGATAGAAATTTTACGCGCGCGTAGCTGTTTCGGACGTGCCGATAGGCCGAATGGGCCGGGTAATTACTTAAGTCTATTATTCATCTAATAAAAATTGTTTTCGAAATTACGCTATCTAATTCGATTTTAATTATTTAAGTCTATTATTTATCTAATAGAAATTATTTTTGAAATTACGGCACAATTTCGAATTTTGAGCTATCTAATTCGATTTTTGAATTATTAAGTTTCGACATTTCATGAAAATGAAAATCGTATATATAAAAAGCGCTGTGGGAAATGCCTCTTTGTTAGAGACTGATTTAAGCACCTATAAGACTCTCATTCGCAACGATATCCACTGCGAGCCCTGTTATTGCATAAAAGACACCACCTTCAGGCCATCATTTGGTTTTTCCCCCATTTTTTTTCACCGTGAAAGAGACGAGGGAGCGAGAGTCACTGACTCCTCCGATCGTGGCCGAAGGACAGACGCATTGCGGCGATCGTTGCGGTAGACAGGCTTCTCGATTCTTTTGTGATTCTTGTCGTGTGATTTGATCCTGTCGTTGCTCTGGAGAATTTTCTGTCTTCTCGGTCTCGCCTTACCTTTTCTCTCGTGGGTTTTTGGTTTTTGTTTCAGTGGACGATGATGCTGTGCGGTATGGAGGTCGAGTTCTTTCCCGTCGGCTCCGGCTCAGCAGACGGTACTCCCTTTCTCTCTCGGTTGATGTATTTAGCGTTGGCTTGCTCGTGAATGCGTGTGTGCATTCGTGTGGGTACGCGAAGAATGCATGCGATTCTGTGAGTGCGATACGGCTGTGGTTTCTGATTTCGTGTATAGTGTGGTAGCTACGCATGCGCTTCTTGGGCCTTCAATACCCAGTTACTCTGCTTATGCTTTGTTCCTGCGACCCCTCTGCTCATGGTCATTTCGTGAAAACTCTTCGCCATTTGCTGCGACTTGTTTCTTTATTTTATTTTCTTTTTCATTTCTGTCGTGGATGTCGTGAAATGGTTTTCGCCGTTATGATCCGCCTGTCTGTCCAACGCTCTCGTTTGTCGGCACGGCAATTGAGTCTGTGCGTGCCGATTTTAATGACTGAGCAGAAAAGGATGGCCAGGAAAGTTGCACACGCATATATGGGAAAGTCGGGTGACGATATAATCATGTCATTGGAAAGAGTATGCATTTATTTTTTTCCTTTTGGAAGTTAAATTTTTTCGTAGGTCGTGTTTGTACGCTTTTAGTTTCGATTGCTTTTTTATCGCTTCGTCATTTAGCATACTGGGTTAAATTGAGGAATCAATGGATTTGGCACTCATAACATATAATCCTGATGAATAACATAGGGTAGAGCATCTGGTGTGGCTGTAGCATGCTATTCGAGAATTCTGTGGCATGGAGTGCACCAGTAAGTGAAATGAAAATAATGTGGAGGGTCCCTTGTTTAAAGCGTGGTACGATAGTGCTAGGCTTCTTGTAACTATGTAGTTGAAATAAGATGTGATCGATAAATTATATTCGCAACAGTGCGCAAGAGTAATATGACATAAATGTAATATGAATATAAAAGTCTAATGGGTGGTCAAGTATTGTGATGTAGGGAAAGTTGATTTCATGCCCATATTGCTATTGTAAATTAAATGGCATGCTTGTATAAAATCACTCATTGTTGGGTAGACAGAAAGCTTTGTTCTCTATGAGGCTTCTCAAGTGTAAGATGAAAATTTTCTTGTACTGCGATAAATTTGGCGATGCCAACTTTTGGCTTGTACAAGGATGTCTGAGACTAGAATTTGTCAGTTTCAATTGATCTATTACTATTTAAGAGAAGAATTTATTAGAAATAAGTATTATCTGTAAAAAGGTTGGAGTGGCTCCAATAGAAGAGAGGGGGGGAAACGGGGATGGTGGTTGTGGTGTGGTCTGGGCATATGAAGTGATGATAGCAGGATGCTTCACTGAGAAGGTGTGATTTGATGATAGGGAAGTGGGTCAGAATGAGTAGGGGAAAACCAAGAACATTTGTATAGGACTGCTAAAATAGGTTTTCAGATGCTTTTGGTTTTTACTGTTATGAGGACTTCATACTTGATACATTGTGAGAATAAAGAGGATTAATGCATCCTGCCTTGTTGCTGCTGCTGTTGCTGTTGCTGTTTTCTTTTTCAATTGTTGTAGATGTGTACTTAACTGTACATCTCTAAATCACTTCTCCTTTTTTCTTTTGATAATATCTGTAATAAAGGTATATTTTGATTCAACGAAATTAAAATGCTTTCCAAGCTTTACGTATTGTGGTTATATCAATATAATGCTTCTCATCATTCTGTCTTTTATCTTGAACAGGGAGGTACTCTAGAGGGCACAAGAAAATGAAATTCTCCGAGGATGGAAACAGTCAGCAGAGACCATCCTCCTTCAGATCTATTAAAGAGGAAATTGGTACTTCCAGTGTTGTTGACTACTCCGATCCTTTGGCAATCTGTCGTATGCTGGACAGGGTGGAGAATGGTGTATATGGGAGTGTCACAAGGGATGTAGAAGCGCTGATTTTCCAGAATATGCAGTTCTTGACCCCTCTCAGTTCAAATGCTTCGTTAAATACTGAGGTAAACCCGAGAAAGGAGGCCTCAAAGCTTGCTGGGGAACCAGCTGCAAATTCTGGGCATCAGAATATTATTAATTTGGATGATGATGATGCAAGAAATAATGCTCTGGCAGCAGCACAACCTGTTCTAATTCTTGATGAGTCAGACGAGGAAGACCATACAAACTGGAAACCCTCATATCCTTTTCAGCAGATTTTCTTAGCGACAGAAGCAGGAGTTGCTGGGCAATTTCCTGTTGGAGATATAGCGGTAACATTTCATTAAAGTACACATGCTTTGAGTCAATATAAGGACAACATCATATAGAAACTTTTTTGATGCAATGTGTTAAATAGAAAGGGCAAGATCGCTAGTTAATTTTAATACAATTAGTTTACCCTGTATATCGGAGAAAAGTAAGAATGGAAGCAAAATAAGGAGAATGAATAAGGAGGTTGAAGTTGGAGGTGGAGATATTTTTCTTGCAGCCTTGCTTGGATGGAGGGGAATTAGGGGAAACGAAAATGCATGGAGAAAATGGTCAGTCAGAAGAAAGTCCTGTGAAAATATTGCAGCCTTCCTGAAGCCAGTGGATGAAGTAGTCTCCAAAATTGTTCTTTTGTTGTTGATTCAATTTTGCTCGATTGCACGTGTTGCATGTTCTTACATAACATCAATTGGTTATGTTCAGCAGGTTTTTACTCACAAAAACTAGATGCACATTTCTGCTAATAAGTGAACCTCTTCACCTTATGCATTGTGTACCCATTAGCTACATGTTCCTGAATGAAATGGGAGACACTTTAAGTTCCTTGTAGTGGCTGCTGGTTCTTAATCTTTGACTAATAGCAAATGTCCTCTTAAGCTTTGATGAGAAGAAACGGAGTAGATTTCACCAGAACATCCATTTGTCTATATGATGATTATTGATTTCATTTTTCTGCTGTCTCACAAAGTGGCTGGATTTTTGTCAAAAATGCATCTTCACCGTTTCAGCGGAGTTTGCTGAGGCAATGACTAAGATCTATAGAGGCTACACGATCTCAAATGAGGATATTGTTGTTGATATCTGCTTTTACTTTTTATTATGAACCTTGTTTGTTTAGCTCGTGGGACGTGTTTTTCTCAAATGTATATGCATGGGTCATGTGAAGGGGTGTTCCAGGGGCATTGGCTAAGCATGTTATTCGATTTTCAAAGCATTGATTTACATACCGTAGAAAAAGTTAGCGCATTGGAAATCGTAATGTTCTCTTGTTTGGTTTCTGGACAAGAACATATATGTGGTGTGTTTTTAATCTCATGGTCAACTACATAAATGCGTTGCATCTTTTCTTTGACATCTTGAGTACTACATTTGTAATATTATATGATGTTTGCACATTTGCTTCTGGTGTTTGTATCGTGTTGTGTTCCCTGTGGTTCCTTTTGTTTTTATTGATGTTTGATGGAGTATCAGAAGATAGAATGCAAAAATCAACTTTTGAACCAAATATTATGTTTAGCTTTTGCATCCTCCCAAATTGCTCACATGCGTTTTCCTACTCTAGAAGAAAAGTTCCTGATTTTCCTTGTTAAAACTTGCATTGAGTAGACCTTTCCCGTTCATGTTGTATCTGTAGCCAGTTTAAGACCTAGAATCTTCTTGCATTTGGAAATTCAAGTTGCCGTGTGGTTTATTATCTAATTGTTATCCTGCTTATAAGATCTTGGTGCATGTTATATTCAGGTTAAAAACTACAGAAACATCGCTCAACGAGATGGGCTTCTGAATGCTGAAACTGAAATTAAGATAGACAAAGGCGTATACGTGGGTGTAGACAATGAAGATGATCACTTAACAAAGGTTGTTGATGATGGTCTTGGGGATATCTGGAATGAGATGACAATGGCATTGGAATGTTCAAAGGTAGATGATTAATTCTTCATTGAGACTCTTTCCTATCAAAATCTCCATGAAGCCTCTTGTGGCAATTTTCCTCCCTCCACTTCCTAGTGACAATTCAAATATTTGATTCAGCTTGCTTTTGTCTTACATCGTTAAATCACTTTCTGTCCACTGCTGTATTATTTATTTTATCTATGAAGATTCATGGATAGGCGGTGTAAAGAAATCAAGGAAATGGTGCATTTGTTATGTGTAATATGGATTATTGCTGCTGAGTTTGATCTAGAATTATTAAGGATTTTTTTTTGCTGAGGAGGCATGTGTGGTGTAAAGTTGTCACTTTGAGGAGATGAAATTATGAGTTTCAGTTTAAACTGTAAAGCATGAATCGGCATATGCTCTTATTTGATCACGTGTGTGCTATTTGAAGTTCACACTTGTCAGTATTATAAGATATGATCCTTCTGCTGTTTCTCCTCTTTGTCACAAAAGTGCTTGACCGTGCCCCAATGATTGGGACTTTGGGAATGTTATGATGGTTTGCTACATTCTGCTGACTGAAGAAAAGGGATTATTATCAGTGTTGATTATTTGGAGTGTCTGAGATCTGTAGCTGGATTTGTAAAACTATCTATGTTCTGTTTTTTTCATTTTAGGCTGTTTAACTTGATTTATCGATGTCTACATGCTACAAACTTTTGGAAATGTTTACTCTTCTAGAGCATGATGTGCTTACACAATACCTTGCTGTGTCATGTGCATTCATCCATCTGAAGTATTTTGCTTCAATTCTGCTTTTGTTAGGATATTGCTGAAGATATTGAGAACTGGGAGCATCCTTCATCTGATGACAATTCCAGTGAAGATATGGAGGACTGTGACCATTCATTTGTTCTCAAGGACGATATCGGTTATGTTTGTCGAGTGTGCGGGGTTGTTGATAGGAAAATCGAGACCATATTTGAATTCCAGTACAATAAAGTAAGCTTCATCTATTACATTCTGAATTTGTGGGCCATCTTCACAACGTATAAAATTCCCATTTATGTCCAATAATTTATTTAGATGAATATTTGTAACCGAGCATGGGGACGTGGGGGCATTGATTGGTTTCCACATCTGATCTGCATGAGGTCTCAATTAGAATTGTCTTTTGATAAGTTATTAACCTCTGTTGCTCAGCCTCTCTATCTCTTTGGGAATTTGTTCATTCATGTCTGGTGAGATTTTGACACAACTATTAAAGTTGATTGCATTTGGCTAGTGTGCTTAAGCATTGGCTACATGGAGATTCTTGACCAGTATTTCATGTTAAACCCTAAGCCCTGTGGATCTTCACAGTATTCCATATAAGCTGCTGGGTGGTAGCCTAAGAATATTATGGTTTGATAGAGGACAACAGACTGTAGGAAAGAGATATCAGGAATGAATGCATTGGAGATTTTATGTAGAGTATTGCCATAATAAGATGACATGCACCTTGAAGTTTTACGAGTCGCAGTTTCTTGCAGGAGTTTTCTCATTGGGATAATTCCAATTTGTGGTTCTTTAATTTATGTTATTTATGTATTTAAGTTCTTCATTTTTTAATTATGCAATCAAGTCTTTTAACTTGCTTGATTGCACAGTTTGCATGATTTGTGTGATCAGGCTCTTAGTTATTAGCTCACTTAATCAACGCCACCATTGATTGACAGGGCAACTTTCAATAAAAAAATTGAAAAAATGAATAGAAGTTTCTAAAAATCAAATTAAAGTTTCGGATTGAGAAAATAAAAAAAATGTAAAAAATCTAGAGAGAGAGAGAGAGAGAGAGGAATTGGAGGTGGTGGCCACCACCAGGAAGGGTCTGGTCGTGGTGGCTCATGGTGTTGACTGTCGACCATTGCTTCGCTCTAATCCAGTTGGCCCTTGCTGGAATTGCATGATTCTGACCAGGCAAGTTTCCTCCTTGCCATTGCATGGTTAGATCTCTCGCCTGGATTGTGCGACCCAGCTAGCACGCTCTTTGATTGAGAGAGAGGCATGGACTCAGCCTCACCTTCTCTGCTTAGTCATTCAAGCCCCTCACTCCTTCAAAGCCAGAAAGCTCCACTAGTTCTGTAGATTTGGAGTCTCAAAGTCATAATTCTCTCCTGCATATTCTTGTTCACTAAATTTGTGATTGTTCAATGATCTCCTCCCAATGTGAAGTTGAGGTGGTCCCGATTGCAGCCGTGGACCTCAAGAACCTCGACCATTTTGTTCTTCATCACAGAATCTTTTTATTTTTATTTTTTATAATCAGTTAATCTGAATTTTTTTTTTAGAAGTTCAGTTATATATATGCTCATTTTTTAGTTCTTTCCATGTCAGTAATGTCAGCTGTTATGTCAGTATAATTAAGTGTGTCAATGACAAAAGGATTTGATTGCATAAACCATGCAAATAAAATGGTTTGATTGCAAAAATTGATTATTGGAGGACTCATTTGAACAATGGACAGAAATTAGTGGACATGGAAAATCCTTTTTCTTGTTAGATTATTGATTGAGAACTCCCTGATCTGATTCAGCCTAGCTTTGCATAATAACATTCTCTCCTGTGTCACTTATTTTATACTCCGTGTATGTCAGGTAAAGAGGAGCAGCAGGACTTATGTGTCTGATAACCGGAAAGGCAGCGATGCTTCAGGGTTGGCTGGTTTTGACCTGCCGCAGGATGATTTGGCAGTGACAGAGATAGCTGCTCATCCAAGGCACATGAAGCAGATGAAACCTCATCAAGTGGAGGGCTTCAACTTTCTTGTCAGTAACTTAATTACTGACAATCCTGGGGGCTGTATTTTGGCCCATGCTCCAGGATCCGGGAAGACATTTATGATGATCAGCTTCATGCAGAGCTTCCTTGCAAAGTATCCTCATGCCAGGCCTCTTGTGGTGCTTCCTAAAGGAATTTTGCCTATATGGAAAAAGGAATTTCAGACATGGCAGGTGGAGGACATCCCATTGCTCGACCTCTATAATAAAGCAGATAGCCGGTCCCAGCAATTGGAGCTTTTGAAGCAATGGGTCAATCAAAAAAGCATACTTTTCTTGGGGTACAAGCAGTTCTCTGCAATTGTTTGCGACTCTGTCACCAGTGCTCATTCCATTAAATGTCAGGAAATACTGCTGCAAGCCCCATCACTTCTTATTTTGGATGAAGGGCACACACCCCGGAATGAGAACACTGATGTTCTTCAATCTCTTGCCAAAGTGCAGACACCAAGGAAAGTTGTCCTTTCGGGAACTCTCTATCAAAATCACGTCAGAGAGGTATTCAATATATTGAATCTTGTCCATCCCAAGTTCCTGAAACTGGACTCTTCACGAGTTGTTATTAAGCGCATTTTGAGTAGGGCAAACATGTCCGGGATTAGGAAGCAGTTGAAAGGTGGAAAAGAAACTTATTTCTACGAATTGGTGGAGCATACTTTGCAGAAGGAATCTGACTTTAAGAGGAAAGCTACTGTCATCCAAGATTTACGTGAGATGACAAAAAAAATTCTCCATTATTATAAAGGTGATTTCTTGGACGAGCTCCCTGGACTTGTTGACTTCACTGTAGTGCTGAATCTTAGTCCCAAACAGAGGCCCGAAGTGGAGAATGTGAAGAGGCTTGCAAGGAAGTTCAAGATGAATGCTGTTGGAAGTGCTGTTTATTTGCATCCAAAATTAAAACAGTTGTCTCATAGTTCCGCTGCAACTAATGGTAGTAGTAAGTCAGTGGATCCTGAGACTACAATTAAAATAGATGAGTTGCTGGAAAAGTTAGATGTGAAGCAGGGAGTTAAAGCAAAATTCTTTCTAAATATCCTGAGATTGTGCGAGTCTGCAAGGGAGAAGTTACTGGTCTTCAGTCAATTCCTATTACCACTGAAATTCATGGAGAGGTTAGTGATGAAAGTGAGAAGTTGGTCTCTCGGGAGAGAAATCTTTTTCATATCAGGTGAGTCAAGTACCGAGGAGCGCGAATCATCCATGGAGCAATTCAACAATTCACCTGATGCCAAAGTTTTCTTTGGCTCGATCAAGGCATGTGGTGAAGGAATTTCTCTGGTGGGTGCATCACGGATTATAATTCTGGACGTGCACCTGAATCCTTCGATTACTCGGCAAGCAATAGGTCGTGCATTTCGACCTGGGCAGAAGAGAAAGGTCTATGCATATAGACTGGTCGCTGCCGATTCCCCTGAAGAGGAAGATCATGTTACATGCTTCAAGAAGGAATTGATTTCGAAAATGTGGTTCGAGTGGAACGAGTACTGTGGTTTTCAGGACTTCGATGTGGAGACTGTCGACGCAAAGGAATGTGGCGATCCTTTTCTGGAGAGCCCATTCCTGCATGAGGATGTCAAAGTCTTGTACAAAAGGTTAGTGCCTGGCAGTTCTCAGCCTTGCATGCGCAACATTTGAATCGTGTACTAAGTTTCTGTCTTGTGCTTCTTTTCCAGGTAATTCCGGGGTAAAGGATGATTGAAGTGGCAGAAGTATATTATGAACATGTGTAAATATTTTATCACATGTCGGAGCAATTTGAAATGTGAATATGGCAGTCTATCGAACTCATGCTTCGATCATGAAAAAAAAGCCGAAACTCTTTTATTTTCAAAGTGATCTCCGCATTCTGTTTTCGCTCGATTTGTCATGGATTTTATGGTACTGCTATTTTCCTGATGTCTGGTGCAACTTCAATGGTGTACCTCTTGAAAGTTACAAAATGAACTGGGAAGTGGGGTGGGTGACAATTACCCCATCTTTTATTTCATACTGATATACCTTTTGTTCTTCCACACAGAGGTTAGATAGCTGTACCTGTATGTTTTGGTTTTTTTTTTTTTACCTTCCTCCACTTATTTGACAAAATGTCAAATTGTCTTGCTCGTAAATCGCTCCCTTCAAGTCGATTATTTCAGTCGAACTCCGCGAGTTGATGATAATACTCATGAACTTGATCGACATCGACTCGACTATCGATCACTAGACGAAAACCGTTGCCGTTGCTTTGCGATCGCACGCACAGCCCCCTTCCCCATGCCCAAAAGGCCGTGGTTTTGATTAAGGTTTTGATTAATTTGGAGAACATTTTCTTAAAAATGATCGTTTGAAATAATTAGTCAATGAAAAATATTATCATTATCGATAACAATTTATGTGTAAATATTTTTGTAGATGATAAATATTTAAATTCATTTATTTTTGTAAGAGATATAAGCGATTGTTTTTTAAGAAAATATTTTTCAAATCAACCATTTTTCGTGAAACAAACAGAGCCTAAAATGAGTTGCGCATGGTTACTTAAACAACCATCCCGATTCGCAAGGTGGTATTGGGACCCTTGCAAAGACTCTGTGTTCTCATTGTCTTTCATTTTGTCAAGTTGATGGTCGTCCATACATGGCACCCTATAAGCCACATTGACACTATACATGCAAAATAAAAACGGACATGTTATAAACCTTTCTAGAAAGTGTAGAGACGATTTTAGTAAAAAAAAAACAAAAACAAAAACAAAAAAAAACAGATGGACAATTTTGATTTGCAAAAATCGCTGACGTCATTATTCCTTTTTCCGACGTGACAAAATCGGACAACAAAAGGCTTGATGCAAGCCGGGCGGCGGGTCCCCTGAACTTAGACCCTCGAATTCCATTGTCTTTGGCACCACGGAAGGTTGTAGCATTGTGAATACCTTCTTCTCCGGTGGATACGGTGGTGTGATTCATTGAGTTGGACAAAGGGTAAGGTCCCACCATCGCTATGCTGCAAGCTGTGAGTCGGAGAAACCTCGGTTACACTCATGAAATGACGTGCTTTGTATTGACTTTACCAAATAGTGGATCTCATTGATTGCGTGGATAACCAACCTGCTCTGTTTTATTAATTTTTTTTATGTTTGAAGCAGTGTCCATCTCTTTAGGAATCAAGATGCTTCGTTATAAATTTTGAAGACGATTATTTCTTTGACTTTAGTCACACCTTTTATGCTGGAAACACCGACAGTGTTGACACCTCAAATTTTTTCTTCTTCGAGAAATTCTTAGATTGAACTAGGGTCGACCAAGAGTTGATCGGGATTTGACCGATGATATACAAGACATAAAAGACTATCTTCCATGTAAAAAACGGATTATAATCGTTAGGAGGAATCTTTTGTACCCATGTTACTACCCTTCAAGACCAATTGCCATCGTAGTGGCAAGGCCTTGGGTTAACCGAGTAAAGGAAATAAGCATATATATATATATATATATAAAGGAACTCTGTTACTGTCTGATGTTGAAGCCTTGGCTATCTCGCATGGTATATTGGTTGCAAAGGAGGAATGGGACAACGTTATTTATCTATTTATTTATGAAAGCTCCGTTCCTGTCTGATATTGAGGAAAGCTCTGTTATTGTCTACTGAGATGGAGATGGAGAGAGATGAGATTGGGGTTGGTTTTCAGATTCTTCAGTGTTTGATCTTGTTCTTGTTTTTGGTCTTGTTGAGATGGAGATGAGGTTGGGTTGGTGTTTATGTCATATAAAAAAGGACAATTTCGATTAAGGGTCTGAAGTACATTCATTTTCTCGAATAAGGGCTTAAAGTGGATATTGTTTCAAATAAAAGTCTGAAGTGCTCTCATTGTTTTAAAGAAGCGCTTGATCAAAAGTTATTTTGTTTTTTTTTCCTTTTTTTTGTTTTTTTTTTTTTTATCTTTGCGCTGGCAGCAAGCGAGGGCCGCGACACTCGCCTGTTGTCAGCGAGGGCAGCCCTAGCCAAATCAAGCGAGGGCGGCCTCGCCTTGGGTGAGGGTTGCCTTGCCCAAGCGAGGCTGCCCTCCACAGCCGCAGGGCGAGGCGACCTTTTTTGAAACAATAAGGGTATTTCATGCCTTTATTTGAAATAAAATTCAATTCATGCACTTATTTGAGAAATAAAGAGCACTTTAAGCCCTTCATTGAATTTTTCCTCATAAAAAATCATATCTGCCAAGGAAGTTCAAGGAACAAGAAAAGATGACACATGAGATACAGTGTTTGGCATTGAGCCGAAAAGACATGACTTTTTTTTTGGTCGAAGCCGAAAAGACAAGATGGAGTGATCGTCACTCTAGGTTCGCAGGCAATTTTTTGTCAGAGTTTCAAAATCAAGGGGTCCCATCTATGCATGCCTTCCAGCCTTCGTCCCTCGATATATGGCCAACCTGAATGGTTCGATGGGATGCCGGAATGAGTATTCGAGGCGCTATGTGCACGCCAACTAGAAGGATCAGGCGACCCTGCTCGATGTCGCTCGATTCTGCTTCAACACCCAACGGAGCTCTTTCTCTAACAAGAGCCCGTTTGAAGTGGCGACAGCCTGGCGGCGGCCACTGCTTCCTCATACAGTGGCGCGATACTCAATGCAGGAGGAAATGCGCTTGAGCCTGCACTTCACCAAAGACTGGAGGCAGAACGTTGATATTGCCCAGGCTTATCTCAAGAAGGCCTCCGAGTGGATGAGGAAGGGGGACGATCAGCAGACAAGGCCTGTTTGAGTACCATGTAGACAGACCTGGTCATGCCAAGGGTCCTACACCGGAAGAACAAGGATCCGTGACTCGTTCGGAAGTATGAAGGGCCAGTGCAAAGTGCAGGTCAAAGACTCAAAGTGGGCAAAGGTTGCTTGTCAGCTTCAAGTTGCCTGCGTGGTCACAAACTCACATCTTAACCCGCGACGTTCATTGAAGTGGGTTATATATGGACCGCCAGCCTTAGATTTAGAATGTGGGTCGTATTGGATTCCAAAAAGAGAAACCTGAATTTAGATACACCTCTTTCGCTCGAGCTATCTAATTACAAATGTGTTACGGACAACAATCCGTGTCAATTCATACGACAACCTCAGATCTTCCCCCTTCAAAATTCGGACTTAATCATCTCAGGAAGCCAATGTAAACACCCAGTACTAAACCACCGCATTAAAATAGCAAAGAGACGAGGTAGAGACAGGCAGGCAAGCCAGAGATATGAAACATAGGTCATGGCGGATAATTATGTAGATGGAAATTTTTAAAAAAATAGAAGCAGATAATTATTCTGTTACAAGGGGAAAATTTTTTCCCCAACTAACTAAAAGGAGCAGAAAGTCTAAAAGAAGCCCAAAGAAAATCGTCATAGTAGAAATTTAAAGGCAATCTCTCTGGAATACTACCCGATCAAAATCTGAAAAGCCGCAATCTAAACCCGGAGAATCTCCTATAACATAACCTAAAATTGTAAGAATCTCATTTTTACTGCTCAAAAGCAGCCATCATCGAGCCACACAAAGACAGTACTATCGCGGCTTGGGTGTTGGGCGGGGACCTCTTCCTCCTCCGTTCTGATACTCCCTCTGGAAGGTCCCACCGTTGCGCCCTGCGCTGCCGCTCCGTCCCGAGAAGTCGGGCTTCCTGTCGGAGAAGCTACCGTGGCTTCTGAAATGATCATTCCGGAAGCCACCCCTTCCTTGGGACGCTTTTCTGTCGCCGCCATCTAAAGCAAAGCACAGAATTGACCGTCAGTTACTCTTACCCGGAAAGAGCCGGGAAAAGAGAGAGACATGGCAGATACAAGACTCTTTTTTTTAAAGGGAAAAAACTGTTCTCTGAATTCATTTCTTTTATTTTCATGGATGATTAAGGTTCGGTGGTAACAAAAGAGAAATATACAGGACTTGCCTTTTTTCTGCTCCTCAATGTGAGCCTTTCGGGTACCAATCATGATGGAGTTTTCCTGGAATCAAAAGCATTTGACACATCAATATGAATAAATACGGTAACATTGCGCCAGCTCCTGATTAGCAAGCTCATGTCAGACAAAGCAAATAAACATTCATTTAACCCCTCGACACATTGGAAACAACACTGGGGTCCACCCTACACATATACTAATCTAGATCTGCCGTTTAAGTATTTCTTAGGAAATAAGTCGGCTGCCATTTTCTCAGACAGCAATAACAGCATCAAATTAATGCGATACATAACAAAAGTCAGACCTAAACATGCTCTTATTATAGAATCTGTGAAGAATCTACTACAATTCAGTTGTAACAAGGAAATCATAGATAATGCATGCAACAACACTGCAATACGAGGTGAACGTAAGCAAAAAGAAGACAGTTTGTAAAACCACAGAACTTGCCAAAGCGAATTCCTCAATCATTGTGGATCAAATAGTGGAGAACATCTAACTTTAAGACTGCAGGAACAAACAAAATATTCAATTATAGCTTCAGGTGAAAGGAAAAAAAAAAATACCTCAAGAGCACTTAGCATAGAACTCTCAGCTTCAAATTCTACAAAGCCATAACACGAGCCCTGCCACATGCATACAAGTTCCACAAGTTACAGAGACATCAAGACTAAATATCCGGGCATGTCACTTATTTTTCACCAAGGGACAATCCCTGACCTTACTACTTCTAACTTGAATGCCGTTGGGTTTGATAGACCCGAATCTCTTAAAGGCAGCCTCAAGTTGATCTGGTGTTGCGTCTAAAGGCAAGTTGCCGACAAATATAGAATGGCGCTTTACTGAGGAAAGGCACCGCAAATAGCAGAAGTTATACTCATGATACTGAGGATGATATTTAACAAACTATAGAGATGTCCGGGCATCATAAATTAAGAAAGGAACCTGCTTGACTTTCATTCTTTTCGGCAGGAATGCTTTCATTAGGCACAGGAGCTTTGGGAGCTGAAGGTGCACGCGGTCGTGCAACAGGCTTTGCAACTGAAACCCTCATTTGAAATGGTGCAGCACTATCATTTAGAGCACTTACCTAAACCAGATAGATAATACATTAGACATGTCAACTCAGCAAAATTAAAGGTAACACTTGAACAACACTTACAATTGATGCAAAAGACTTCTTAGGAGCATCAACTTGAACATCAGAAGAAGTTATAGCGACTGTGCTAACATCCTTTTGACTTGAATCGGCTATGGGATCAACAACTTCTTCTTTTCCATCAGCAGACTCCTCCCCGTTGTCAACAGCATGAACAATTTCTTCAACCTGAAGAGTCTCTACCTCCTCCACAGGTGGATCAACAATTTGAGCCGGCTCTGCATTGAAAGCAATAACAAATTTCTCACTCCATATAATCAACAATACATCACATGACAGCAACATAGAGGAAGATGCATCATTTAAAAGAAATTAAAAAAGAGAATCAAGAACACATTAACCAACCAGGATCTGGCACAGGAGGAGCTTCAACTGCCTTAAGCTCCTCATGTTTTTCTGCTGGAGAGACAGGCGAGGGAGATTCACCTTCCACATACCTAAAAATATCATTCAAGACAAAATAGCCACCATTGTCTTGCGGAGCTAAGAAAAAGGACTGCGCGAATATCCTCCTTATGTTATCCTCTCCTATTAAACAGCCTGTAACTAAAACTTGAACTCCACCCTTGTAAGAAGCCTGAGCATCAGCAGTCAAAATCTCAATCTTGTGATTCTCATAATCCAATGAGAGGATTTTTTCATTAATTCCCTGCACCGAAAAAAAGAGAGAGTCACAGCACATGTATATAGACATAAGGGTCTGAGAGTAGAGACGAGTCACGAGCAGATCCATGTACGCACAATGTTATAAAGAATGGGAGTTTCTATTAATATGCAGAGCTAATTGTCATCAGCTCAGTAACTCTCCCAAGTATGCTACTCCAGGGAAAAGAAATATGCCAATATAATGAACAATTCCGCATCTAGAAACTTAATCTACTCACGACAATTCGAGCTGAAAAAAATTGTGCCTCGCAAGTAAAACAAATAGTGTATCCCAAAGGAGCAACCACACTTTCCTATCAAATCACAATATTACCCTGGAGTTACATCCACCCCAACCTCCACCGAAAAATAAGTCTGCTACCAAAAAAGGCAATGAGATCAAGTGCGGACCAAGTGGAAAAACACTCCTTTCCAATAAATCCTCACCTGCAACGTCGTCACAGAGATCATCTGACCATCTGGTCCTGGCCGACTTAGCTCGCTTATGTCGTGATAGAATCTGTGAGCAACTTGTGGGTTGGTGTGAAGAATACTATAGTACTGCTCGATGAAGGCGTTTCCCACAGATTTGGGGTCAGGTGGGCTGCCATTGGTCTGTGCCGCCATCTCTGCATCCCAACGGTATATACATTAGGCACGGCACGAATACAAACGAACTAGTATGCAAGAAAGCAAGGAAATACCATAACCACGGTCCTCGAGCAACACATAGAATAATACTCAGACCTAAGAAAAATTGAGCAGCAACATAACCGGTAGTCTCATACTCCGTATATAGTAAAGCGATCCAGCATCCAAGTTTTCTATTTGTTGAAAAAACTCTGAAAAAATCGTAAGACAAACAAACAAAGACCAGGAGAAAAAACAGCCCCCCACTTTACAATTCATTGACGACCTGATCAAAACATATTCGCTGTCGAGTTCAAAGTAGCCCCCAACGAGTTCACCACCAACCGAAGAGCAACCGACAGTAGGCATAGACCTTCGCCGAAACCCCCCAGATCTACCAGGACAACACACAAAGGCTCGACTTTTCCTACACAATCACGACATCTGCGCTCACGAAACATCAGCAATTACTACAATAACCCCATGGGCAAGAACGAAAAGCCCCTCCTCGATACTAGGTGGATCCGTTCAAAATCCCAACGGCGGCTGATCTCTCGCGCAAGGACACAAGACAGCAAAGGGACAAACTTTTACTACATCGAGAGACGCGTCGGAAGAGAGCAGATCGGCGCAACGACGCAAGCCGAAACCGAAATCGAAGAGGAAGAGCGATGAACACCTCTCGGAGGCCGGCCCAAGAGAGAGGGAGAGAGCGCGAGCGAGCGAGAGCGCCCCAAGTAGTTGGCGCACGAGGGTGAATGGGAGAGTGAGTCCACAGCGATCTCAAGCCCCGCAGAAAGAGAGATTTTATAGTACCGATCGAAGGGCACGTGTGGCACGTGCGAAGAGACACAGGGAGGGAGCTCGACTCGTGTTATGGGAGTCCAAGGATCACTCGGGTTAATCTGTCTTTGGATTTCGTTTGGACGGCTGTGATCAAATCACATGCGGATGGGGTTTGCCCTCCTTCCTTTAATTAGCAGATTGGAATTTATGACACGCGATATACCCACCGTTCTAAGGAAAGGTAATCCAAGATTCGAGAGCAAATTCGGGTGCGAAGTAAGTTTGGGGTCCTTTTCTATTTTTGTTTCGATTAGATTAGAAACAAAAATAGAGAAGCTCTCCTAACAATAAGCATCGATGATTGGATCATAAATAGTGCGCGTGTTTTCGATTTGACTTGTAGGCTTGTTTAAAGTTTTCATTCAATCCAATTTGAGGTAAAAAGAAGTCAACAAATCATTGTTGCCTTTAGATGACCAAAGGTGATTGAATTTGTGGCCGACTAAAAGCGACAAAACCATCAGTTTCCTTAGTTACCCAAAATAGACGGACACGATATAATTCCATCTACATACCTCATTAAATCATACCCAGGAAAGATAATTAAATTGAGCTAACCTCAGAAAATAATGATATTACAAAACAAAAGGAACAAAAAAGGACACAGAAGGAAAAGCCCCCGGCGAGGATCGAACTCGCGACCTTTCGCTTACGAAGCGAACGCACTACCACTATGCTACGGAGGCTTTTGCTTCTGAATTTCCAACTAAATTTTACAAATAAAGAAACAAGCTACTGGGAAGCTGCAAGGCCAAAAGAGCCATCGTTCTCAGTTCCCAAAACCCTCGCCCAAACCCTTCGCGAGAGAGAGAGAGATGTGTGGAATTGCGTTGATTGTATCTGGAATTCATCTCGATCCAGCGTGTTCGGCGCCTGAAACTCGGCCCGTAGGTTTTTTCCCCTTGTGCTCCTTGGTTAGTTTCGATCTGTTGCATTCCGGTGTCGATTACCCATTGGTCGTCGTCGCTCGGTGAACGCCGGTTGCTCGTCGCCGTCGCGAAATCATCCCAAAGCGCCCGGCTTTTTATTTTTATAGTTAATTTTTAATTCATATGTGGTGTCCTCGAGGAGGTAGAAATCGAATCAATGCATTAAATCGATGGCTTTGGTTGAGTTGGCCGTGCCGTGGCTTCTGTCATGGCAGCAGAAAACACCCGGTGAACAAGCCGGCAAGGCGGTGTATCGGTATTTGGTGGTCGGACCATTCGGAATACGGTTCGTGGTTTTCTACGTGGCCTTGTCGACAAGCGCTCCAAAGACGCATGCCGGGCCTTGCTAAACGTGATATTCGGACTGATAAGATAGTTGTGATTGAGTTGATGCGGCGAATTCACATGTCGCAGAGGAAAAATAAAACACGCAAAGAACTCCTGTTTCCATTTCTAAACTGCAGGCATTGCAGCCTCACCGGTGCCATTACAGCACCCTCGTGACATTTTTTAATTTTTGTTGTACTTTTAACGCGGAGGTGAGGTTCATAGGCTTTGCGTTTGTGGTTTTCTCTTAAGGCAAGAAACAAGGACCACTGTTGCTTGTTGCTGCGAGATGGGAGAAGCCAATTTTGTCCACCAATCTTGGTGGATCACTTGCTTGTACTATGAGATCCTGCTGTTCTAGTTGAAAATTGCAGGAGTTTAATTGGCAAAGTTGGAGCTGCATGCCCAGTGCCCATGGATCATGTCATGTTTCGTGCACGGTGCCGTGGGAGATTTGAGATTTTCATATTTTATTGTTAGTGGGTGCCCAACTGCACTTGTCTATCATTATCTCAATAGCAACCTCTTACTTTTAATAAGTTGAGAATGAGTACATTCCAATGCCATGGCGGACAAAAACTAGACTGACGAAAGTTACCTTACATGTTTCATTTCCAAACCACTTGTTCTCAAGCTCAATAGATGGCCTTCCCTTTTTTGTTTTGTTAATTTTGATATTTTTACTCTATATGTTCACAATTCATTGACTGGTACGTAAATGGCCACCAGCTGCCGTTGTCTCTTGATGATCTCAAGGGAGCTCTGCTGAGGAGGGGACCTGATAGTCTGGGCAGTAAAAGGCTATTATTTCATTCAAAGAGTTCCAGTTTAATCAACAAGCAAGAGATTGTTACTTCTATCGAAGATGAAGTGACTGTAGATACTGAAAACTCCTATTCGGCAAAGGAAAGTTTTTCCAGTTCGTTCCAAAATGGAGAAACTCCTGTGGAGGAGAAGGCCTTTGGTATCCATTCATTTGTTGGAGAGCTGCTCTTTCTTGGTGCCACATTGCAGCTTAGGGGAGTGAGTCCTATCGTTCAGCCATTGGTGGATAAATTCGGGAATATCCTTGTTTACAATGGTGAGTCCATTTTACCGTGCATGGATATGATGCAGAGATTGTCTCAGGGATATTGAATTTGTTATGATAATAGACACCGAGATTATCTCTTGGATACTTGAAATGCTTTTGTGATGCGTTCAGGTCAATGACGTGCTCGGTAGAACATGCTGCTAAATTGTTTCATTGTTCTTTGTAATTTGTTGGTATGTTTTGTCTTATGAATTGACATCATTAGTAGGTTTTCCGACTTCCATGGGTGGGTAGCTTGATGTTCCATGCAACTTTGTATTGATGTTTTGCTACCTTTGTTCGATGTTCGTTTTGACTAGTGCTGTGGTCAACTGTAACAGATCATCAATTTTCACTTGTATCAGTCATTGCTAGGTTTTTCAACTTCCATGGGTGGGTAGCTTGATGTTTCATGCACCTTTATGTTGATGTTTTGCTACCTTTGTTTGTTGTTCGTTTTGACTAGTGCTGTGGAACTGTAACAGATCATTGGTTTTCACTGGCATCAGTCACTGCTAGGTAGCTGCCACCATCACCAGTTACTTGTATCTTTAGTAGCCACTACGGTGGCTGGTCACCTATCACCACAGATAATTTTCTGAAATTTTTTGAGAACTTCTTGTAAACATGCCAATTTTAAATGCTGAAAATGTTTTTTTCTAAGTAAATTTCATGAAAAGGTTCTTTGCTGAAATCTCCTTTCAATAGGAAAGGAGTTTTATTGAGACAAATGGAGCTTTCATGATAATGGACTCCTTATATCAACTACTGTGGAATTGGCTGTCCAGAAGTTGTCTTTCAGTCCTGGGAACTCTGTCGCTCTTCATCTTTGTCCACATTTCATCTCCTTTTTGTCCTTTCCTTTTCCTTTTTGTGCTGACTGCCAACCATATGTGTGAAGTTCGTAACTTAATCCAATCTATTTCTTGCTTCTGCATTCTTTCTTGATGAATTTGTAATGAATAAGCAGGTGAGATTTTTGGAGGAATACCTGTGGGATGTGACGAAAATGATGCTGAAATTCTTTCGCAATTTCTCGCAAGATGCTGCTTCGGTAGCTCTCATGGGGATGATTGTTCATGTTGCTGTTCTGGCAATGAGGAAGATTCTGTTCCAGATGTTCTTTCGAGAATAAAGGGTCCGTGGACTATCATTTATTGGCAGGTAACTTTGCGTGGTAAGTTTCCACTTATGTTTTGCAAGCTTTTCCTTTATAATAGATGTGTTTCCATTGTCAACTGCCAAAAGTGTATTGCGCTTTCCCTTTTGTTTGCTATATTACGCAATCTCTGTGTTTTCGTTTAGTAACTGTAAACCTACATTTTTTTTGTTGGTAAAAGAGCTTCTTTTGAAGATCTGCTCCTGTTTCACACTGTGGTTTTGTTTGATGCATCAGAATAGTACAAGAACCCTCTGGTTTGGTCGAGATGCATTTGGCAGACGGAGCCTCCTTGTTCACTGGCCAACTGCAGAAGACCCCCAATTTCTGCTTTCTTCTGTGGCACCTACTTTGGTCGAGCACAGTTCTGGTAAATAATGCTTGTAGAGTTAACCATCACCAATGTTCATTGACGATTTGTATGTGTCACCATTTTGCTTTGGTTAAGTTATATCTTTCAGCTGCAGATTTGCAATTCGAAAATGGAGTCAACCAGCAGAAATATTGGGAAGAGCTCACCTGTGGGATATATAGCATGAAAATTGATGCTTCAATTTTGAATGGTCGTCTAGTTGGTGAGATCAAAAGACATGAGTGGAATAATTCCATGGTTGAGGAACTGATTCAGTGGGAAAGAACTTATGTTGAGCCGACTGCTGAAGAGCTATTTTTGTCCCGAGGTATGGTGAGAACCATGACATTGGACCAACTTCTTTTGTCATCGTGCCATCTAAATCAAATTAAAGTGGCAGAAAGCACCTTGACTGTCAATGTCATTTTTGTGATTTAAAATAGTGTTGAGAAATAGAAATATTTACTTTCTCAACAATCCGTAGTAAAGTGAAAGCAGTTTTCTCTTCTCCTATAATTGGGAAGTAAAAGTAATGTTTTATTCTCATCCATAAAAGATGCTTGTGAACTAAATTGGTGGTATTGTCTTGCTGAGGACCTCTTATATATGTTCTCCCCTTAAATAGGGTTTGGAAAAGCCTCTCCGTCAGTGCCAGCTGAGAAAGTTTTGACTGCTTTGAGGGAATCTGTCCTGCGTCGGACTTCTCATAAGTTTTTGCAGGTATCATTTGATTGAATTTGCTGCCAATCTTAACAGAAAGTTTATTGTTAGTTTCATGGATTATATATGGCTAATTCTCTTATCTGTTGAACGGGTAAGTCTTTTTTTAGGCAGAAGTTGACGTCAACTTTAGATCTTCTAGGATTTCATCATTTTGTTTTTCCAAAGACTTCCTAGACCTTTGCAGAAGTATGCATCTTTTTACCATTTCAAGTTTATCCTTCTTGTATCATCATTCCCAATCTATTACTAGGCCATACTTTCCATTTGCACGGTTACTTAGAGCAATTCTTTGAAATACTTCTGGGCAGCCCTGCCTTAAGTTGGTCTTGACTCTGGTTCTGGTTACTATAACTAGATATGATCCTTGTGTGAAAACTTGTGCTAAGATTATACATGGAACTTCTTTTTCTGTCTCATATAACACTCACATAGTTTGGTCACTTTTGCTGATATAATTGATGGAATTTGAGACAGACTACTGCATGCAATTTTAGAGAGCGATTCTCTCCTGTGGCTGTTCTTTTCTCGGGCGGATTGGATTCCATGATGATAGCAGCAATTTTGGACCAGTGCATAGACCGTCGGTGTAAGTCTATTACAGTTCAATATTGTACCCTTCGCTGGCTGAGGATGTTGAAGCTTGGAACAGCATCACATGTTTCTGGGTCAATGCTCTCAGGGACGTGCACCATGGGATAGAGGGATTCTCTCCCCCCCCTCCGTTTTCCCCTCCAGTTACCAATTCTGTTTTCGTTCTGGTCATCTTCTTACTTCCTTGTATTCACTCTCTGCTTAGGATTGGGTGGTTGTTGTTTAGATTTATGTTAGTCCAAGAATATTGTGTTCTTCCTCTGATTTATTTAGTGCCGAGAGCATATTATTATTACCATTGTTGGACGTTACCAAAAGTTTTTCTCCGTTTATAATAGCTAAAGACTGATGGAAGTCACATCATATTTTAAGTGCTCCTGCCCACCTTTAGCAGGAAAGAAATTGGCCCACAAAATTTTTTGCTATAGATTATTTTTGCATTTGCTTTTGTCTCAATTGTGCTTTTTATAAAGCTGCTGAAAGAGTTCTAGAACCTGCTGTGGTACCCTTCAGGAATTACTTTTGAATCGCCGACATACCCACTAATAACATTTCTCTTGGCAGTTGACATTGATCTGCTTAACGTTAGCTTTGATGGTCCTTCTGCTCCTGATAGAATCTCTGCAAGAGCAGGAAAGAAGGAGCTGGGAAGAATTGCTCCATCAAGAAGGTAAGCACAAGCTATCTAGAGGTAAAGATGCCTTTACATAACTAGGTCAATTGGCTTGTCATAAGGCTGTGTCAGAAGACTGCTGCATTTTAGACAAAGGTACATAGAGTTCTCTGACAGTGTTTGTCTGTAAGCAAAAAATGGATAATTTAGAAACCTTACTTATCTTCTGTAAGAGAAACACATTGCAATAGCATATACTGGTGAGATCAGCATCTCTTTCTTTTGATCTATTGTTCTGTAGGTGACTTTTGCAAACTCTAGGTTTTCATGATAATCTTGTCCTGAGCGATATTTAATCTATTCTCTCTTTGCTTTGTCCATTGTAAAAAAAAAGTTGTGTTGCTTCATTTTGAAAAGTATTTCCATGGTACTATTGCAAATTGTGTTAATTTTTTTTCATTTGTATTAGCTTGTGATTCTCTGCCTGGTTGTTCAAAGATGAAACATAATGTCATTTCTGGTTGCCTAGATGTTAGTGGCTCTTCTTATGGCTGGATCTATGTGATAATGGCCTAAATATGGAAGAATATATCCGAGATGTTGCTCAATTATTTGCCTCTGCATCTAGCATTGTGTAGACTCTTACAATATTATCTTCGTTGGTGGTTTTACTTGCATTTTAACAGTCCTAAGCAGCCAGTTTCTTCTTACTGAATAATGAGTTGAAAGGCTTTAAAATCATGTCCTATCCATCTGATTGGAAAGATTTGACTGTTATTCTAGTATGGTTGGGCTTTTTAGCCCTTGACTCTTAGTGGTTTTGGAGTGCAGGTGGAGACTTGTAGAGATAGATGCTGACTTGTCAAACTTGAGCTCAGAAACGAAGCATGTTACGTCACTTATTCATCCTGCTAATACTTACATGGTACTGTTGTTAGACAGTTCTTATAGTGTCTTTCAATTAAATTGTGAAGGATGTGATTATCACACAACGTAGACATTATACATTTTCCCATTTGTGAATGTACAGTATAGTAATTCTTCATGTTTAAATGTCACAAAATTCTCCTTCCTCAAAATTATCAAAATTTACTGCTTCACCCAAGTGGAATTAATTTTGACCTCACATTGCAGGACCTGAATATTGGAATAGCTTTATGGCTGGCTGCCAGTGGTGATGGCTGGGTTTATGAAGAAAGAGATAATGAAAATAATGAGGATCTTCAACTTCATAATTACAAATGCCATGCCAGAATCGTCCTTGTTGGTTCTGGCGCCGATGAGCAGTGTGCTGGCTATGGCAGACATAAAACAAAATATAAACATGGAAGGTATTGCTTCGAATAAATTATTCTTGCATCGGGTTACTCTTACATTCAGGATAGGTACCTCTTCTGCATCTGCTTAGATCATTGCATGCTCTTGTGTGTAAATGTGGAAAATATGTTGGGTTTACTGACCATAATTACAAAGTGACATGTGCCATATGTCAGCTTTTGCATTTCCTCATCCAGGATGATAATGATACAGCCTGTCGTTGATTATCATAATCAAGAACTCTTTGAAATGATGGTGTTATTAGTTGGCTTGGGCTTGATGAGGAGATGAGATTGGACATGCAGAGAATTTGGAAGAGGAACCTGGGAAGAGATGATAGATGTATAGCTGATCATGGGAAAGAGGTGCGTATAAGCATATGCTTTGTCGGTTCCTCCATGATTTACCTAGTGTGATGATGATTCAACTCTATTCTAACAGGCAAGATTCCCTTTCTTGGATGAAGATGTCATAAAAGTTTTGCTTGATATTCCTTTGTGGGAAATTGCAGACCTTGAGCAACCAAGTGGTACTGGTGACAAGAAGATTTTGAGAGAGGTCAGTGTAATCTTTTTTGTTGAATTTCTGTTTATCTCGTTTTTGGGAGACATACAACAAAAGAACATAATACTTTGATGAGTTGGTAAAAACTGGGAAGGTACTTTCATTTACTGCTTTTGCAAGTGTATGCAGTTAGAATGTTTGAAAGAGTTTCTTGGATTCGAGATGTGTTACTGGATTCAATAACTCTAGATTTCCCTCAACAGTAAATCCAGCTGATCTTGTTAGTGTCCCTACCCATTCTGCGAAGAAGCTACCACAAGCAAGTAGTGCAAGTAGTTGTGGGGAGAAACCTGGGTTTCTCTAGGAACTTAGGAAGTAGGCTACAATTGCTGTTCAACAACGGGAGCTACCGTCTATGGAGCAGCCTTGAACAAAGCAATTGGAAGTTTCAATCCAATTGATTTCTATCTTATTGATTTAGCTACATGTTCTTCCTTCCTAGTGTTGCTTCCATTTTTTTGGTTTTTTAATTGCTAATTCTGTCCATGTTCTATTTGAATATATGCTGCTGTGAGTATAATGTTTTTTCTCTGATCAGGACTTCGATTTTCTTTTTTTTTCTTCTAGCATCAATTTTATTTACTTTGACACCCTTTGCACTTCAACTGTGTCCTCCATCATGCAATGGCTTATTACATACAATATACATCACAGTTTTATCTTGGGTGAACTAGTGCTTGTATCAGACCACATTGACGTGCCATTTTTTCGGTTTCTCTTTCTGAAGGTTGCAAGGTTGCTTGGTTTACATGAAGCATCAACTCTTCCTAAAAGAGCGATTCAGGTTTTCACTTTTATTGGGTCATTCATGTGTTCTCATATGAAATTGGATGTGAGCCCTATGGCGTGTTACTATGCTTTTTTTTTTCGAAAGTAATTGCTTATTTTCAGTCTCTTCTTAAGTTGATTTATGGAAGCATTCTTTAGGATGATTCCAAGGCTTACATCTAAGTCTCTTCATATCTAGTTTGTGTGCATAGCTATGTATCTGGATTCCCCTTTACGATTAGTGCTGCCACAATCATCATTATATGTCCGTACATATGCACAGTATAATGCTCATCCTAGTGATTCACACCTGTACCTATCTCACTTCATTTTTCGCAGCACTTTGCACTTGTCATTTTCCTTGATGAATGCTGAGGCAAGACTTCAAGCACGGATATATGAAACTTTGCTTGCAGCTACATATCATAATGTTATTTTGGCTCCTCGTTGCTTTGAAATGACAGTGTCCAGTTTCTACGATTGCACCTCTTTAATCTGCTATTTGCAGTAATTTACTGCATATCATGTAGAAAAGTCAAGCAGACAATAACATATCTATGTTTTACTGTTTAAAGTTCGGTTCAAGAATCGCGAGGGAATCGAACAGAAAGAACTTTGGAAGTAACCGTGCAGCAAACCAAGCATCTGCAGGAAGCGTGACAATTGACATGCCTTAGGAACTGAGCTTTGAGGAAATACCAAAATCGTTCGGAATCTTCCTCCCATGCTCCTTGATTTCGACAGTATCAGTATCAGGTCCAGGATCTGAAACTGTACGCGAAAGTGATCCACAAACCAGCTCAAGTATTCATTTCTGCTTGTTGAATAGTTTTGGCTGTTTGAAGAGCAGCATTAATCTTCCCGAGCACAGAGTTATCAAAGATGCAGTTTTGGGTGATTAATTTCGTGAACATACTTGAACTAGTTGCCTTTGTTGACCTTCGGGGTAGATTTCTTTTATCACTGGGTAGGCCTGGATGGGCTAGAATCGTGCGGAGAGGTTCACTAGAGATCAGAAATTGTTGAAGAAAGAATGAGATGCTGCTTATCTAGGCGAGCCTTTTAATCTACTGCTAACTGCACACGACCTCTTACTTCAGATTTATGGCCTGCTTGACATGAATTATGTTATATTTTGGTCATTGCTCGTTGGATTTGGCCGTTTTCGATGTTTACATATCCACGTAACGGGTCTGCTATTGCTGCATTTTTCATGATCACGATCCGGGAATTCAACATTCTAATAAAACCTTATTCCAATTAGTTTTTGTTATTAAATTTGGTTAGCGTTCATCGTTTGAAAAAAAAAAGATCAAATTTCAATTTTAACCATTGATTCTTCTGCATCCGATGCACGTGCGACCCAATTAGTCTGCTGTGTTTTGAGGATGGCTTGTCTATAGTTTATGACTGCACGAATAAGACTTTGAGCAAGACTGGAAATGGAATTCGGGACGGGTTACGGACGATATGGCTTGTGTATTCAGGGAGGAACATGTTCGTTACGCGATATGTTAACCGCTAAAATTCTGCCATGGAGAACAGTTTCTCTCGCTGGTGATCGTGAGGCGGCAATTCCTTCCCGTTCTCTTGGGTATCATAATGAAATCAATCGGGGGATCGCTTCATGTTTAGATTTAGCGTGGTTCGGCCACCCTCTTAATTCCGTGCTCTCTTTTGTCTCACGCTGTGTATGTCTTTGATTTCGAACGTTTCTCACACTGGATTGCCCTGCATCCTCCGACGGTCGCTTCCCCTCGTCGTTAAGAGTTGAAGTATCAAAACCGCCAGGAGAGTCGAAGTATCAAAACCGCCAGGAGTGAAATCGGGAATTGGTGATCATGAGAATGAAAAGGCTTATACAACTTCTATGCAAGCGTATGGAATTTTTGTTGCGGAAGTTGAATGGGCGAGTATAAGAGTATTTACAGAGCAAACTGGATTGAGTTAGGCTTTTTTTTGTTGTTGTGGTTTTGGTTCTTTTACATTTAACTGAAGCCTTTTCTGAACATTACTCTCAACTTTCATCTTCTCCCTTCTGAGTCTTAGCCAACATCATCGTCGACCGACCCTTGTCCTCATTAAACCGTCTGGTCGAATCTCAGCACATCATAAGCCCCTGTTTTTCCAGAGCCGTTCCCTTCAAACTTTCTCACGATTCTTCCCTGGAAAATTGGTTTTTCTATTTCTTGAGTTTTTGGAATAGAAATAGAAATGAAAACTCTTTTCTTTCTCTACACGACTCGCTCTCCTTTCTTTCTTGGCTCCTCACCTCCTCCTTTCCCTCCATTGCCTTGTTAGGGAAATAGAAATTTTATATTGTTATTATCAAATGAATTTTTGTTTTGAAAATAAAAATTAATAAACGTGTTTTTCTGTTTAAAATTTGATTTTTAAAATAAAAATAAAATTTAAAAAAATCCAGAAATTGAACAGAAATTTTGTTGTGCCCAAACTTGCCCATTTTGTCTGGCCTTCTCCTGACAGACGACATTGAGATGGAGCCTAAAACCCTGAATCCAGTCGAAGTCTCTTGGGTCGCCCACGCGCACTCAGAAACACAGAGGACTAAGAATGACGAGCAGAGGCAACCGTCGCGGCATCGACGACCATGACAACAGCGGTGGCAGCGGTGGCGATGACCGGTGGAGAGCTGAGGAAGCCATCGGCGGCAACCGAGAAGCGCTGGAGGCTCTCAGGGAGCTCATCACCTTCCCTCTTCTCTACTCCCGCGAAGCTCAGAGGCTCGGCCTCAAGGTATCGCTCGCTCCATCGATACGATTCTCTCTCTGTCTCTCTCTCTCACACACACACACACACGCACACGCACACGCACACGCAGACGCACACGCACACGCACACGCAGACGCTCAGTTTCTTTTCATTTCTTTATCCGTAAAACCTCTAGCTGCGACCCAAGGATGTCCCCATTTCGATTTTGACTTGACCGCGTTTTGCGATGTTCCTCGCAGTGGCCGCGGGGCTTGCTTCTGTACGGACCACCGGGCACCGGAAAGGTACTCAGTCAACAATGTCCTGTTACCTGTAATCTAGAGCGATTTGTTTCATTTTCCTGGAGCGCCTCTCGGTTGCCATAGGAGCGTGATTAGTTTGCTTTTCTCGTGTTCGAGTGATTTCATTCGGGGTTCATCTACCTTGCTAGACAAGCTTGGTTCGTGCGGTCGTACGAGAATGTTCTGCGCAATTGACCATTATCAGGTACTTTCAATGTAATAGTGCATTATGCATTCAATTTTCTCGGGTTAGCTATTCTTGTTCATATTATAAAACAATCTGGAAAACTACAAAAGCAAAAAATGTTCACTTTTCAACTAATTGCTGTTTGCAGATGATGTTACGCTCTTAAATCTGTAATCTGCAGGGCTTGCTTTAGACGCAAGGTATTGCTTACAACTAAATTCTCTCGGTCTGTGCTGCAGTCCACACTCTGTTCACAAAGCTCATGCTGGAGAAAGTGAGAGTATTCTGCGAGAATCCTTTTCTGAAGCGTCTGCTATTGCAATGTCGGGCAAGCCATCAGTTATCTTCATAGATGAAATAGATGTGCTTTGCCCTCATCGTAATTCTAGGTAAGAATCCCAAGAATCTCCTACTCATCAATCAATTATTGGCTTCGGGAAGCATTTTGCTATGGAGATACCTAAAGTTAAATCATTTGAATACGAGAAATGTGGAAAACAGGAGAATATGATATAAGCAGCTTTAGGATTTTCTTAATCAGTACTAGGCATTGCTCGGAAATAAGTAGCGGTGTGCAGGAGAACCTGTGTAACCTGCAGACCCTCCACAACCGGCATGGTTGGGTATGTTCTAGGGTGGGTATTAGAGCTGTTCCAGGTTCCAATATTTTGGAACTGGTAAGTACAAGGTAGGTTTCAGGGTTTGGGTTCATACTACCCTACATGCACTCTCTACCTTGCACCCTGTAACTTGTTCAAAGTACCCTATATAATGTTTCTTAATAAAACATATGTTTTCCTAATAATTTATGACTTTCACTTTTTCTTTGTGAAATCTTCACATATGAATGCATGAAAGCTCTAGCTGTATCCGCAATCTCCAATCCATTAGGAAAGAAATCTCCAACCCCAATTTCGCCCCTCTCTCTCTATGATGAGCTTGCATATGTCTACAACGATTCCATTTAATTCATGCTTTCAGTAGAGTGGGATAGGTTTTCATGTAAACTCAGCTTTAAATAATGGAGAGAAGCTGATTTATTTTTTCGTTTTTTCACCTTCATCATTATTATCGTTTTAGGATTATGTTTCTAATAGAAATGAACGTGTATTTCACATGTAATCCATTTGTGTATTTCAAAGAATTACAAGGTGGCACAGGTACCCCGGAACCTGTGGGTGGTTCCAAGAGCCTATAGGGTGAAATCCAGGGTAAAGTAAATACCCTGCCCTCTTTGGAACCCGCATACCCCTAGAAATCAGGACAAGTATCATCCAGTTTCCATAAGATAAAGTTATTCAAGCTTCATCTCTTACAGTAAGTCGAGGTACTGAGTGTGACATCAATGTAATTGTGATATATGTGAATTCAAAGGACTAATTGTTCAAAGGTGATTTTATGGGACTTTGAATTGTTATATGGTCATATTGGTGATTGTGCAAGCTATGTGATAGCATGTATAGCAGTCAAAATCAAGTTTCGGTGCTCAATTGTGGCACATCGTTTTGCTGAGTGCGATTAGTTAGTGCTATATATGTCATCTTTGCCTTGGTACTAGTTTTTATAACCTTTTTGCTTTTGTTAAAAGTAAAAAGCTGTTCATGAGCTGCTCAGATTTTATGTGGACGTTCTTTTTTACCATTATCAAACACAAAAGTTCCTAGGAACTGTCATTCTGATGATGGAGGAATATTGGTTGTCAATTTATTCCTTGATTCAGACATATTGAGCGTGTTTAGATTATTTCATTTGTATCAAGCATAGAGTTTACTGCCATGTGCATATGCTAGCTTGTAGGTGTCCACTCAAGGTGTTGCCAGAAAACAATGTTGTCTAAAACTCGAGATATATTCTCTCTCTCTCTCTCTCTCTCTCTCTCTCGCGTGTTGGTCGACGACTTTACCTGCAATTAGGTGGAGACATAAAAGTAGCTAGCAGAACAATGACATTTTGGGACATTATCAGTTTTATGCTGAATTGCAATTTCTCTGTTTGTTTGCATCAGTTTTGCTATTACTTTGCCATAAAGATTACTTGGCAATCTTTAGTTTAATTCAAGTTATTTCTTAATGTGCAGAAGAGAGCAAGATGTCCGTTTGACGTCTCAATTATGTACCCTGATGGACTCTATTCAGCCATTATCAGGATCATTGCCACAAGTAGTTGTTGTTGCATCGACTAACAGGTTAAATCTTCACATGTGGACTAGGACTTATTGTTATATGAGATATTAGGGTATTGTTTAATAATGAGATTATATTAGATTTCGTCCTTCTGATAATTGGTCTTGGCCCCTTTTGGCATGCCTCCTTAAACTTAATACCTTAAGCTTATGTAGATTAGTATATTATGAAGACTATTAAAGAGAAGCCATATTCCATTCATTCTGCTGTTCCTTCTTAGTGTAAACTTTTTTATCCATGCTTTTGAGAAGAATTTCAGTGATTCACATTGGTCTGACAGCCAATAACCCTAATCTGTATTGTTCCAGTTTTTTTTCTAAGAATGGAAAATCACACCTAGATGACTTTATTGATGAGGTTCCCTAAGTACATTTTTTTCCATTTGCATTGGTCGTTTGTTCTCTTCATTTAGTACTTCTCTTCATTCAGTACTTGCTTTCTGTATTTGCAGAGTGGATGCAATTGACCCTGCTCTTAGAAGGTATGGGCGTTTTGATGTTGAAATGGAAGTTACAACCCCCAATGAAGAAGAGCGCTTTCAAGTTCTCCAGGTATCGTAGAAATTATTGTATTAATAGGCTGTTTCCGAGACCACTCTGGATGCATCTACCTCACTAGCATATTAAGGCTGCACGGATTTTTGAAACCTGAAAGCTGTGAGTTTAAGTTAGTTGAATGTTAGGTTTACTCAAAGCAGATATAGCAGTTTGACTCCTTGTTTTTTGATTGTCAGCTTTACACAAAAAAAGTTCCTTTGGATTCTTCTGTTGACTTGAGATCCATCGCTATAACGTGCAATGGATATGTTGGAGCTGATTTAGAAGCTTTATGCCGGGAGGCAACTGCTTTTGCTCTGAAAAGGTTTTCAGATGTAGAGCAGGCACTTTTGCTTACAATGGAAGACTGGGACTATGCTAGATCTATTGTTGGCCCAAGCATAACAAGAGGTGTTACCGTGGAAGTTCCTAAGGTATCATGGGATGATATAGGAGGATATAAGGAATTGAAGGTCAGTGAAATCATTTTTATGTGCTCAGGCCTTGGTCATCCATTTTTCACTTTTGTACCTTCTTAACTTTAATCAGAGGAATTTGACCAAAAAAAAAAAAAACTTTAATCAGAGGAAGATTCAGCAAGCTGTTGAGTGGCCTATCAAACATTCCTCTGCTTTTTCGAGGCTGGGAATATCACCAATACGTGGAGTACTTCTACATGGACCTCCAGGTTGCTCAAAAACTACTCTTGCGAAAGCCGCTGCACATGCTACCCAAGCTTCTTTTTTTTCCTTAAGGTTTGACGTCAACAACTCCCTGAACAATTATATATGCTCTGAGACTTTAAGGGGAGGGAGAATCCATGTTTGTTATTTCATCCTTCACCCTAGGCAACAAAACAAACTTCCACCTTCCACTAGATCCAATAGCTTGTTGTTTCACTAGTCTGGAGGGGTAACTTTACTTTATGCCAGGATGAGCAAAGAAAGGTGGAATATGAAACTCTGTGGAAAATGGGCTCGGACAATTGATCAGCTGTTGCATCCAGTATGGACAAAACCTACCCTCAGACAAGATATTTTGTTCGTGTGAACTAACTGTTTATGGCTTTTATTTTTATATGAATGGTGACTGAAAAGTAATTAAATCTGTGGGTGGATCAATTTCCTGCGTTGTCTTAAAAATATTGCTACTAATCAAGTAGGTGCTTATGCAACATAGTCAATCACACTACAAGTCGTAATCGTTGGATCTTAAATCTGAGTTAACAACCAAAATCTTAGAAGGACTTCTATCGGAGATCCAGCATCTTTCTTAACTTACTCATCTCAGTAAATCTTCCAACTCAATTATCGTAAAAGGATAGTCCATCCTTTATTAATTGATTCTGCAGCGGAGCTTGAATTTGGCCATATGCTGTCACTAATTTGTAGTGAAGATAAGAATATGAGGGCCTGATCATCTAATAAGAAGTTGCTGATGGAATTAATTTCTTCAGCCATTGGAAGAAGGAAGTTGCAATAGTGTGATAATAAGGGTACTTTTCCATTTATATCATTTTGAAATAGCTTCCTACTCTATGACACGATTCACTTTAGCTAAGCACGATGACTACGCCAGAAACTGGATGTTAGAAAAACCAAGATTCTGTGCTGTTGACAAATCGAAGTTGCGACCCTACAAAATATCTCCTGTTTGTTTGCCACTATGTTAGCCAAAAGTTGAGAGGATGTAACTAGCCTAAATGTTCCGCTCTTCCTTTTCTGATTTTGTGATGTGATTATCACATTCCTTTATCCTGAGAATTCTCAAACTTTATATTTCAGTGGAGCAGAATTATATTCAATGTATGTTGGAGAGGGGGAAGCCTTATTGAGGAATACCTTCAGGAGAGCTCGCCTTGCGGCACCAAGCATTATATTTTTTGATGAGGCTGACGTTGTAGCAGGCAAGCGGTGAGTTTATTGAGGGTCGCATAACATCATCATTCTTGGGGGTGTTCCGTGGAAGCTATGGTGCTCCCTTTCACATATAGTTGTAGAACAGGAAGATTTTCTTTGAGTACATTGCAGTAGAAGTTGTCCTTTCTTAGAAAGCATGTGTACTCATTACTGCTACTGAAGTACAATGAACACGTTGTCGTTTTGGTTGATGTAATGGACATTGAGGAATGAGTGAAGGGTGCTACTTCAATGTGTTGTGCGAAAGATACCCTCACATCTTTTTCTCGTTTAATTTGTCGGGTGAACCTCCTACTATGTGAAAAGTTCTTAATGTTTGTTGACTTCCTGGTTATTTTTCTTCTCCATGATATCTGACTTATTTGTTGGACAACAAAGTTGGCAATTGCAAATAAAAGTGGACATATAATGCAGCTTCTCTATTTTGGTTCACTTGCAGTGGAGGTAAATCAAGCAGCAATGCCGTAGTTGGAGAGAGGCTACTATCCACATTGTTGACTGAGATGGACGGTTTAGAACTGGCAAATGTGAGCTTGATTGTGTTTGATAAATTGTAAATTATGATTAGCTTCCATCTCATGCTACCTCATATGGACAGGGAATCATTGTGTTAGCTGCTACAAATCGCCCCCATGCAATTGATGCAGCACTTATGCGGCCTGGACGTTTTGATTTGGTAAGGATATACTGCTTCTTGATCTAGACTTCAGGCTGTAATTCTGCGACCTTCTTCTCGAGTCTGCTGAGTTTTTTGTGGATTATGTACTCTGTTAAGTGCTTATTATTGGAACTTCTGATCCACCTTTCTTAAGTCAGTGTGTCCAGATTGGCTTTAGCTTGCTAATAATGCCATATAATTCCTTAATATTGGCAATTTACTTGTTCTCCACATAATTATGGTTCTAATCTTTGTTAACTTTTGGTTTTACTTTTGAGTCTTAATAAGATGCTTGTTGAGCTAATTTCAGTTTCAACTTTTAAGTAAACACTCTTTGAAGTATTGTTTAAAACTCAATCTAGTATTCTTAATATGAACAAAATTTATGTTCGTGCTTTTATATTCTCAACCTAGTATTGACTTTTCTTTGAACAGTTCCCCCTATATTGGCAATTCTAAATTACTAATAGAGAGTAGTTTTTTTATTTATTTGCAATTTAGTCTATCTTTGTCTGTTGAAGGAATTTTTGTCTAGTTTAGGAGTGTGTACTCTGATGGAACAATTTAATTCTATTTGACTACCTTGTCAAGCTCATGATTACCTTTTCTTTTTCCTCTCCAAATCTATAGGTGCTCTACGTACCCCCGCCAGATTTGGTGTCTCGCAATGAGATATTGCGCGTGCATACTCGAAACATGAAAATCGGAAATGATGTAGATCTCAGAGATTTAGCAGAACATACTGAACGGTTCACAGGAGCCGAATTGGAGAGCCTGTGCAGGGAAGCAGGAATAGTCGCTCTGAGAGAAAACATACATGCAACTGCCGTTTATGACCGTCATTTCCAAATCGTTAGGGAGTCCTTGAAGCCGGCACTGTCCGAAGCAGACATTCATTTGTATGAATCATTCCGAAGGACTAGATAGCTGAAGCCTCGTGACCGTACGATCCAAACTGACATGACCCTACTTGAAGCCAGACATCTGTTCCTCCGGATCGGAGGATTCTGGATAATGGATAACGTTTATGGTCTCCAGGAATCTGAATGTGGTCGCTGATTATGGGTGTTGATAGCGGCTTGGGATCAAGCTTTGCCTCATTGATTGCAATTTTCAAACTACCTTTTGACGCAAAAAGCGGGCTGGCAAGTGAAAGGCAGTTTCAAATGTTGCTGAGTTCAAAAGCTCATGAAATGGACTTTTTCACAGATGGATTAGCAATGACATCATGAAAATGCTGCGTGGTCGATCAATTTGGTCCTCTAACTTGTGTTTCGATCTGTATAATGTCATCCCCTGATGTCTGCTGGATGTGATCCACGAACCGATACATTTTGGTAAATTTGTCAAATGTTTTAGTAGATATCCAGTACTTGGGAAAATGTTTGTGTTGGTTCAACTTACATTGAAATTACTGATATCTAGTTGATTAATAAGTTAATTATTTAAGTTTTAAATTTCTTGGTGTTTGTCAAAATTTACTGGCATTACTGGTAAAGTTATTGCAAATATTTGAAAAAGGTGATAACGTAAAGTCAGAGTCGCCAATCTTATTAATTGGTGTGTTTATTGACCTGCATTTGAATTTTAGTAAATTTTGTTGACATGATGTTGCTGTAAAATAGTGAATTGGAAAACCACAAACTTACCTTTGAATTACTGATTTTTAGTTTATATATTACCGAACTTACATTTTACCGCTGGCTATTATCATCTACCGTTACTATTGAGATGAACCTACTGTAAATATTTGACAAACTTTTTAATAACACTAAAATTTAATTATATTTGGGTGATCAATAACTCATTAGCTCTTATTTCAATTTTTTCAGCGATCATCAAAATCTATGAGTACATGGAGATAGCAATAGATAAATTTCTTTTTGGTCCTAATAGCAATAGATAATTGAAACAACTGCTTTTTATAATAGAATGGGCTTTTAATCAATATAAAAACTTATTTTCTATATAATTACTTATGCATTGCAGATTAGATATATATAAAATTACTAATTACGTGTAAAAGTTACTAATTGGTGATCGATTTAGAGTTAATATGAACCCTTTTTTTTTATTGGGAGTTAATCTGAACCTTGAAAGTTATTAAAAACACGAAAAATTATTAAGTGTTGATGGATACATGCTTCCAATATGAAAAGTTTCTAAACATTTTTAAATGCTTTGAACTTTACTTTTTTCTATAGGCAAAGTCATTATAAACATTCTAAGTACCGTTGACTCGTATTATTTATACACGTGGAAAAGTTATTCGAGTAATTTACTAACAATTGCAATTTATTGGAAACTAATTAGGGATAATGACATAAACAGTCCATAAATTTTGGCCCACTATGTAATATGGTCAATGCCTATTATGTAATATGGTCAATGAACTTTCAATTTATTTAATGTGGTTCATAGACTTTTGGTACATATTCAATTTAATCCATAAATTACATGAAACTAGTCAATATTATTCTTTCATTAATTTAAGTTTGAAGAAAAATGAACTAAGAAAAAAACATAAAACATCAACGACTCATCGTTATCTGAGTATTTGTAAAGGTTTTCATTTTTTACTTTTATTTTTAAATCTAGCCCGGCACCTAATTTAATTTTTTAAAAAATTTTAAACATTTGATATTTTCACAAGACATGAGATTAAATCAAAGCGAAAATAATTCTTTTCAACTTTCATAATACCTCTTTCCAACCAAAAGAAAAAGAAAAAAAACCAAGAAACCTTCGAGTTCATGTAATTCTGCTCCTCGTTAGAGAGAGAGACCTATATATTCTTCGCAGTCCTCACTTAACCGAGGGCTCCTCTCGGGGAAGAAGATTGCTCTCTCGAATCGATGGCTCAAGGCGTAGAAGGCGACGCAACTCGACCTCCTCACTTCAATGGCTTGCCCTCCAACACCAACGTCCCCAACAATGCCAAAACGAATTCCTCCTTCAATCGGTTCTTCTCTTTTTCTTTGTGTTTTTTCTTTCTTTGCTAGCTTTATAGCCTGGCTTGTCGCTAGTAGTCTCTGTGAATCGCTTGACTAGTATACTGATTGATGCTCCGAGGCGTTTTGGCTTCTTGGGATTAGTGAACGTCGGGAGTTAGAGAAAGGGCCTGTGAACTCTTTAGCTTGTTCTTGGGAAAAGTATATTGAATGCCCTCGAATTTTAACTGGAATGCAGGAGGCAGAAGATCGCGCAACAGAGGAAGTCTCTACCCATCGCGTCGGGTACTGTGGCCTACAGTTGGTTTGTTTGGTTTCCATAAATCCCCTTTGGCTGTTTGTGGGTTTGCCTGAGTTTCAGTTGGTGTTTTCTTTTTGTTCCAGTTGAGAAGCGACTCGTCCAGGAGGTGCGAAACAATGACACCTTGATAATTGTTGGCGAGACGGGAAGCGGGAAAACGACACGTAAGTATCAATGTGGGTATACCATGTGGATATTGTCTATTGTACAACAGCCGTTCCCATGCAATTGCACGAGATTTCATCATAACTAGGTACAAGACATAGTATGATGTGATGAATTTGTTTCACAAGTGTAGAAACGTCGAAAGAATAAGGTTGCATAGTGCAACATATTACCGCAGAACATCCCATGACATGTATAATCGTGCCTTCTGCTATGTCGTTTTTACACCTTAAGGGAGTTGTTATATCCTTGGCATTTTCATTTTCCAGAGATACCACAGTTTCTATTCAACGCTGGGTTCTGTCGCGATGGAAAAATTATTGGGGTCACTCAACCACGGCGTGTGGCGGCTGTTACTGTTGCCAAAAGAGTGGCAGAGGAATCTGGGGTCGAGTTGGGCCAAAGGGTCGGGTATTCCATCAGATTTGATGACATGACATCCGGTTCAACAAGAATCAAGTACATGACAGATGGTTTGCTTCTAAGGTTAAGTTTCTCCCGTTATTTTTTCCTGTGACTTGCGTAATATGTTCAGTCAGTTTCACGACATCTTCTTGTGATAGGATCATACTAATTTCCAATTGGGACAACAAAGTTTGGTTGTTATTTGTGTGTTATCCATGAAGATTGAAGATTACTGTAAGATTCAGTAGTTGGTTGCATCGGTATTTACAGTGGGCTAACATATCCATTGAGTCGAATCATTTTTACCATTTCGCAATTTAGATGTGAAGGAGAGTTACTGGTCTTATTTCTTTAGATCTATAGGTGGAGCAAGATCTACTAACTAGGTGAAATTATTTTAGATATCTTGCTAATTGGTCTGAAGACAAAGCTTTAGTTCTTATTTTTGAGATTTTTACGGGAACTTTGAACCAGTAGAAGTTTCATACTTGCAATTACAGTGCATGGAGGAATCATGCGAAACTTGTATTCTGCTCAATTAGCACCTTATCTTGATTCCAATCTTTGCCTGCGAAGCTGATACTACTCTTCTACAGGGAAGCACTGTTAGATCCTTATCTCTCTAGGTACTCCGTGCTTATTGTGGATGAAGCTCATGAAAGAACAGTCCACACTGATGTGCTGTTGGGCTTGTTGAAAGATGTTCAAAATAAAAGGTGTGCATCTGCGAATGATTGTCCAAATACCGAAGTTAAGCAGTTGAACGATGGCGTGCTCTTGGACAAAGGGCAAGGTGTTTGGTCCAGTACTTTGAAACAATGCCAAAGCAGGCGGTTTTCTACATTGAAGTTGATTATTATGTCTGCTAGCTTAGACGCACGTGTCTTCTCTGATTATTTTGGTGGTGCAAGAGCCGTCCATGTCCAGGGGCGGCAATTTCCTGTGGATATACTATATACTCTTCATCCTCAACCAGATTATTTAGATGCAACCCTGATTACCATATTCCAGGTTGTTTTTTAATCCTTATTTGCTTAGGCCTTCTATATGTCATTATAAAAAGGAATTACCAACTATTCTAGGAAGTTGATGTTTTGGTTCACAGTCGATGGGTGATTGCAATAAATTTTGATGTGGTAGTTTTGGTGCTTTTTTGTTTGATGTTGTGCCGTAAGTATGAGCAATGAATGTTTGCTAAACAGCAACTTTGTGTAGTGTCTATAAAAAGGCAGTATCGATTATGTAACCCTCTTTATATATTTAAGTTTAAAAACATAGAACTTTTATAGATGAGTCATAAACTAGAATCTGCAGTGGTGCCTCAGGGTTTCTAGTTAATTGGTTTTTTTATTGCTATAGCTTCCATATATTTTTGCTTTTGAAGGCTTCCCAAACATTCTCTGCATTGTGGGTTTCCAAAATCACTTCTCGTTTATTTGACTAGGATAGGATACATAATTTGCCATCTGACCTGATTTATAAAAAGGCGCTTTAAGTGTATCCACGTAGAATGTGGTGAATATATTCATTCAACGTCGTTCATTTGAATGATGTCTCAATACAGTTTCTTAATTTGTTTTCTCCTTGGAAATATTGCTATGTGAGCTACTCTTTGGTTTGATCCCAATCAGTTGGCTTGGAATATTTTCAGTATTTAATAAGTACATGTTTTGCATTACTCAGATCCATTTGGAGGAGGGTCCAGGAGATGTCCTTGTATTCTTGACTGGTCAAGAGGAAATTGAATCCGTTGAAAGACTTATTCAGGAGCGACTACGGCAGTTGCCTGAAGGCAGCCGTAATATGTCGATAGTTTCTATATTTTCGTCTCTTCCCTCTGAGAAACAAATGCGTGTCTTTGTACCCACTCCACCTGGATTTCGTAAGGTGACTATCCAAGCTGCTCAAATCTTTGCAATTTTGATGTGTGCAGTGCTCCTATTAAAGTCAGATCCTTTTCTATAAAGAAAGGATTTGCATTTTGGATTATGTGGACCTTTATTAAGATCATTGCCACTTTAGTGTTTCTTTTCTAGTAGCAGTCAGTCAATGTTTTTAATTAACTTTATGTGAGGCCTAACTGCTCGTACATCTTTCTTGTCATCTATTCTTGTCTTGGTATGGTGAAGTATGAAAGAATAGTTGATATTTTTGTCTATTATATCACTTGTAGGACAAGCGATAAAAAAGTATTTCTCTGTGATATTTCTCAGCTTTTCTTATATCCTCTGTATCTTCACATTTTGATATATATAGACTGGACACACAACTCTTTTTTGTTGTTGGCAGTGGGTTTCTAACATTAATAAACTCTTTGAATCTGGTTGTTATTGGTGGTTCTATTGTGATAGCATAACATCATCCTGTTTGTGGTCAGGATGATTTGTTTCCTCTCATTACCTTCAGACAATCTATTTGGACTTATGAACTGTTGATATGTCATATGTATATTCCTTGTTTATTTGCTCATGTTGCTTAGATACGGCGACGTCATTGTCATTAGGTAAGCTAAATTAATTTTGTGGAAATTTTTTTTCTAATGATTATTACTAATATAATTGGACTCTTTCAGGTTATATTGGCAACTAATATAGCCGAGACATCAGTGACAATACCTGGGATAAAGTATGTTGTAGACCCTGGATTCGTGAAAGCACGGTCATATGATCCGGCTAAAGGCATGGAATCATTAATTGTCATACCAACTTCCAAGGCTCAGGCTCTTCAAAGAAGGTAGTCTGCACTCATCGTACCCTGATCTATACTTTTGTAGTGTGATCGCATTTCAAATACAGTCCAAAGAAGATATAGGGGAAGGGATACCATTTAGATGCACAGGTATTGAAATCCCAAGGTGGTGCCATACAAATTTTGTTGACTAAAAACATACACTATCTTCTGCCCTAAAATGGCAACATATGGATGGTAGACAGTCTCTCTTCATTCCCTTGTGGATGCATACTTTCAGACAGTGCAAATGTTCAGAAATTGGGGTATCTGTCCTTTAATTTATCTTTAACTTTTTAATGATAGGTATCTTGTGGCATGAAAGGGGGTTTTGTTGCCAATGCGTGGACCTTTTAAATCATATTAATCTGTCTTGCCTTCTCTTTTCTTGTAATTGAAGATTTGGATTGTACTGAAGAGTTGAATTTGCATTCAATGTTTGCATGGCTACTTTTTTTTTTGTTTGTAAAACATGATAACATGGAGTTATTTTATTGTGTCTGCGAGCCTTGGATCTTGCGTTTATTCATCGATTCATTTTGGAACTTTGACCATATCAGAAATCCCATGTTAATTGACTAAAACCTTGCTATTGCAGTGGACGAGCAGGGCGTGAAGGACCTGGGAAGTGTTTCCGCCTCTACCCAGAAAGTGAATTTGAGAAACTTGGGGATTCCACAAAGCCTGAGATTAAGAGATGCAATCTTTCAAATGTTGTTTTGCAACTCATGGCTTTGGGTGTGGATGATGTAATTGGGTTTGACTTTATCGAAAAACCACCAAGGTTATTCCCTGAGAGATCTCATTGCTTTATCATTTATTCTCTTGTGCATACTTAAGTGTGTCTACTAGGCTGTGGACATGTCATCTTTCTTAAGCCTTGATTAGTGTGATTTGATCTAGTTTTGTTGGATTCATCTTTATCAATGATTTAATTTGGCTATTAAATTATCCTTCATTTCACATCACCCTGTCTCTTTTGCCCCAGAAATTTTCTATTTCACCTTCATTTTCACCATTTCTCTGACGGAAAATTCTGGAAAATTTGGTAGAAGTTTATATATTCTTATGCAACATATGGGTGCACCAGGTTGTCACTCTGTTCCCACATGAATTTGTTATGGTGCTTCTCTTGTTTAGATGCTGCTTCAGGTCAAATTTGCTGATAATTTATAAGCAAGTTATGTGACATAAAATGGGTTATGATGGGATGTCCTTGCATTACCTACTACTCTCTGTATTTGTTGCTGGGTAATGACACCTGTAAGCTTTTGATCAGGGCAGCTATTGTGAAATCATTGGAGCAGTTATTTTTGCTGGGTGCTCTAACAGAAGACTGTAAACTATCAGATCCATTGGGGCACCAGATGGCTCGGCTTCCCCTAGATCCCATTTATTCAAAGGCACTCATCCAGGCTAGCCAGTTCAACTGCTTGGAAGAAATGTTGATTACAGTTGCGATGCTTTCGGTAGAATCCATATTTTATGCCCCTCATGAGAAGTTGGAAGAGGTAAGTTATGAACTGATACTTGTGAGGCCATTCATCTTGCTTTTCTTCTAGTTGTTTATGCAATGAGTGGATGCTCACTATGTAAGTTCAACTCTTATAATGTCATATCAAGTCCTTCAGTGGGCAATTGCTTCATTAATTTGCAATAAGCGGAAAATATATTCGTAGGCTCTTCTGTCTGTTTAGTCTTGTTTTGTTGGGCTCTTTTTGAAACAACCATTCTGGCTGGTTGATATTGATGAATTGTTCTGTTTGGTTGCACCTCATGGACTTCCTTTACTCTGTATATAACTGGAGAGCTGACTACTTAACTTTGTTGGGCCAGGCAAGAACTGCAATGAAATGCTTTTCAAGTGCAGAGGGTGACCACATCACCTTGGTTAATGTATTTCGAGCAGCTGATGAGTTCTCGGAGAAGAGGAAGAGTGGTCAAAGTAAAGAAAAAGACAATAAAGTTCTCAAGAAATGGTGCAAAGAGAATTTTATCAATAGCAGGTCCCTTAGACATGCGCGTGACATTCACAGGTTGTCTATGAACTTTTGCATATTCCTTTTGCTTCTCCATATTTCTTTCGACAAGCATTATTGATCCTCCAACTGTGCATTTTGTTTGATGTCATACAGACAGATTCAGGGACAGGTAGAGCAAATGGGGCTTCACATTGCTTCCTGTGGAGATGACATGGTTCAGTTTCGGAGATGCCTTGCTGCTTCCTTTTTCCTCAATGCGGCTTTGAAGCAGCCAGAAGGTTCATACAGGTGCTGGGTGTTGATTCGGACTGCTCCCTGTTATCTTTAAGATGTTAACATAGATCCAACTTATGATCAATTTCTTCTTTCCAGTTCTCTTATAGACTCTGTTTCCTAACATTACTTATTTGGTGTGGAAAATAGGGCTTTGGCAAGTGGTCAGGTAGTGCAGATCCATCCTTCTTCTGTACTATTTCGGACAAAACCAGAGTGCATTATCTTCAATGAATTAGTTCAAACTAATCACAAGTACATTCGCAACATAACGAGAATTGATTACTTGTGGTTAACTGAGCTGGCTCCTCAGTATTATAGCATGCAGAGATAGGATCCCCAAGATCAATTTTGACAGGTATGGGGATGCTTGGTGATACGTGAATGCCATATATTGTATTCGGCCTATCCTTAAATGTAAAGAGTTTTCGGTGCTTTCCTAACATTTCTACTATATTTTGTTCCTGGTGAAGTGCCATGGTAAAGAAAAGTACTGTAAGATGATTGATTATTTATTTTGTGTGCTTTTCTTGTTTAAGAAACATTTCCTTAGTTGTGCTGTATTTATTTGATTACTCTAGGCCTTCCTAACTATTTGTCATTATTTGGTTGGATTTCTTTTTTAGGTATTTGACATCTTATTAACAGCAGAAGATATGCATCAACAACATTACTATTCGATGGGCTTATATCTTTTGGCCAAAAAAAAAAGAATGTGCTGGTATCTAGGCCGTGTGGTGGCAACTATGATGGGAATTGGGATGGATTCAGGCTGTTTTCAACGATTTATGTCTTATCCACTAAATTATCTGATGATAATGTACCTGAAAGGTGCAGTGTGCATTACAAGTATGTGTGGTCTAGTTAATATGGGACTGGCTAAGGAAGGGCACAGCATTTTTTGAAAATCCATGCTCGATTCTTTGGTTTATCAGCCAAGAACCCTTCTATTTCATGGTCAAAATGTACCTAAGACGGTGACTTGATTATCAGCAGCCAGGAG
The DNA here is from genome assembly GCA_001662345.2 of Metrosideros polymorpha var. glaberrima. Taxonomy (NCBI): domain Eukaryota; kingdom Viridiplantae; phylum Streptophyta; class Magnoliopsida; order Myrtales; family Myrtaceae; genus Metrosideros; species Metrosideros polymorpha. The sequence continues at coordinate 8,584,444 of BCNH02000007.1, read as the reverse complement.
AGTGAATGGAACCATAGAACCCTGTTTTGGTCTTGCCTTCGCATAATTGTTGGTGAAGCCACTCTATGTCAAGAGGGCATTTTCCCAGACGATGTCTTCAGTAATTCTAGGTCCTTGGTGGAAACGAATACATGTTTTGACATGTATGGGAACTTGCGGCTTTGAGGCAGGAACTGGAGCATAATGTTCTCATATGCCAGTTTATTCAAGGGGACAATCACCTGGTGGCATGCTTCAACATACTGTATCGACAGCTTTAGATGGGGACTTCGGTAGTAGCTGAAATTCAAGCTGCGCATGATTCTGAAATCTGAGGCTAGTCAGTCGTATCAGTGTGTTTTTACTAGGTTAAATAAACTAGAGAAGTTATTTGTAGCAAACAAGTGTATGTGGATTTACCTCCAGCTTTCATGACATATGATATGCAAGGCCTGGTTTAATATTCTCTTTTTGTGCACTTCCATTTGATGCAACGATTTGCAGAGCGCCCCTTCAAATCGAAAGGCTCGTGAGAGTTCTTTGCATGGACTGTGAAGTCTTTTGGTAAAAGTTGATGGTAAGGTGCTGATTCGAATGCCTTTTCTTCTTAGTTGCATAATGTGGAAAAGATTATGGAGAACAGGGCATGTCCACTGTCCAGCCAGAGGTCCCATTGATCATCATTTAAAGTCAGCTTACCAGAAACACACGAGGATGACAGAAGGTTGAAAAGGACCAGCCTTGTCCTGTATGTGGTATGCACCATTTGTCTTGACCACATTTCCTGGGTATCTGGATATGCTGTCTTAATATTTTGATGCAAGAAGTTGGTCGGGCGTCATATCGCCAGCTCAGTAAGAATACTGTTCAGATCCACATTTATGTAGAGCTTCTCCAATAGTTATGAGGATTATGAAAGTATTTTGCCTATTGGGGTATAGTGAAAGAGGAATGTTGTATTTTTGGCACTCGTGCGGTATTTCTTGGAGCTCACAAATTCTTGAGTCAAAAGTAAGTCTCCTCTTGTGAGGGCTTGATGTTCCACCATCTAAGGAAGATGTTTCACTTCACTTCCCTTATTTTTACATATTCGTTTTCGTACCCCTAAATTAGTTGAGTGATCGAGCTCTTGATTTGGATGATTCAAATTTTCGTCGTTCGAATGACAACATTTTCCGGTTTGGATTAATCTTGAGAGTCATACTAGTCACGTTGTGGATAGCAGCTGTCCTCGTGCGTATGGGAAAAGGCGGTTTGCCTGGTCATGTGGTTATGTGCCTATTCCACAGATTTATACACTCAAGCTATATTCTTCCTATATTTTGTGTAACTTTCGAAACTCTAGCTCAAGTTTGATAGAATTAAGATTTACCTTTCGAATGCCCGAGGTATGCTCGATCACAAGACATTTTTTTTACTGGGCCTTGAGCGTGAAAGACTAGCATAAAGTCTTTTAATATAGGGAAACGGAGTCGAGTTTGAGTGGTAAATCAAGTCGACTCGACTAATTTACAGCACATGGCCAAAAAAAAAAAAACCGGATCGCACTTTCTTCTTCTTCTTCTCTTTTGGCGGGCCGGAAGACTGACTTCTGGTTGAGGAAAGGGATAACAAGCAAAATGATCGGTATTCACTTTCAGCAATTGAAAATATATCGACAAAAAGAGAAAATATAAAGAAAAACAGTTGTTAAAAAGCTTTCATATCCATCCTCAAAAGGTAGGATTAATTGCCCAATGCACGTGAGATCCCTTCATCGACTTAGGTGTCTCCTCCAACGAAATGTAATTAACTAGTTCTTCCAGAAGGAGAAGAAGAGGGTTCTATTGGCCCATCTCAATTGATTAGATCAGCAAAATCGGCTAATTATGCTCGATTCCGATTCAATTTTGTGTATAGGGCGAGTCTTAAAATGTTTAATTATCAACTAAGCCTGTGGAAAATCCCGATTTAATTCCCTTTTTCGCGACATTCACTGGTCCTAGGTTTTGTGTAGATGACTAGCTGGGAGGGAAGTTGTAGTGGGTCAAAGTCGATCCATGTTGGTATAAAGCAGAAGTCGCTCAATGGTTTGAGTTGGAACACTTCTCGAGTTTGGTTGACTGACCAGGTGGTCAGCGGTGCCGGCGGAGGCTTATTTTCAGGTGATTCGAAAACCCTCTTGATCGTATGTTCGGCTCGTTGATGGTGTAGCTTCGGCTTGTGCATATCTGGCGCTAGGACCAACTAGATGGTTCAACAACGGTAGCGGGTAGAACCGTCAATGGCGGGCTCCCAATTTTCTTCACTTTGACCTCGGGTTGCACAGTTCCTTGGATATAAGTTTGTTGCATGACACATGTGAGATATAAAAAAATAAAATAAAAAAACACCCAATTAGAATGAGACATGTGCAAATCCCATCAGAGAGTCCAACCTAAATCTCCCCATTTCTTTGCTTTGACAAAAAGTTTTAAACCAATTGCAATTGTCCCAATTTGATCATAAATCTTATACAATTGTGTCAATTCAGCCCATCTGGCCAATTTTGGCTGGTCGGCACTAACAAAGACGGTTGGCGATGCTGATATGTCAATTTTTAATAATATTTTATTTCATTTCAAATCTTTTATTTTTTTTGTTCCTTTCCTTCTTTTTCCTCAAGTCTGGCCAAAGGCGATGGCCAACAAGGACAACCTCACCGGCCTCAGGCGAAGCTTGCCCCTGCCAGCCATTGGCGAGGGTGAGCCTCGCCATCACTAGGCGAGGTCGAGCTCGCCCAACTAGATCTAGTGAGGCCATCCTCACAGTGAAAAGGAAAAGGAAAATATAAAAATTAATAAAAAAAAATTGAATAAAATAAAATATTATTAAAAATTGACACATCAGCATCGGCCCAGTGCCGGGCGGCCAAAATTGGTTGGATGAAAACTGAATTGACAAAAAAAAAGGTTTATGACTGAATTGACACAATTTGCAATAGGTGTAGGACTTTTTTTTTTTATAATTTCCCATGATTTGATGTGAATCGATCCTTGAAAGAAAAAATGTACACAAAATAATTTCATTTAAATTTAAAAACTTTATTATCTAGACTCGTGTCACCATAGTGAATTGATTACATTCTAAATAAGTAGCGGGAATTCGATAAAAAAAAAACAAGAAACAAAGTAGCGGGAGTCACGGTGGACTTCGCAAAAAAAAATCTTTATTAAAAAAAAAACACCTCTTGTTTTTCATGACCCCTTTCATACATATCTTTTTAGAATCATATCTTTGCACTTTGAGTTTTGTCTCTACGTATCACTTTGCACCTTAACACCAATTATCATTTACAAAGCCATCATTTCCTTTTGAGAAAACTTCAAATAAGGACACAAAGTATTCTCATTTTATTAAATAAAGATTTAAAGTGTACCTTATTTCAAATAACAATCTGAAATATTCTCATTTTTCTCAAATAATAGTCTCGCTTAAGGGCATTTTCGTCATTTACTCTCTTTTTTTGTCTTTTTGCTTCTTTTTTTATTTCTGCTTGGCCGCCGCCTCGGCAAGGGCCGCTAGACCTGCGCGAGGGCTGGCGACCCCGCCAGCCATCGTCGAGGAGCCGGTGACCCCGCCAGACCTCGCTGAGGTCTTCCTGAATCTGGGAAATCTCTGTCTCGAACAGGGACCCGGGTCTCTCTCGATCTCTCGAAGGTGAAATTTTGACCAGTGATTCGCTCTGCAACTTGCTGAATTTCTGTTGATTGTGAGATTCAGATCTCGAATTATAGAGTTTGGTGGCTTTGGCGTCGTTGCGATGGCGCTTTTGGTGTTCATTGTCTCTCTCTGTTTTTTTTTTACTTCTTTATCCGACGTTTTGAAACCTCGTGTTCGTTGTCAACTCGCTCGCTAACCGAAGATTTTGTGTCGTTTGGTGGTGAATCCTGTTTTGATCTGCTTATAAAGTAGTCGATTCGGCTGTTGGGTTGATAACAAGAACCTGAGGATCTGAGAAGAGAACCCTTTGGGAGAGGCCTCGTGGCTTGTCGATTTCGATAGATAATTTTTTTTTGGGATTGTGCATTTGGTCAGTTGGATGTCTTCATCCCTGCATGAGAAGACGGACCTGCAGTTTGCTTAGCCTTGAGATTGAATTGTTGTCGCTGCAGAGTTTGAAGCGGCTGAAGAAGAATAATAATTTGAAGAATGGCTAAGCAAGTTTCGAACGGCAAGAACCACTTGGCTGCAACTGCCTTAGCCAGACCTTGCCGAGGAGCCGGCGACCCCATCGACCATCGCCGCGGCGACCAACAGGCAGAATAAGAAAAGAAGAAAGAAAAAAAAGGAAAAAGAGAGAGTAAAAGGACGAAAATGCCATTGAAATCATGTCCTTATTTAAAAAAATGAAGGCACTTCAAGTTCTTATTTAAAACAAAATTCACTTTAAGTCTTTATTTGAGAAAATGATGACAATTCAAGCACTTATTTGAAATAATGATAGCATTTCACACATTTTCTTAGTAGAGGTCATGCCAACGGGCTGACCTCAATCGAGATCACCGTTGTCTTTCAAGCCATGGTGAAGCATGCTGGGTCAGCGGCCTTAGATCAAGGTTGCGAGTCGTGGTCGTCCATGGTGTTCTTGTGAGAGGAGAAGGAGAGTTTAGAGGGTGGGGAGCGCAAATGAGGCAAAGAGCGGATATTGAGTTGGGGTTCGAGTCAAAGAAAGAGATTGCGTAAACGGCCGAGACGATGGCCGAGGGGAGGTGGGTCGACGGCTGACATTTCGATTAGTGGTGGAGGCGTGTGGGTGACGAGCGTTTAGGGTATTTTGAAAAACAGAATTATGTAACTAATGCCTTGCTTATAATTATTTCACATATTTTCTTAACCATGATAGTATGTTGAAAATCAGGACAATTATCAAAACAGTCATGCATCTATTGTAATTGTGCCAATTCAGTTCTAAACCTTTTTTTTTATCAATTGAATCATAAAACATTTTGCATTTGTGCCAATTCAATCAACGTGACCAAAATAATAATATTTTAATATTTTTCGAATTTCTTCCTTGTTTGCTTTTCGAAAAAAAATTAGAAAATTAAAAAAAAATGTTATTATTTTGGTTTGGCGACGCGCCCCAGATGGACTGAATTGACACAAATGCAAAAACTTTAGAATTCAATTGGCAAAAAAAAATGATTTATGACTGAATTAGTACAATTATAATATGTTTAAGACTGTTTTGGTAATGATCCCATTGAAAATCATATCAAACTAATAAGTTAGAACTAAGAAGTGATTCAACCAGCAATAAGTCTAGCTTTCCATATGATTTTTTTGGTCAGCTTTCGACTCCTATTGTTCAATCCATTCTTAAAATAATTTTCAGAAATGCCGTGGTTGGCTTTACTTATTAAAATAATTTTCAAAATGCTGTGATAATTTAATAATTTCTTTTCTACCTCTCGAGGAAGAGTCTCTCTCTCTCTCTCTCTCTGTTTTCCCATGCACTCTCAAAATATTATCTCCCACCCACCATAGCTTCCCGCACATTCTCCTCCCAAAACCTCTGAGTCGCGACCTTCCCCAATCCTCAGAAACCATGGGAAATTCGCTCGGATGCTTCTCCCTCAAGATCCCAGCGAAATCCTCCACCTCCATGAGCCCAGTCCATCGCGATGCTTCGCCGCCGCCGCCGGCCTCGTTGTCGTCAACCGCCGGAAGATCCACCTCCTCGTGGTCTGGCTCGACCTCGAACAAGAAGAATAAGAAGAAGATGGAGACATCGGAGGCGGGCGAGCTGTACGACGACGCTCTGATCCGTGAGCAGGCGATCGCGGCGGTCATGCTCCTGAAGCAGTACCAGAGCAGCGGAGGCGAGAACGACGATTGCCTTCGCTTGTTCAGTCGGTCCACGAGCACCTCAGCTCTCTTCCCCGCTGCCGCGTCGGGGAAGGGCGGCGTCAAGCAGAGCGTCGCCAGGAGCTCCACCTCTCGGAGGCGGTCGTACAGCGACGTTTCTCTCCCGCCGCTGCCGCAAGCCCTGGCTGATGAGGTACGAATCGACCGATTGAGAATTAATGCGTAGTTAGTTACTCCGCGACGCTTGTTCCGAGGATTTATGCTCTGCCGCCATTGACATGGAGGCTTAGAGATCGGCGCATCATCTCTTCTTCTTCTTCTTCTTTGGAATTTTCTCGATTCCTGTTGGCATTTCCTGCATCGCCGGTCAACATTTCTTGATGCTTTCGTAGAGTCGACAAACGGGGACTGTTGGAGACAATGACTTTTTGGCAGTAGCAAAATTGTCTCTTCCCGTTCTGTTTTCTCTCGCACCTTTCTGCTTGAACGAATCAACGCGCTGTGTCGCGCCTCCGACGCGGACATCCACATCCGAATCTGTATATGCACCGTCGGATAATATTTGGTGATTTCGGTCACTGTTTGAGCATGTCAGCAGTACTAGCGTGACCAGAAAGATCCAGGGATGGATGGGCTCGTTCCTGCTCAAGTCCTCTTCTAGTCATTTAATACACTGTAAAGTCAAGTCCAGGGACTTCTTCTATAGGGAAAATGGTGCGCGGATGGTCCCTGGACTTTGGCACGATATGCCACGTAGTCCTTGTGCTTTTAATTTGTTCAATGTGACAGTTCATAAATTTTGATCCGATATGCAATGTGGTCCCTAAACTTTGGGAAAATTTCAATTTAGAGCCTGAAGCGCCTTCGTTTTTTCAAATAAGGGCCTGAAGTTGATTTTGTTTCAATTAAGGGCCTGAAGTGCCATTGTTGTTTCAAAAAAGGGCATGAAGTCACTAAATCGTCTCAAGTAAGGGTCTGGCCGGCCAGTGATAATTCCGATCACCGGAGAAAGGGTATTTTAGTAAAAAAAAATTATAATTATAATTATAATTTTTTCTTTTTTTCTTTTCTTTTCTTTTTTCCTTTTTCTTCTTTCTTCTTCCTCCTTCCTCCTTCCCAGCATCCTTGCTGGCGCCGGTGACCCGCCGGCCTCAGGCGAGGGAGGCCCTCGCCGGCGACGGGCGAGGGCCGCCCTCGTCGCCGTGGGGCTAGGGCCGCCCTCGCCAGATCCGGCGAGGAATGCCCTCACTCGACGCTGGCGAGGGCGGCCCTTGCCAGCCCAGGCGAGGGCGACGCTTGCCCTCGCCGGCGTTGGGCGAGGGGGCGAGCGTCGCCCTCGCCTAGGTGGGTGAGGGCTGCCCTCGCCCTCGCCTGGGCCGGTGTCGGGCGAGGGCATTCCTCGCTAGATCCGGCGGGGCCCCCCCTCACCCTCGCCTGGGCTGGGCGGGCGAGTGGCGCCCTTGCCAGGGCGGCCGTTGCCTGACGCCGGCAAGGGCGTCAGGCGAGGGCCGCCGCCTGCGTTCGGCGACGTCCGGCGGTTCCGCCGGCCATTGACGCCGGCGTAGTGAGAGTGAAGATGGGAAGGAAGAAAGAAAAAAAAGAAAAGGAAAAGAAAAAAAAAAAAAACAAAAAATGGAAGAAAGAAAAGAAAAGAATAAAAAAATTCAAAAAAAAGGTAAATTACGAAAATGTCCTTCGGTTAGGCTCTTTTTTGAAACAATTTGGTCACTTCAGGCCTTTATTTGAAACCATATTCACTTCGGGCCCTTATTTGAGACAATTTGGTTACTTCAGACCCTTCTTTGAAACAATAAGGGCACTTCGGACCCTTAATTGAAACAAAGTCAACTTCATGCCCTTATTTGAAAAAACGAAGGTACTTCAAGCCCTAAATTGAAATTTTCCCCTAAACTTTTGATTTGTTCGGTGCGGTTTCTGAATTTTTGGTACGTGTTCAATTTAGTCCCTAGACTATATAGAAAGTGTTCAATGTTGTCTCTGAACTTGAATTAAGAGAAGAACAACATTGAATATTCTCATACAGTTCGGGAACTAGATTGAACATACATAAAAAGTTTAGGGATCACGTTGAACAAATTAAAAATTCGAGGGCTGCACCGCATATTGAGGTAAAGTTCAGGGTTTACATTGAACAAATTAAAAGTTTGGGAACCACATTACACATTTGGTCAAAGTTCATGAATCATTTGTGCCATTATCTCTTTTCTATTTGGCCTAGGCAGGCATATGTCGATTGATCAAAATCGCGACCGGGGGTCTTTTCCACCTTGATAAGTCTGAAGGATTTAGCATTATAACTAAGCGCTAACCGTGGGGGCGGTTCTTCTCCCTAAAAGCAAGACCTGCCCTTGTTCTCGTAACAATATACCCTTTGCTAACTGGTGAATGCAGAAACCATGATGTACAATTAATCTTTTGTAAGTTTAATGTGCATTAATCATGCATGTGGGAGTATTTAAGGACGGCGGTCCAACCAATGCTAACTAATGCCGGTTTTTTTCGTTTAGCTTTTCCATTGATTAGATAAAGGCACAGCCCTGCTAATAAATCTGGATTTAATGCTGGTTTTTCATATGACAAGCACATACAAATGCTTTCATTTATCTCTCGCATCCTCTTTTTTACACCATGATTTATTTCTTAGGCTTTGGAGGCTGATGGTGTGGAAACCAACCATTTTGTTCTCGTTCATGGGGGAGGGTACGGCGCATGGTGCTGGTACAAAACGATTACACTTCTACGTGGAGGAGGATTCAAGGTGGATGCGGTCGACTTGATGGGTTCAGGAATTCAATCGACTGCTACGAACAACGTTAACAGCATGGCAGAATACGTGAGACCGTTGATCGACATAATTGACAAGTTAGGAGATGGAGAGAAGGTACTTTCGCTCTCTTGATCTGTCATCCTGCTCAATCTCCTTTCCTCTTTCGATTGTCGCCCATCTTCGGCCAACTGTCATTTGGCTCGCTTGTGATCCACGACAAATGCAGGTGATCTTGGTGGGACATAATTTTGGCGGTGCTTGCGTCTCGTATCTGATGGAATTGTATCCTCATAAGATAGCAAGAGCTGTTTTTCTTGCAGCAGCAATGTTGAAGAATGGCCAAAGCGTCCTTGATATGTTCTCTCTACAGGTTCGATCCCTCGGAACGCTTGCTACTTTTACTAGACCTGTTGAGGGTAAAGAAGTAGAGACGGACAGAAAAAGAAATTGACAAGGACGAGGAATGAGTGGAGACAAGTGACGAAACCTTTGCAACACATGAAGACGCCTGTGCAGCACTCTCTATATCTGAACTTAGTCCCTCTGAATTCAGCATGAGCTTCTTTCCATAGACAAGTTACATAAACAGTAGGGCAACTTATAATAATTTCGATGAGCTGAATCTAGTAGAGGCTCCAAACGATACTCTATCAAGTTCGAAAGAAAAATAAATGACGCGGGTGCTTTATCCAGTGGCTTGTTCTATTGCTGACATTTATTTTTTCTGCAGGAAGGTCCAAGTGATCTGATGCGACAAGCACAGATATTCTTATATGGAAACGGAAAGGATCAACCTCCTACTGCTATCGATCTGGACAAAGCATTGTTGGAAGACTTGTTATTCAATCAAAGTCCTGCAAAGGTACATGCTTAGAGAACGTAAATTCCAGTGATGCAAAACAGCCCTACCATGACTCCTGAGATGCTGTTAGACAGAAATCTGTTGCTTTTGAATTTCATGCTACTTCCTATAAAGCTGCCTCGAAGAGTTATTTGATGAATCCGGAATATAAATTTTCAGATAGCTTAATACCTTCATGGGTAGTATGACATTGGATAAGACTACTCCATTCTAATGCAGAAAGTTAGCAATTATGACAAGTAGCGGTTGCGTAGATGACGAAGTGAAGGGTCATTTATGCTTTGTTGCCATAAACAAGGGATATCTTGCTAGTTTTCACTTTATGAGAATGCAGACAGAGAATTGCAAAATCTCTTCTGCTATTGATTTCTAACACTATCCTGTCTAACGTAAATATCCTTTCCTGTCTCAGGATGTTGCATTAGCCTCAGTGTCAATGAGGCCAATACCTTTTGCACCAATCCTGGAAAAACTCACTTTGTCAGATGCAAACTACGGATCTATTCGTCGGTTTTACATAGAGACCCAGGAAGATTATGCTATACCCGCTTCCTTGCAGGAGGCCATGATAGAGTCTAATCCTCCTGAAAGGGTCTTCCATCTCAAAGGCTCTGATCATTCTCCATTCTTCTCAAAGCCCCAAGCTCTGCACAGGTTTCTGACAGAGATCGCAAAGATTTCCTGAAGGCAAATCCCAAAGTATCTGGTTACACAAGAAGTCTTCGTCCGTGGATGACAAAAAAAATTCGATGGAGGAAGGAGCTCCTCATTAGCCAAGGAAGAGGTTCTGGTGCAATTATTTGGGTTTGGTTTTCGATCTACTAGCTTCGACGGGTCGCATCCGCGTCGCATCACATGCTGCGGTTCCATAGTCTTAGTTGTAACGTGGTGACATGCGGCATCTTCAGGTCTTCCTGAATGGTTTGATTGTACGTTAGCATTTGTAAAAACTGAAAATGGTCAAAGCTCCAAGACTTGATCAGTTCCACCTGAAATAGATCCTCAGCATGTCTGCAAGTGCTTCTGGTTCTACTCTGTATTTACAGTCACCAACTCGGCGAACTGCAGAATCGGCGGCTAGAAAAACAAACGGATAGCCAAATTATTTAATCAATGATGCTTGGTTAACGAGATTACACAACACACTTCTTGCCAGCCTCTTGGGGTTACGAAGTCTTCGCGGACATTATCGGTTATGAGTTAAGAATGGGAAATTAACCCTACGAGATCGAATCCTCTATTGCAATTTCTTTCTTGTGTGTGCTAATATCTGCGGTTGTGATGAATGACGTAACCCATTTTGATAAAGATAGATGAATAACATTCGCTTCAAATTATCATTTTGGATTCAAAGTAGGAAAAACTAGGGGTGAACATGGTTCCAGAATATAATCTTTGAACTTGAGAATCGTACTGATGGGAACTTGTCCGATTTTAGGTTTTAAGGTATGCAAAATAGGTTTCAGGTTCCAAAAATTGGGAAATCTATTTCGTTAGGTAAGTTTAAAGTTCTAAGTAGATGAAACATGAAACCTGGAACCTAGAAGTAGTTTTTGTATTTTTCTTGGTATATGTCTTCGCTTTATCCTGCGTATTCTATGGCATCCGATAATGAGTGTATAGTCTGAGCTTTCATTTTTGATGATATTTATGACCAAGACTTTTATTTTGTTAATGTTTCATATTTTTTGTGTGTCTAATTATAAGTTGTGATCAGTAAATTGTAGCAGCAAGTGGAGGTCATTAAATGTGATGATTCATTGCAATCGTTCAATTAAAAATATAAGTGAAACTTGGATAGACCATGAAACTTGTGACAGGGTAGATTTCAGATTATAACCCTAGAACCTGTGATAGGGTAGATTTCAAATTCTAAAAAATGACGAACTTGTTCCGACGAAGATGGAACTTGAAACCGCTTAGGAAAAACGACAAATACTCGGGTCACGCTAGGACCCGGTCGGAACCGATGTAGCCCATCGGGCGAGGCCCATCGTATATCTGGGCCTATCCATCAGCATGCTCACATTCACAGCACGTCCAGTTGGCCCCGTCGGAGCTCCGGATTCGGGTCGGGTCTTCATTGTCGCGTCCAGCGATTCGGCCAAATCTCTGCGTCATTTTTTGGCTCCGTACTCCTCACTCCCACTGGGCGCCATGGATCGCAGGAACCGCACGCCTCCGACGAGATCCGAGCTCTACTCCACCGTCGTCATCCACAATAACTCCGACTCCGATGAAGAGAAGCGACAAGAGGGAGACGACATATACGCCACGATGGTCTACAAGAACGACGCCGGCGAAGAAGAAGGAGAAGAGGAGGACGACTCTTCTCTGCCTCCGCTCCTCAAGCGCCTCCCCAAGGACTTCGGCGGCGGAGCCTCGATCGACTACGACAACGACCCCGACGGGGGAGCTGAGGACTTCGGCACCATGATCATCAAAACCAACCGCAACCGGAACAGCAAAGCTTCCTCCTCCTCTTACTCTTCCTATTCTTCCCCGTTGCCGGCCTCGGTGAAGCACAGGGACTTGGATTACTCGGATTTACACAATAGCAGCTTGAAGAAGAGGATCGAGACTTTCGAAGACGACGAGGAGGAGGACAATGGCGACGGTTTCTCGACGTTCGTGGTGAAACCGAACGATAGGGAGTCCGTTAGCGGGACGGTGGTGAGGAGGACTGGTGGTGGCAGCGGTGGTGGGGCTAGTTTTAAGGATTCAACCATGGGGAGGGCCGTGGCGAGCATGCAGGCCGTCGGAGATGCAGGGTTTGGAGGTAAAAAGCAGAGGAAGGGAAGTGGATCCTCTTCTTCGCAGGGAGATGAAGGGGCGAGGCCGGCCAGTAAGATCTCTTCAAGTTCGATGCCGGAGAGCATCACGAGAGAGGATCCTACTTCTAAGTATGATTTGCTTAGTGAGCTAGGTAAGATTCATTTGTGTATTGCATGTCTGAGTTAGAATTTACTTAAAACTAGTGGATGTGGTAGAATGCAAACTGCAATTGCTTGGTTGGCTGTTGTGCTTTGGTTTTCGTGTTGAGTGAGAGATGGCATTTGGTTTGGCAGGAAAAGGTTCATATGGTGCTGTTTATAAGGCTAGAGATAGAAGAACGTCCGAACTTGTCGCCATCAAAGTGATATCATTGTGTGAAGGGGTGTGTTCTGGCTTTTCTTCTGTAGTTTGTTGAGTTTGTGATTGCTTTGAACTGGATTTGAATTGTTTTAAGTAGAGTAGCTGGTTTCATCGCACAGGAGGAGGGATATGAGGAAATTCGAGGCGAGATTGAGATGTTGCAGCAGTGTAATCATCCCAATGTTGTGCGCTACCTTGGAAGCTACCAGGGGGAGGAGTATCTTTGGGTATGGAAATCATGATATTCTGCAATCATGTCTCATGGTCCAGCTTATTTTCTTCTGGATAAAGTTTTGGAATCTCATGTAAAATTTTGCTTCTAATTTATTAATGAGGTCATTGTCATTGGGGTGCACTCGTCTTGTTTTTGTCACAGATAGTCATGGAGTATTGTGGAGGTGGAAGTGTCGCTGACCTAATGAATGTCACTGAAAAGCCTCTAGAGGAGTATCAGATAGCATATATCTGCAGGGAAGCTTTGAAGGTAATGGTCACCTGGCGCTAGTGTCAATATTTGACATAGTGAAAATGAGTGAGCCTGATCATAGATATGCATGTATGTTATTGCCATAAACTGTGAGGTTATAGAGCATGCACATGAGTAGTGCTCTCGTATTCGTTAACCACTATCTTCTGAATGTCAAACATAGTTTTATCTGCACTTACACTTTTCTTTTCCTTGTGTAGGGCCTCTCTTATCTGCATTCAATTTTCAAGGTCCATAGAGATATTAAGGGGGGAAATATTTTGTTGACTGAACAAGGAGAAGTCAAGCTGGGTAAGTATGGTTGATATTTTTTCAGCTGCAAGTTCAATCGACAGTATTTCTCTTCAACAGAGTATCCTAAAAACTATGTTTAGGGTGATGATGAGATAAATGTGATACTATATGAGCGTGCACATTGGTGAGCCAAAAAGTGGCTCCACAATTCTCACATTAAGAGAACATTGTGGGATCTTATTTCATGAATTTGGTGTTGAAGTCCTCACTTCATGTATCCGACAATTTAAAGTTGAGATATGACAACAGTGACAAATTCTTTCATGCTATGTGAAGGAAAATGGGGGGAATGAAAGTTTGGGTGGAAAATGGGGAAAATTTCAAAATTTCTGTGAGTAAGACATCTTTTGTTCACTAATTTCCCTCACCCTTCCTCCCTCATTAAGGAGGAGAATTTGTAGATCCTTGTCTGCTATTGCTTTTTATTGAATAAGTAACATTATAAATCTAGAATGTCGGTTATGAGAGACATTCCAATTTATTGCAAGTCCTCATAGTGGAGCTAAAACAATTTTGGGGGGTGGGGGTGGTGGTTTTAATTTTTTGAATAAGAAACTTCTTAAATCAATAAAATCTGAATAACAATTGAATATAAAGAAGAAAAAAGACCATATATTTAACTCCTCGCTACACTATGTAATTTTCTCATCAGCGGTTCCTTACTTCAAAAAACTAGAGGGGAGCATGTGCATGATACCTACATGAGTTGAGCTACCTATAGATAATCTTCCTTATGAGAAAATGGAATCAGTAGGACTTTTAAGACTAATAGGATAGCAATCTCTGATGTATGTTAGCTTCCACAGTGTGAGTGTCTCGTTCTTTTGATGTAAAAGGCATCCTCTGGAAACTAACTCTTACTATGCTTATGAAACGACCAGGTGATTTTGGGGTAGCTGCGCAACTTACCAGGACCATGTCCAAGCGTAACACGGTAAAACTCTTCCACTGTCTTCCAGATGCAAAGCAAATTTTGAGCGTTGCAATTTGGGTTTTTACAGAATTTAAGTTTGATTGAGATTCATATGAATGTGCAAATGCTTAAGAAGTTTGGACATTTCAAAAGAAATGTATATAAGCTGGAATACCTGGGGATATTCACCACTTGATACATCAAGAGTTGCCATTTTCATTGAGGGCAGCATAAGACCACTCTACCAATCTGCAGGTCTCAAAGTAATATTATTCTGGGATAATTTTTGGCAGTTTGATTTGAAGCACGGTTCGTTTTTGTGGACTGTTAAGTGGAAATTGTTTCTTAGTAGATTGGATTTGCGTATGTTCTCTATCCTGAACGCCATGTGACTTTTAACTGACTTGTTTATTGCTTTAAAAGGTGGTGACTTATTTATCAAAAATATTTCCGATTGAGTTTGTTCAGGAGCTGTTTGGTCAGTGGATATTGCTGAATGTTTAATGAGCCAAGCAAATATAAGCTTCATGTACAAAGATTATCTGAAAATTTCTGTAAACACTAACGTGCGGTACATAGAGAGAGAAATGTCTGTTCTTCCACCGCAGAGCACAACCTTTCAATTGGCATTTCAGATGAAAACATTCATCATAATATTATCAAGCTGCTGTGATCTCAAGGACTGTGTGGTCGAAGAAGTTTTTGTTAAGGAGGAAGTAGATATTGAACAAGGACCTCTAATAAAATCATCTTCTTCATTGTTCCCCTTGGAATGGTGTTTGGCTGGTTAACAAATTGAAAGTTATTGCATGTCATGTAGCTTAGGAGCTGAACTAAAGAAAAGGTAATACACACTGAGGAATCAACTTTAAGTCTTTGACTGGTGAGCATGGAGTCTTCATCACCATCTATGTTTCCTAATGATACTTTTTCTCCTAAAGTTCTCATATCACAATTTGCTTTTGTAACTATGATTGCTCACAGTAAAAGATCTCATGCAATATCTCATCTGTGTGCAGATAGCACTCTTCAATTATGTACTGACTTTTTCACCACATGCTGTTTCTTAACATTTTCCCTCCATTTTGCTGAGGGAGTTGCTGCTTAGATGTCGGTTGTTGTGGCGACAATTGTGAGACCACATTGGTTACTGTGTTTGTCTTAGATGAGGCCACAATCTTACTTGACTATATATAATAATGCAGTTTATTGGAACGCCACATTGGATGGCTCCAGAAGTTATTCAAGAAAGCCGCTATGATGGAAAGGTATCTTATCTACTTATTGATCTGGACGATTCTTTTTATTTGAGCAATTTTTTCCCTTGGTGCTTTCTTGCCTCTTGTTTGCAAATTAGAATTGTAGTGGTTTGCAAGATATGCAAGTTCACTCTTCACATGGTTCAATATGGATGAAAGAGGTCACAAGTATTTAGTCCTCTGAATGCCTATAATACCTGTCGAGTATCATCGGTGGAATGTTGTCGGTCATAAATGAAAAATTTGCTGGAGAATGTCCTTTTAATGCAATATGTCCTGTATTTGGCCTTATATAGTGTATACTAGAATCCCAATCGTACTTTGCACTAGATGGAGGGGAGGGAGAAAAAGACAGTGACCAAATACTTGGCATACTGACTAGAAGCCTCATTGTTTTGTTTTCCAGAAGATGATATGCACATATACTAAACTAGATTGTTGATTTCACTTATATGTTAATGCAATTGAATGTTTATATCTCCAGGTGGATGTCTGGGCTCTTGGTGTGTCTGCAATTGAAATGGCAGAGGTACACTATTTAAAGTTTTCGTCTTATTGTCAGTGAGCATGGGCAACATGTACATCTTTTTTTTGGTTTTGTTTTGGAAATTTGGGGGGGGGTTGTTAACAACGAGGAGACATGTGTGTCTTTTGGTCTGCTTTGAAATTCCAATTCAGTAATTGCTTTCGTTTTGGAATTTCCAGAAGGTTTAACATATTACCTTTCTATAAGAATAATTTTACTATATTTGACTAGCTGGTGCAGCTCAAGCTGCAACTGTTACCAGATAGAGAGGAGGAGTATCAAAGGAGCTTGTCTAACTAATTAAAGCTAAAAAGCTACTGCTGATAGTTGCAAAGGAAAATCTTGTGTTGTGCACCTGCTCAATAATTAAAAATTATCTCTTCAGCATGTGGACAATTGACTTTCGTCAGATTGACTTTGATATTGGGCCTTCTTTGGCTATTTTCTGTCAGAATTATTGATCTACCTCAAAAAGTTTTGGAATTGGACATGAATAAGTGGTAACATCAGAAAAACATGTAATCCGCTATTCTGTTGAATTTTCAGGGACTTCCTCCTAGAGCATCAGTCCATCCCATGAGGGTAAGTTGGTAATTTTTATGCAATCAAACTTAAGCTACTATTTTTTCTCTTTTAATACGGCTCACTGTTTGATAATGCCATGCAACTCTTAAGTAGCACAGATATATTGATGCTGTTCTATGTTTCTAACTTCTAAGTGCTGTTCTTTATTTGTTTTTTCTACATGTCAGAGACAATTTAATTCTTCCATTGGAAGCCAGATTGAGAGCAGATCTGAATGTTGCCCTTTTCTAGGGGATTGAAATGCTGAATTGCTTAAAGAACTGACATATTGATAAATGTGACTGTGCTGTACTGTCTTTGGAAGTATTTTCATGTGTATAGGATCCTAGATTCGCACAATGTTACATGTGGTATGCTGTACTGTTCTTTTTCATACCTACCTACTTTCAGAATCATGTGGTTAAGTTGGGTTTCTAACAAAACATTTTAGTTACTACCCATCGGACCACATGAGGCCTGTCACCCACCCACACTTGTTTGAAGTAGCGTACCATCATTGGCTCATGCAATTTTTGCAATTCTTTCCAGTCTATTTCATGCTTTTAGCATTAAAATGGGCAAATGTCTGTAGCTGTTGCGGCCTGTGCATGTTAGATGTTTATTATGACTATTAAGTGACCAATTAGGAACAAATCAATCATGCATTTTTTCCTTTCGTATTTTATAGTTTCTTTATCTTGTTGGTTTTTATTTTTTATTTTTTGCGCTTTGTATATTATACAAGTTTTTTGTCTAACAGGTATTGTTTATGATATCGATTGAACCGGCTCCGATGCTTGAGGACAAAGAAAAATGGTTTGTACCAAGAATACCTTAACACTCTGTGAATGTTTGCTGGACACTCTGGCTGGCCTCCCAATTTTCACAGTGGTTATATCATATAATATCTGTCTTGTCTTATTGGTGCACCATAATGTTTCAAATTTCAAATATAAAATTAAAGGAGTTATGAAGGCCTCTTGTGAGGGCAGATTTAGTTCTCGAGCCATTTATGAACCCTTATATATTGCCATATATTTCCCTTCTTTTTGTGCTTACAGCTACACTTGTAGAAGAATTTTTTCTGCTTTACTTAAAGAAAATGACTCATATGCTAACAGATCATAGAACATTTAGAATGCCTATTCGCAGCTTATACTGGTTGACTTTGTGAAATAATATAGCCCATAGCAACTACTTTGAAGATTGCTTGAGCTTGAAATGGAAATTGGTTGGTCTAATCTCTGTTTATTGTATGCTTTAGGTCCCTTGTTTTCCATGATTTTGTTGCGAAGTGCCTCACAAAAGAACCACGTTTGCGCCCTACTGCATCTGAGATGCTAAAGGTATCCAACAAAATTTATATCTGCACGATTTATTCCCTGTTTAATAAGAGCGCAAGTGCAACATTGATATCATATTATCTTGATACCCGCACATTTGAAATTAGAAGACTGCCTGAAAACCATTTCATCTTTGTAACTGTGACAATGGTTCTTGCTTAGTCTCTTATAGTAATCTCTGGAGTTTCATCTTAGATGCTTATTTGCCTGGTGAGTTTATCCAAGCCTCGTGTGCTCCCTAGGTATTAACCTCTTTCTGAGTGATTAGATTAAGCTGGGTGAAGGTGCTCTATAATGGAAATTTTTTTGGTAATACCATGGTTTGGTACAAGATTTCCGGAGCTTAACACTGAATGTAGGGTCCTCTCCAGAAATTATTTTACATGTTGACCCTGGATAATACATTTTAGTTCCCTGTTCTCTTTTGGTGGTATAGTTTTTCTTCTATAGCGTCTCTTTCTTTCTGGCATCTTTTTTTTTATCTATCTGGTGTGGATTCATTCCTGAAGTTAACTGGAGGTTATTCTTTCATGATGAAATTTAGCACAAATTCATTGAAAAATGCCAATGTGGAGCTTCTGCAATGTTGCCAAAGCTTGAAGAAGCAAGGAAAGCCAGGGCCTTGATGGAACAAGCACAAAGTGTTGCTCCAATTTTGTCCGTGGATGGTGTATGAATAATTTCACTCCTTTTTCCTGCATGAATCATTGTGTCTTTTGTTATTTACATTTTTCCACATGACAGGTACCTGAAGGTTCACAATTTAATGAGGACTATGGCGATACTGTTCCTTCCAAGACTCACATTGTTGGACCAAAAGTAACAAACGAGATATTGGCAACTAGCACTATTAAGAAGCAGCCTGCATTGGGTAGCTTGGAAGAAACCAAAGAAGGTTAGCACTGGCATATTTCACCATGAATAGTCCTCAATCTTTAATGATTAGAATTCATGAAGAGTGCATCCTGGAATATGAGACTCCCACGTTGGATGTTCTTATGTCAAATAGCTGCAGCAATGTTACCATTTCGTTGAATAGAGGATCTTTCCATGACCTGTAGCTGTCTGTAGATGTCATGGTTCATAATGACAAACCTTGCTGCTGCACCATTGTTCATCCACATCAAAATTTGTTTGAGGAAAAGGTCACTGTATGGATAGCTTATTTATCTTCTCTCTCTCTTAATGAAGAGGCAAGTGATATCAATCTCAACCATTTAACATTTTTTCTGTATTAAGAGATGACATTTACTTGTTTAGGTACAGATTTTTAGGTATGAATTTTTAATTAGTCGAAACACTCACTAAATGAGGCAAATATTTTACAAGTTATTGTCAGATTTTGATTTGAGACTTGTCTTATAAACTTGTGTGTTGCGTAAAGTTGTTATAGCAGAGAATATTGCACCCAGCATTCGAAGTACAATGCCACAAAGATGATGGTGAAATTTTTTTGGGTGGTGCTGTCTTAAGAAGACTTTTCTTACATAAAGTTAATGTTGAACAGGTGATTTTGGGACTGTCATAGTTCATGATGGAGAGAAGATTGAGAAGACTGTTTCATCAACAGAGACTTCAAATGCCAAACAGTTGCCTGCACTTTCACATGTAGATAGTCCTTCATTGCCGCAAGATGGCAGCAAATCGGCTCATTTCAGGTGCTTTATATTTTTATGTGGAATAGACTAAACGAATCAGTTATCTGTTTGTGGATGATGCTTTTGTTTATGCATGATGAATCTCTTCTAATTCCTGCGACTGATGACTCATCCCATTCTGTTTAAGAAGGCTTCTAGTTTTTCAAGATAACCTGCAGAGTCAAATTTGCTAGATCTCCTCATCCTTATGCATCTACATTTTCCTCGTTTTTGTATTATCCAAGAAATTGATCGAGATATTTTGTCAGGGTGGATAATAGTGTTGGCGTTGCTGTAAATAGTACTTCGGTTGGAGAATTACATCAAAATGCGCACAGCCTTGAAGCAGCTTCACCATTATTTGGCTCTCCTGAGCAAAATGTGAAGATGGGAGAGAATCAAACACAAGTTGGAAGCGGCAATGATGTAAACAACAGCCTTTTGAAGAATGAGACCATCAGTAAAAAAGCTTTTGCATTACAGGATAAGGTATGCCCCCTTAATGGCCATAAGAGAAAGGCAATTCCAAGCTTTTTCCTGTATTTGCCTCTCTTATGGATACTATGGGGAAATGCACTTAGTAGATTCTCCTTATCATTATTTTCTCTTTTGGTTGTTTCAGGGTTTAGCTTGTGTGCTTAAGGCGAGCTTATAGAATGAGTGCTACTTGTTGGCCTTCTCATATGAGTCCTGTTTATCTTGCAGCTTTGGTCCATATATGCTGCTGGTAACACTGTGCCGATTCCTTTCTTGAGGGCAACCGATATTTCCCCTATTGCTCTCTTGTCTGATAATGTTCTTGGCAGTGCACAAAGAGATTATAGCGGTAGCATAACTACAGAAACATTGCAAGAGCTTTTTGCTGGTGATGGACAGATAAAGAAGGGCCGAAGGGGGCAAAATGAGGTGCTCTCTCTCTCTCAACACACATGCATGGGGCATTTATCATTCTGCACAGTGCCTGTATTTGCTTGTCAAATTATTAATTCAAGGAACTTTCACTTGGATATGTGACAGATGCCTCTTCCTCCAAGTGTTTATCGAAGACTCGCTTCAAGCTCCACGCTGCTGAATTTGGCACAAGCTTTAGCCTACCACAAAATGTACGATCATGTTGGCTATGTGCTTTCAGTGTTTCGTGTACCTGATTTGCTTATCTATCCTTGTATCTAAAGCGGTCAGCTCATTCGCTCGTTCTGCTCTTAATTCTCAGGTGTCATGAAGAGATGCCCCTCCAGGAACTGCAAGCAGAACAAGCACAACAGACTATTCAAAATCTCTCAGACACACTCCGTACTATACTTCGTCTGTAGATAATGCATCAAGAAGTGTACATAATTGTTTGTTGTTTTCATTCGTCGCTGTTCTTTTCCTTCTCCTTCTCTTTACCTAATTTTCATGTGGGTAGAGTTTCGAGATCACCGAGAAGCCAGCTTTGGCCAACCTGTGGTGAGCCAATGTTCTACTCGAAATGAAGCGCAATGGTTTTTCTGCCTGAAGCACATCTTGGATCAATACAACCACCGAGTATGCCCCATTTAGTAATTTTACTAGAATATTTGCAAGGGACGGGTTGTGGCGGTAGGAATTCTTCCATTTGAACGAGAACAATCCTCCACATACAGACCTGGCCAAGATCCAAAGGGCTGTATGTGTCCACGAAAAGGAGATAATCCGAGTAAATGAATAATTGTGAGAAGCATTTTCTCAGCATCGCCATTACGAGGAACGGTACTAAAACATTCGACCAATTCTCGGCCTGTCGGGAAATGCAGTCATTGCATTCGGACCCAAATTGTATCACGATGCAATGAACAGGAAGATCTGTCGACGTCCATCCTACGTAGCATTTGCTTCTGAAACAAACATTGGAACACCAGCTACGCAGCATTCGTTGTTCCACCGATCAGATGCAAGATATTATTTTTACTGCTCGAACAATTAGACACCCAACCTTCAATATATTTCGAGATCCTTCTCATCTCTCTCTCTCTCTCTCTCTCTCTCCGTGGTAAGAATGAGGTGGATGGCGACGCTGTAATCATCAACTTTTGCAAGGTTTGCGGAAAATGGACTTTGAAAATATCACATTTTGATCTCAGAGTTGATTGATTAATTAGAGCTCAGTAACTCGATGACTGTGGAGCCCGGTCGAGGATATGGCGGCGGCGATGGCGGTGCGCCTAAAAACCCTCAAACTAAATGAACCGCTGGAGTTTATAAAAGCCGGAGGGATCGTGTGGCGCGCATAAGGCAAGGATGGCGAATTTGATGGGCAGGATCCTCCTCCCGGGCTCTCTCCTTCGACGTGCTTCTCGCAGTTGCAGAACCACTTCTGCTGCTGCTGCTGCTTCTTCACAGGCCTCGTTACCTGCGAGGAGGCTCTCTCCCTTGGCTAGCGACGACTTCCGTAGCTCCTTCCTCTCTCTTCTGGGCGGCCACGTCCATCTCTCCTCGAGAACTGGCTCGTGCCCGTTCCCCTCTTACCTTCCTCGTCTGCTTTTGAGCACCAAGACCTCCTCCTCTGACGACGCCGAGGATCTTGACGAGGCCCCGCTTCCTGGTGAATCCTCCTTCGTTTCCTCGTTTGTAGTCCTCTCTTTCTGTGGATTTTTTTTTTTCTTTTGGTCCTTCGTTTTATTTGGCAGGTCTGGGGTTTACGTATATTGCTGTCATGAACCGTCTATTCTTGAATATTACCGTTTGCTCCTCGAGTGGCTTATGCATTGTCGTTGTTTGCTTGCTCTGGGATTTTCTTCTGGGGAAGAAGAGAAGTTTGAACTGGAAAAATCATGAATTTAGCACTCTATGCGGCTGTGTCGTGTTCGAAGGGAAGTGTAACTTTTATTTGAGGTCATATGCAATGCGATCATCGAACCAGTTGAACCTCGGATTCTCTTCAATAGTTGAGGACGCATTATACTGCTGCTCTTGCATTTACATCATGGCGTTGATTCAGGAGGGCTTGTAACTGCTCTGGGTAGGCGAAAGTCCTATTTTTTTCCCCCTCCTTTTGTAATTCTTGCGGTTTGACAGAGTTTCTTGATGTGATTCCGCCGAGCTGACCAAGAAGTCTAGTTCTTGATGGGATTGGAGTTAACTGAGAAGTGAGTTACTAGTTTGTTGCTGTGATTGAGTGTAAAGTGATGTTAAGTGCCATTTATGCTCCCGATACTTGATGGGTTGATTATGTTGGTTCATTGGCATTGTAAAACCCAAAAGGTGTGATGGGGCTTAAACTAGAAATGATAGAACTGCAATTTCAAGTGCACCTGTACACTTACAGCTGACTTACGAGGTTACATTAACACATACTCAGCACTTCCTGTTGATTCACATTCACTTATTTGCACTTCTTCCAACAAACCGACGAAGTTCACTCATGGCACTCGTACCAGTACACTCTTAAAATTCACTTTGCTAAAAGTCATACACCTCACTCATCACTTGTGCTCAAGGACATTATTTTCCAATCATATATGTCTCATGCTACTCACTTCAGCACAGGCTTCACTCTCTTATTCTTTTTATGCAAGCTCTTATTACTTGTTTCTTGCTTGATGAAGAACTAGCGACAAGAATCCCCATTCATACACATTCCAAAACACAAATACCTGGATGCAAATGATCCACTTAGTAGTATTGATACTTGAATATGAAAGACTCGCATAGGCCTATAGATACTGGCCTCAAAATTGATGTCTTTTCATGTATTAGAAGAGTTGAGGTTCTAGAACATTTCCATTCATATCATGACTTATCGGTATTCAACAAGAAACTAGTTTAAAGAGTTGATGTTGCATTGTTTAACAATATACCTGAAAACAAATTAGTTTTGATTTTGTTATCATCCCAAGTTGCAATCTTTGAATGCTGCAAATTTTCAAATGGCTTGTCCTTCGTGGATATGTCAAGCATGAAATATTGGATGAGTGGTATGGTTAGACCTTTCATGTTGAAAAACCTAAGGTACCCAAGGTAAGCATAGATTATGGCATTTTATGTAGAAAGGGAGTGCAATATAAAATTGGTGGATATCGTGATGCTGACTAGTCAAAGAACAATACGTGCAGGCTGACTCCTGGTTATGTGCTCAACCTAGTTTTAAGAGTGATTGCTTGATGTAACAAAAGATTGTTTCCATATGTCCATCACTCGACAAGGCTACTTATAGAGCAACAACAATGGTCAAAGAAGTTGTGGCTGGTAAAATTGATGGGAACTTGCATTGAGCTGTTAACTACTCTACTTTTTAGTAGCGAAGGACGCTCTATTTTTTCCAATTAGCCATCCAACAAAATGGTAGTCGCTTGTCTACGACCATATTGTAGACTAGTTTACATCCACTATTTCATGCTCAAACAATACATACAGAAGTTCCCATCAATTTATCGAAGAGAAGGTACTAGAGGGAGCAGGGGAAATGATATCCATCGACATAAAAGATCATGTTGATGGCATATCTTGGACAGGATTGCTCACTTCCAAATTCACAGCTTTCAAAGATTAGCAGGCGTGATAACAAAATGAAGATGAGGTGGCAACAAAGAAAAGGTAACTTGGGCAACGGCGATACCACATGTCATGCTAACATGGTATTTCTAAGCTAATCAAGCCCCTCCAAATTTCAAATTCAAAGCAAGGGCCGCTATTTTGTCTACAAAATAGAGGAAAATAATTGGCTTGCTGATATCACGTTAGTATGACATATGGTATAACCGTTGAAGAAAGTAGTTTCCATGTTAAGGTAGAGCTTTGAACAAGATAAATTCAACTCTAGAAACTAGCTTATTTTTCCTGAACTTCGTCATTTCATAAGGTGAAAAGACATGTTGAGAACCTTGGCTCTTCTTCAACATGAAGAACATTGATTCAGCCAAGTAGTCCTAACCTGTGTAGTTACCAACCTTACCATGTGGCTGATTTGTGTCCATCTGTTCTTTTTGTAGTTTGAAGAGGAACCTTGTTAGTTTTCATCAAGTGAGAAGCAAGCAATAAGAACTTGCATAGAAACAATAAAAAAGCATGTACTCGTGAGCGAGTAGTGTGAAGCTCCTGCTTGTGTTTATTAATGTGGTAAAGCGCATCAGTGAGCTCAAGCAATGGTGAGTTGGTTTGCATGTAGTTGAGCGTATAAAGAATAAAGTTAGGAACTGGTATAAGTGCGCAGTAATTTTTTTAGGGTATGTGAGAGAACGTGAAAATCAGAGTGCTGTGGATGATGTTAAGTGTCAAGTTTTGCGATCTCATAGGTGTCTAATTGTATTTGGAATTGTTGCTGTAATGGAAATTCAATTTTCTTCTCTGGTACCCATCGACCTTCTTTAATTGTACTTAAATTATTTGCACTTATTGTATTTTCTTTGTTGAGAAGAAAGCTGTATGATGTGTGTGCATTCAACATGAATTGGTTAAAATTTTAAGCCTTTTCTGTTGGCCGACTTTTTTACTATCCCAATGTGTCACCATATATGCTGCTTGATGCATGAGATGTGCTGTTTCTCATTAAGGACATATTGTATAATGTTTGTCAATGATGTAAAGATCTGCAGATGAAGTGGAAGAAGATGGAGAACTTACTGTCGAGTGGGAAGAGGACGAGGACGAGGCTGAGCCAAAGGTTGATCATTTGTTTTGAGCATTTCGTTGCACAGGTTTGCTTATGTTGTTTAATACTGCATTAAGGAAGTTGTGAAATTGCAGCTTGGCGATGGAGCCGATGGTGGTGGAATTGTCTTGCAAAATGTACCATGGGGAGAGCATGCTCTTTCTATTGCCCGAGAGGTGTTGTCACATTATGGTGATGACATGAAGCTCTTTGCCTTCAAGACTACTCCTCGTGGATATATCTATGTGAGAATTGACAAAATGTCTAACGAGTGAGACTTCTAAATCAAAGTAACAGTTGCTCTTTTGAGTTATGTTGCACAAGTTTCTCTCATTGAAAATGCAAGCCCCTTTTTTTGCAAAGTTCAATTTATATATGTTTGTCTTCATTAAGTCTTGCCTAATGTTACATGAATTCACATTACCATGTCAAGAATAGATATGCACCTACACATCAGTTTCTCTTAACTTGAAATTACTTGTAAGTGGAACCTTTTGTTGGGCATATGTTGACAAACTCTTGTTCAGATATCTTTTTCAAATGTGAACGATACAGACTGAACTGACAATTTTCACATAACTAGGCTGTTCACCTCTCACCTGAACTTGATATTAGAATATGTTCAAATTTGCTTCTCTAGAGCCATCAAGGAAAACCGCACTAACATTTATAGCATTCCCTCCTTTCCTGATTTGTTGCTAGAAACTTGTAGAGCCATCTCAGATGTTGAATAGTTCCATTCCAAATCCTTGAAATATAATTTGCCTTCTCACCAGATATGGATGTCCCAGCATGGAGGATATTGAAAGCTTTAGTCAGGAATACAAGAAGAGACTAGATGAAGATGGGGCACTTGGCAAAATTCCTGACAATTTGGCTCTGGAGGTAATCGTGTGATGCCTTTTTTCCGGCAAGCAATTCATTTACTGTTTATTGTGATGTTAACAATTTCCAAGCATTATGGTGCCGTATGAGCATCTGACAAAATTTTTACTCTCCAAGGTTTCATCTCCTGGGGCAGAAAGGTTACTGAAGATGCCAGATGACTTGTATCGGTTCCGTGATATGCCGATGAATGTATGCTATGTCGAAGATGAAGAGCCTCATTGCCAAGAAAAACATGGAGTTTTCTTCCTGGACTCTGTTGAAACAGATTCAGAAACTTGCATATGGAGGTTGGCTGATGTCAAGGAAAACAGGGACCCGCAGAGCAAAGGTAGAGCTTTAAGCCGTAAGCAAAAAGACTGGAGATTAAGACTTCCATATGCAATGAGCAGAAGAGTAACCCTTTATCTTGATTTTTTATTTTGACAGCAGCAAAGACATTTTCTTCTTGTATGATCTGAGTTAGTTTGATACCTTTTCATGGAATGTTGAGGATGAAACATTTCACACAATATTCTGGGCATCGTATCTCTTTTAGTAGAAGATATAGTGAAAAGAAGTAATCAGGGGGAAATTCTTGGCTCGAACCCTCTGCTCTAGCAGTATGAACTTGGAAAATTGGAGACCGAAACTAATGGAAAGCATGATACAGGCTTGTGAAATTGTATATTTACGATTCCTCAACTGGTCGTAAATTAACATTTGTTACTTTGTAGATGCTCACTTTTTTTGACAGAATAGAATGTAAATTCGGGATCCATGCACTAATGTGCTATTACATCTTTTTGGAAGCTTGATTAAGACCCTTTATATATCACTAGGTAGCAGATGCCTCGTACTTGGATCAGTTATGTTTCATTTCGTCCGTCGCAAGCAACCCAGGCTATCTGAACTTTAAGGATCTGTTGTACATATGTGTGGTGGACATTTTGACAGTGTAAAACTTTGTAAAAGAGAATATCGAACTCATTTCTCTCATCTTCCTCTTCTTAGTTCTTGACCAAAGATTCGGGTCGCACGGATCTTTACCTCTAGATTTTTCTTTTCCTTTTCTTCTCTTGCATTTAAACTCTGTTATTTGAAGCATTCGGTCTCTGATATTTTTGATAGCCAGCCTCAATTATGCAGCTTAGCATTATGGACCTACCCATCATGTGGCCTTGCTTTATCTGTGTACATCCTCCTATCTCATTCGAACATCCATACACACACATGGTACGTACACAGATAAATACATTAGCAAACATTTATACGAGTATATAGGAACATTGAAAAAGTCCACAGTATGAACGGAGAAGGCTTGTTCATACAACCCAAGAGAACTTGTTTTGCACATGTTTGGCAGAACCCCAGCTACCTAGCTGGTTGATTATAGATAAGATTGACAGCCAATTAACCCGATTTCATATGTTGTTTATATTGCCATTAGTATAAATCAATCTTTAATCATCACGTGACCCCGTAACATTGTTTCGCCAATAATTGCTGTTAGATGCCTAACCCATCTGCAGAAAGACAATGCTTCGTCATGCATTTCAATCGAGTTTGACATGTGACAACGTGGAAAGAAAGAGATTAAGGCCTCTGGATAGAGTAATTTGCTTAAGTGCTGCTGAAATCTATAGAAATTGGAAATGAAGGTAGGGGCATGAACAAGAAATCTATGGAAACTGGAAGGGGGAAAAAAGAAGTATGATGATAGAGAAGACATTGTTAGACAGTAAGTGGGCTGGCCTCC
Source organism: Metrosideros polymorpha var. glaberrima (assembly GCA_001662345.2). NCBI lineage: Eukaryota > Viridiplantae > Streptophyta > Magnoliopsida > Myrtales > Myrtaceae > Metrosideros > Metrosideros polymorpha. The sequence continues at coordinate 8,556,597 of BCNH02000007.1, read as the reverse complement.
TAATTTATACTTCATATGGTCCTTTCTCTTTCTCAAGAAATGCACTAAAAATCATAAACTTATATGTAGGGCATGTGATTGAGTCATAAACTTTTCGGTCAAAGCAAGTCCAATCATAAACCTTTCTGGAAAAAGCACAATCAAACCAGTTCAATCGTCATTACTCTGTCCTATGATTTCTTCTAAGGAAGGAGTTGAGTACATCTTTTTTTTGGGAAAGATTTAACACTTAATTGCACAAATTGAAACATCAAGTTCGCCACGAATTATTTTTTCTACTTCATGGTCTCTTGTTTTCGTGAACGGCTCGAAGACGTGGATATGCTATCAAACAATCGATAAGACATTATATGTCGACATCAACAGGTGTAATGACCTAACCCTATGGCCCCCAAAAAAAAAATCCACTAATATGTGGTGCCAAATTAATGTGAAGATGCATCACTGATAGCGACACTGTCAAGAGAATAATTCCGTCTTTAAAGATGCTTTATTGTGAATTATAAGATGTAACAAGCACGTCACCGTATTGACAAATTATCTTTCACTTCGATCAGTGCAACCGATGATATTCACAGGAATAATTCAGGGAAAAAAAAAGACACAAGAATCATTGGCCTCTGTAGGCCTGACCTAAATTCTCATCATTCAGACAAAGTCAGCCGTCAAAAATTTTCAAGACGTTAATAATGCATGGCATAGAAATTGACATGTTCCTTCTTGGATCCCAATAAAAAATTAGAGTCCTGGAGACCAAGCACAAATGAGAAAGCAAGTGCATTGGTCTAAGTTTTCAGCTGTGATAGAACAGCCGACCATTGAGGTTGTTGGTTTATGTGTAATCTCTTAGCCATTGGGGATCAAAGAACAGAGTTTAAGAAGATAATTCCAATTGAAGAATCTCTGATCGCCAATTTAAAATAATGACCGTCGACGCGTTAACGTGAGTTTGGTCGTGGTGCTAACCAATAATAATTCGTGTATTAGATTATGTTAAACTGATGGAGTGGGCCATGTGCATTGTGAAAGATGTCTAATTGGATTGATGCGTTAGGAGGAAAGGCAGGTGATGATCTAGTTAGCAGAAGTACATTGAGCATTTCAGTGGGCAATCAATGGGGTGAATATATTTTATTACAGATCAGAAGTTGGCTGCTGCAAGGGCCACTCCGTTCCTGGGATGGGAAAGAGGTCAAGAGATGTCCTTTGGTGGGGGTGGTGATGGAGTATTTTCCTAAAAGGAGTGCTTAAAGCGCCGACGCACTCGTCGGTATCGACTGAGGTCGATTCTTATTTGCCCGGCGACAGCTCTGCTATTTGATGTGCGATTCGTTCCATCTCTTCTCTCTCCATCATACTGCGTATCGTCCGAACCCTCTTGCTTCTTCCAAGATGTCAAATCTTTGAAAGGAACCCTTTTTGGGTCCAGAAATGAGACTCCGAGCAACCTGATCAGTGGACGGGCGACTTGCCTGGCTCGCCTAATGGACCTCAAAATAAAAATGGGTGGGGCTAGGCAACTCTTTTCCCTTCTCATGCCTAGTCCGCCCAGGTACAAACACAACCTATCAAAAGTCGTCACTTTTATTTCTATTATTTTGAAAGTACCTGCTTCAGCTTCAGCCACTCGAATTTTCGATATTTTACATAAAATATCTAACAATTTAAGCATGGACGGCCTGAAAAAGTACACTTAGGCTTAGTACTAGCCCCAGTTCGTCTGGACTCACATATTGATCACGTTTAATTACAAGGCAACTCGTCACCCGTGAGGACCCCTGTTTTCTTAACAGGGGATCTGATTAGTATGCCCATCATTGATTATTGCTTCTTGCTTGATTATGGCCTTTGCCTGATGTTGGAAGAACCCGCCCTATAATCTCCATTGTTTCTCGAGATCGACTCCGAAAACTGTGCGCTAAAAGCAACCCTCTGCCCTTGTCAATTTTCTTTCAAACTTATTACTAATGTATTTAAAAGGTTTCATTAAATAAATTTCGAGACGTAGCGTAACTTGCTATATTGAATATACACACCAGCTAATTCGACATATAAAACGTTCTGCAGCAAAGAAAGAAGGGGACCACAGAAGTCGGTTCTAGGATATCAGTATGATTTCTTTGACCAAAAGAATAATCCTAGTGCGATTAACTAAAGCCAAAAACGAAAATTAATAAAGTAAAAAGCATGTAGATAAGATAAGTGACAACACAAATTTTCTAACCCCGGATCATAACATGGAACCAAGGACATGAGGCTAAGCATTGAGCTATTGCATGTGCAGTTCTACATCATGCAATGATTGAACAGCAAGGGGATTTTGGTTCCTTAATTTAAAAGATATGCAGAGGGGTTGGGGGTCACCAGTAGACTGCCTCAAAGTTAGCTGGAATTTCGGCCTCAGAGACATAAATAAATACATAAATGAATTGCGAAATTCCCGACATCAAAGCCCTCTTCAATGCTGGAGCACCAACCTTGGATTCATGAGTCGTTGCATGCATCAATGGCCTTTCTATTTGGGGGGAAATATGTTGACAGTTTGGGTCACTGTCTCTCTTTAATTTCATACAGACAAATGGGAGAGTACTTGCTGGGGACATAGCTTCATCAACGTAACTTGGAAAGACAGGTGTCTATGGTACCCAGAAGACTTGTCATTGTAACATGACATGATACATGATACTTTCTTAACTCGGAGAGAGAGAGAGAGAGAGAGAGAGAGTTACGCAATCCATCGTGAACCGGGTCTAGGCAAGAAATTGTTGATCAAGAGATAAAGTTTAAGGTTTGGTCTCAAACAACCACCGGCATGCACGTGGAAGCTCAGAAGACAAATTCCCCTTTGTCTCTAGGGAGCCTTATTGTATTTGGGCATGTAAAAGCTACGTACATAATAAAATAAACAACTATAAGTGAACCAAAAGTCTTCAGCTGTAGGCCAAAACAGTATGCATCAGTGCCTACCAAGTTCACAGGCCAGCCTTTGTTACTCATATAAAATCATGTATGCTTATCCATTTTTGCTGGTTGCTTCTTTGTATAAGTTCGCCACTTCAACTCCATCTTCTTCCTCTTAATCCTCATACGTAAGTCTCCATCTGTTTGTCTCTCCTCCTACTCTTCTTCTTCCTCCTCATGCATTTGACCTTTTGTTGTACTTTTTTGCACCGTTTTAATCTAATCTTTATCGACTTTTCTAGTTTAAGGTCAAGGTGATATCAAGTACGGATTATTCTTGCATTAGTCTTCTTCCTTCAACACACTGAGAATCTGACAATGATCATTGTTTTTGTCAGAAAGAGCTTGCCAAACTATGCTTGATAAACCATTTCGATATTTTCACGATGTTGTTGATCATAATGTCGATGTTATTTAAATAAGATTACTGCAGTGATCTGCGTCTGGTTCTCTGGCCTTGATATTGGTACCTTACAAGGTCATTATACCCTGAAATATTAGATAACCATCTGTAAATAGTTAATTATCATCTTTAGCAAAGTTAGCTCCTCGCCATTTTTGTTAGCTGTTAGTGTCAGACCCCATTTATTTGGCTTCGTCCAAGCTGCAATTCAACTTCTGGCATGACTCATCCCACAAATTTGCCAGTTCTTATAATACTATAACTCCACTCCTACTGCTGTTGTCCTTATTTCTTTTCTTGTTTTCCTTTCATTTTCTGTTTCAGTTCGCTTCTCATTAAGTTACTGTCCCTTCATTAATTTCAGTTTCCTGAAATATTGTTCTTCAATGGTTTTTAGTCTCTTTACCCTTTAAAAGAGAGCTTATTGCTTTCTTGGATTCTGCTGCTGTGTCTCTCATTTCTGAATCTTGGCTTCATAACTATACAGCTCTTCTTTATCAGAAATCTCTATCCAATTTGAGCTGCAAAAAATGGCACTTTCCTCGGTGATTCATGAAGATACAAGAGAATTGAGAATACATGAGAGTTTGGATGAGCTTAGCACTGATTTAGCAGATTATATTGCTGAATTATCAGAGTCATATGTTAAGGAGAGAGGGGTCTTCTGTATTGCTCTATCTGGTGGCTCTCTCATCGGTTTACTGAGGTACTAGCAGCTCTGCATTATTATTGTCTACGCGATGAAACGCATTTTCTAAATTTTGCTGGCTAAACAGAAAAATCTGCGAAGCACCTTACAACAAGACTGTTGACTGGGCTAGATGGCATATCTTTTGGGTCGATGAGCGTGTCGTCTCGAGAAACCACCCTGATAGCAATTACAAGTTGGCAAAGGATGGAATTTTGTCCAAGGTACATCTCTTCTTACAACTTAGTTTACTTCCAGCATGTCAGAAATCAAGGTTTGTTACTATGACATTGTTCAACGGTTTAACCGTCTAAGCCTTTAATATTAGTGGGCAGCGCAATGGTATGTGATAACTACATTATGGGGAACTTAGAGGATTCTAGGATTTTCATACAAGTTCTATTATGACCACGTTATCATCACGATGCATCTGGTTGGTTTTCACTTTTAGTTTGGAAGGGCACAGTACATCATCACACACTTCATACTCAAACAGTTCCTTCTGATGAATTGGGTTTAGGGGTTCAGCCAGGAACAAGCAAAAAGAAGAGCCTCCCAGAGGTAGATGGTGTTTAGCGTTCTTGAACCTCGAGCACATTGGGTGATAAGTTTACTATAGGTTCGCTGAAATGTTTGCTTGAATTGTAGGTTCAACTTCTAGAAGTATAAGCTTTCTGGAATGGTGTTTGATTCTGGTTTTCTTCAATTCCTATGCTTGTGAATTATGGAACTGGTGCTAGTGCTATCCAGATGTGGATGAAGGCTGTTGAGGATAGTATCCTGGAAACTGAATAAGTTGCGGAAAACGCATCAATCGTTCACATTTTGTTAGTTTTAGCTCACTTTGAAACTGAGGTCAAATAGAACAAATAGTTCCATATAATCAAAATCTGCACGTTGTCTTTCCTTTTGAGCTAGAACTAGGTTGAAGTTCACAGAAAGAACTTAAATTTTCGATTTGAACATGTTCAAACATACATAGGACATTCCAGGAACCAGATTATAGTTTACATCTCTCCGTTTTATGGAGAAAAACAGAATTCTAATCTAGTCCTTACCGATGATACTAATCCTACTAAGCGCTCTCAGTATTCATGCAAATTTCATGGTTATCCGAACTGTTCGTCAGGTGCCAGTTATTCCCAGCCATGTGCATTCAATGAATGACGCAGTGTCTGCTGAAGCGGCTGCAAACGAGTATGAATTCACTATCCGGCAGCTAGTACGGACCCGCATAATAGACGTGTCAGAGATCAGTGACTGTCCCAAATTCGACCTCATTCTGCTGGGAATGGGGCCCCACGGCCATGTGGCCTCGCTGTTCCGTGACCACGATGCACTCAACGAGAAAGACGAATGGGTGACCTTCCTAACCGATTCGCCGAATCCCCCTCCAGAGAGGATCACATTCACCTTACCAGTGATCAACTCAGCATCCAATGTTGCTGTAGTCGTGACGGGGGAAAACAAAGCAGAGGCTGTTAAGTTGGTAATGAACGGTGCAGGAGCCGACTGCTTGTCACTGCCAGCACAGATGGTGAGGCCGACTTCAGGTAAGTTGGTGTGGTTCCTGGACAGTACAGCTGCTTCGGAACTCAACATTTCTCCATTTTCTTAGAAGGGTCGAGATCTTGCAGATAAAGTGGAGCCTTTGAAGTAGTAAAGGAAATTTCACCAAAATCTTCTTTTTTCCCCCTTTCCTATTGCCAACTGGAAAAAATTATTTTCCTTCGGTTGTATTTCTATTCCTCTTTGTTTAGAGGCAGTATGATCACACCCTTCTAATAGAGTCCTGACCCTCAGCTAGAAGCCCCTTCTGTTATTCCTTCGGTTACTCGAGATCCTGGAACTCGCCATTGGGCGAAGCCTGATGCTGCAGTTCTCAACTTCTCATGGCAAAACCTCTGATGATCTCTCTCTAGACAGCTTGTATTGGGAAATCGATGGATTGAAATTCAAACAGACAAACTCTTTGTATTCTGTTTGCTTATGTTAGTGTAGTTGAAAGATGGCCACAGGTGACTTCAGCAACTCCATTGTTGGTTATGGCTGGAAAAAAGGAATAGGACTGGAATGTCTTCAGAGACATCCGAATAAATAGGAACAGGATTGGAATCCATTAGTTTATGGTGATTTGATTTCTCAGCACAACTGGATAAGTAAAAATCAAGAGTTCTTAACATTATAACTCGTGCTACTCAGTATGAACCTCTAATTGTTATGTGCAATACTTTGATTTTTTGCAGTGATATGTGCACTTGGGAAGGCAACTTCACTCCCTTACTTAATTAGCATCCCATTGTGATTTTACTACCTTACGAGTCAATCACAAGTTCAAATATCTAAATCTGTTGCATGACCCCCTCCGAACTTCGATTGAGAAGAAATTTACGACTCGTGGTTTGACCCTATTCTCTATTTCGGTTGCTATGGCTAACCATCATATCCTGATCCTGATTGCTTGAAGTATCTAAGAAAAAGAAAAGCCCCCTTTTCACTCTTGTGAATACACTTAGTGGTGGATCCAAGTTCGACTGAACAAAATCATCAAAATTCAAAAGTATGGGAAACATGATATTGAGACTTTTCAAGCAGAAGATAAATTGTTCACTCCTTGAAAAGGGACTCCCATAATAGGCACAGATGCAGACTATGTCCTTGCATCATGGAAATCATTTATGCTCGAGAACAATTGCTTTCTCTCTTATCTCCACCAATATGCATAATTATCCATAAGCTTTTTAGCCCCTAGTATACACGGTGCGGTCAATATAAATGACATCCTAAGGACAGTAGTTACAAAGTCCAATGCTCAGGTTAAGTAACCCATTGGCAAAATCGATCAGCTATGTTACAATTCCAAATGCTAATATTTGATGTTACCATATTCCTAAATCCAAACTTACTTTAAAACCAGCAACTTCAGCTCGTCTGTTTCAGAGCCTCTGCTTCCGCCATAGCCATTGGGTCATCCTTCAGCTCTGCATCATCTTCCTTTTCCCCTTCACGATCTTGTGCCATTTTCTTCCTATGCAACTCCTCTGCAGCCTCCATAGCTGCCTTGTTCTCTGCCTGTATACGCTGCATTTCCTCCTCTTGTTGCTGACGCTCAAACCATGTGTCAGCGTCCGCCCAAACTGCATTAGGAAAGTCGAATACACATCAGTCAAAAAAGCACGCTCATGATTCTTAGAGAAAATTATAGTCACGTATGAATGCCATATCAAGCTTCCAAGCGGGGGAGAGCATAACAAAGAATAAGTCTCAAACAAAATTTTCTTTCCTTTCCCTATCATATTCTTCCCATTGCAGAGTTGTGTAGATAATAGGGTCAAAAGCAAATTGTTACTAAACAGATTAACCTGAAAAATGGGGAAAAAAGGTAAGGCCACTTAGGTAGCTCTTTTGCCCCTAGATATCCAGGATTAAAGCCAACAGGGTGTTACTTAAGTCAGATTAATAAGTATGATATTTCACATTCAAGTTTGTGAAGCCACACATGCAATAGTGATATGACACTCCATCCAAACAACGATCCAACCTAATTCACATCAGTGCAGCATTGCCACAATTCAAATGAAGTATAGAAATGAAAAACATAAGCAATCCAGAAATAAGTTCAGCCACAATACTCCAGCACCATATGTCAAGACAAGATGAGTTTCCTCTCCAACAAGAGACCCCAAATGGGAACCTGATTTAGCTACACAGTCGAACGAGGATAGCCACACGGCAAAATGTATGCTCCTTTTTTATTACCAGATATCCTTCACACAAGCAACAAAAGGCAACAACCTAGTTTTAGCACCTCATGGTGGCATCACAGCACCGAAACACTGCCATTTTCATCTGAAACTCAATTTCAGTTTCTTGCAATTCAGTTCATTGGCTGAGATATTGCAAGACATATAGATGAATGCCATTATGCCAACAAAGCAAAAGCTCACTGCAGGAGCAAAACTTGAGAAAAATGGTAAATAAAAACTCTATCTAACTTAGCTTATGAACCACTTCCTGCAGAATCCTACAACACCAACAAAGATTTTAACACATTCAATCTGACTCTAACAGCAACCCAAATACTACAGACATAATCTCCCTCCAGCCTCGACAAGAAAACAACGCGATTCAGTAAACTACACCGCCAGATCCTCATTGTAAGATGTTAGGGTTTAAGCCAAAAAAGAAAAGGAGAGAGCAAAGAGGGGGGGACGTACTAGGCTGAGCGGCCCAGCCCTGTTCACCGCCCTTGATTTTCTCGGGGAGGGCATAGTTGACGGTGAGGACGCGGCCGTAGAGCTCGGCGCCGTCCATGTTGTCCATGGCGGCGGCGGCGTCCTCCCTCTCGAGGAAGGTGACGAAGCCGAAGGACCGGTGCTTCTGCGTCGCCTGGTCGAGCGGCGTCTTCACGTCCTTAATGTCGCCGAACGGGATGAAGGCGGCGTGCAGGATCGCCTCGTTCACCTCCTCCGCCAATCCACCTGCTCAGTCGTCGCCTTCCATTCGTGACTCACTTTCCGAAGATCAAACGAAGAAGAAGAAGAAGAAGTTAACGCGCAGCGACTCACCTACGTAGAGAGTGTTCTTCTGGACGGGATAGTTGGCGGCCATTGAAGCTGTGCTCGAGCTTCGACTCTCGGCTTTCTTCTGTGTGTTTCGCGTTGGTTTCTTCCGAGCGGGACCGAGGAGTGGCTACTGGCTAGTGAGGGGGAACTCGACTCTTGAGTAGAGGTGGATCGATGAGCAGCCCGTTCGGCTCAATTGGGCCTGGTCGGGCCCATGGGTCATGAGGCCCATGATCGGGTCTACACTCAAGAAGGAGGTGACTTGAGCTTGAGCCGTGTGAGATTGGGCTCGGCTCAAAGAGCTTAGGCCCATTTCATATAGGTCGGCCGATTATAACCTTTTCTTCTGATTAAGACGTACATCATGCTCAACGAAAATGCAATTGATCGCGTATGGTATCACTGTTACCCCCCACAGTTGTTCATCAGTCTAGAGGCTCTCGTTTCGATTGCGCCCCCCCAATTGATGACAATGCATTTGACATCGCACATTAGATTTTGACGGAGGTTCGGATGTCTCTTGGACTCGAGTGCTGAACGCGCACATGTTGCCAGCGAGCCTTGTGTGGACTTGAGAGACATGGTTTTAAAGAAATTTGATTCATTTGGAGAATCCTCATAGGAGGCCAAATGCATAGTAGATGTTAGGGCTGTGTAACCGGTCCGGTTCTATCTAGGAATGGGACCGAACCAGCCGTGGTAACAAGTTCGATTCCCGATTCCAGTGGAAACGGGTCCGTTTCCCAATTCCAAAAGTTGAGAACCGATATTGTGCGGATAGGTTCCAAATTCTGGATACTAAACCTATCTACTCGAGAACCAAGGGATAGAACCTATTTTATAAAATTGGAAGAAGATACTTTATCTTCCTTAAATGAACTTAACTTCTCTATTGTCTATTTGTTTTGTATCGATATTTTACTTTGAGCCATTTTTTTGCTCATAATATTTTGCCGCAACTACTAATGAAACAAAAAAAAACTAGAAACCGCTTCCCAAATAGACCCTGGAGCTAGACGGAAAAATAGGGTAGGTTTCAGGTTTGGAACCTACCCACCCTGGAATCTATCATTGCTAGATACGGCTTGACACACAAGTTCAAGAGCCCTTAATCATACTGCATATATCATGCCTGACTCATTCCGGAAAGAGCTGTCAAAGGGGGGCAAACCAACTAATCATATCGGTTTTACATGTTATTCACAATTACAACACTTTGGTTACCTTTAAAAGTGAAATGCACATACTAAAGTTGGGGAAAGAGCACACTTGTTGACCAAATGGCGGCTTGGTCACCTATTTCTTTGAACGGTTAGGTATACATGTTTTTGAGAAACCACCTTTAAAGATTTTGAACAATTCAGATGTCTCGACTGGAGCATCCTGATTCCTCAACGGCAAAAAGTTAGCATGTCTATGGAACCCCAAGTCTCAAAATCGAGGACATGGAAGATCTGAAATCACTTGCAAAAAAAATCGTCGAAAGCTTGGGAAGACCCAAATCCTATGGTTGCATCATTTCCCTGTCCGTTGCCTTAAACTGAGAATGCCTATAAACCAGCAACTTCCCTCCATCACCAGCAGCTGCAAAGAGAGCTGGAGTAGAATCATTGGTAGCAATACAAGAGACACTGCCACCTGCCGCAGAAGAAGAATCAGACAGGGAGTTCGATCGCCGGAAGTACTGAGATATGGAATCATAACATAACTGCATGGCTTCTAAATGCTTAGATTACAGTATGGTAACATTAGTGCATGCCTTCTCAACTCTCCCTATCTTTATTGGTTCCACAAGTAATTGCTTCTTAGGCAAAATTCACCATTCTCAAATTATTAAGGCAGCTGCAGTCCACGAGGAAAACTCTATCATATCAAGTTCTCAGTTTGATGACAAGATCCATTTAATCCCTCAATTCAATTCTAACTCAGGTTCTGATCCTCAGATATTTATGAGAAATACAGGAAAAGGGTACAAAGCCATTCAATAGATGTTTAAGGCCAGCATGCACCGCCTCCATTACCAATAGTGTCACTCGGCCTGAACACCCAAAGTGGCTGTGCAATGGCACCATCTCCCACTTTATAAGCACCACAAGGTTTCCCCTGCTTGTAATGAAATCTGTCGCCACTACAGGGTTTGGGGATGGGGGAAAAGGTCTGAAAAAGGAACTGCAATATTCTTTCCTCTTGCTTGCTGCTGTCACCCGTGACGTATTTCACATGATTACTCACTCTAACCTTGTATTTCTGGACTCCCTTTCCTTTCCCAGCAAAACCACGGAGTTAATTTAGTAGATGAGATATACTTCCAAAAATTTTATGACAGGCCGGCGGAGGGTATTTGTTAAGTGAATTGCAACAACAAAATATGCTAGAGGGAATTACTATCAAGACTCATGGCTCTTCAAAGACGAAGGAATGAGAAACTATAAGGGGTGAGTATGACCCTTGTGGGTCAGTAGACAAATGAATGATAACAAATCATGATGAATTAGTAAGTGAATTAGCTTTTGATAAAAAAGAAAAGAAAGAAAGAGAAAAGGATAGAAAAGAGAATCTTCTACTTCGACAATGCTGGAGAACATGAGAGTTTTATAGATTATTAACTGACCAATCCAAATCAGGCTAATGTCATTGTAATGATTCTAAATCATGTGTATCTAGGACACAATACATACATGTGTGTGTGTGTGTGTGTGTGTGTGTGTGTGTGTGTGTGTGTAAGCAAAGAACATTATAAGTTTACTGCAAGAGAGACTTCCAAGTTTATTGGACTTCATTGAAGCTAAATCGAGAATCTGTATGTACAGAGATAACTTGATGACTATCATAAGCAAGTGCAGAGAAGAAAAGCCAAATATATACCTGGGAAATGATGAAGAGTCCCCAGTCTTGTTCCGGTAGATAACTCCCACATGTAAACATATCCTTCATTTGTAGCAATGATCCCTTGACCAGGTAATACACCAACTGACGCAATCCTGTAGAGGCAATCCTATATATTAAGCATCTGCTATGTGAAATAGAGTATATGCCTCAAAGAAACGCACAAAATCTGGAATACCATATTAGGCTACTAAACAAGCAGAGTCACTCCTGACAGCATCCTAAAAGCTTAAAACGTGAGAGCTCTTTATAACCAAACGTTAAAAATCGTCAGCACATGCATCACAGGCTTAAAGAGTTCATATCCACATCCATCCTTCTGTTGACAAAGCAAACTACCACCTTCACAACAAAGAAAATCTGATAAAGCCATTGCCAGAATAAATTCTCCAAATCATTGTATAGAAGAAACTTTGCAGAGAGCAAAAGGACGTTTTCAGTCTATATTCTTGTGTTTTGTTTCTGATAAATTGACATAATTCTGTCAATAACAGTAGCTGTGACCCTAAGATAATGTACAATAACCAACATTCCCATCTTCACAAGGATAAAATGGTCTTGCTGTAACAGAAACATATCCACCTTCAAACCATTGCAATAAGTACTTGGAACCTAGCCTGAAAGAGAAGCTAAAAGTCTCATTTAGCAAAAACAATAGGTCTAGATGCTAGTAACATGTTTTAATAACACCTAGGTAGTAATTTCATGAGCCTCAAGAAAGGTGCTTAGTGATCACTTTAAGGCATTCGTGAAGGCAGGAGAATAAAAACTAAAGAAGGCTTTAAACTTCCAAATTGGGCACCTTTGATCCAACGTATTTCCCAAGATAACCATTTTCTCTGCCAATAGAGCTAGTCTCCATTCCACAACTGAATCTGTTTGGTGAGCCTTTGATTGATAGTCATGTTCAACCTCAGAAACAGTAGCAACTAGAAGCCATAAAGCAATATCCTCTTCTTCTAAATGAAGAAAGGCGTGATTCACATCATGCCCTGAGAAGCCCTTCAGTGTTGCTTCCATAATTACATCGACATGCTCCTCTACATTTCTTTTACCTGAAATAAAATCTTGCCTTCTCCTTCTAAATAAGCTGATTGGAAGGAAGCTACAAATTGAAGAATTGGGATGAGAGAACTTAGACAAGAAAATGCGCTTCGATACATCCCTGAAAGAATCATGAAAAACTGACGGGTTAATGCAATGAAGAAAATATGACAACGAAAATTGAGAAGTGCTGCAGGATATCAAAAAGACCAAAAGCTGATGCAATAAAGGGAAAGGAGGGGCTATGAGTACTACTGTTTTGAGGACCTGATTGTAATACTTTTTCTCTTAAGTTTTTTCCCAAAACTTTTGTATGTCCTTCCTTATAAAAGTATTCCACAGCTTTTCTCATCGTATTCAAACTTTTGTGCCCCCTCACACGTTAACTAATGCACAACCATTTCACTAATTCTTAACTCCACTTACAATCTTGCAACAGAAAATGGATGTTTAAGCAGGACCTGGACCTCAGAAATATAGTGACGTACCACAGACTAAATTCCCCAAGGCCATTATGTCCAACAACCAAGTATGCGTGTCTTGGGATTTTCTTCAACTCCACAATGTAAGTTGAAACGCAATCACTGGTTGGTATATCAAATTCTTCTGTTTCAGCACTGTAAAATAGCATTTTTCAGATATAAAGAGGCATTAATTTGCAGTACTAACTATAGCATACACATGAAGACCAAGTAATGCAGTGTATAAGCTCAAGGTTCCAGAGATGACGCCAGCATAAAGAAAAGGTAGGAGGAAGAGCAATCAAATGCTTTTCCATATCTCCATGTAGCATGTACCAAAGATTTCCCCATTTCCACTAATCTCAGAATGTCAAGTCTGTACAGAGAATGCTACAAGATACTCTCTCTAGTTCATAAAGACAAGGAGCTTGGAAATTTCCACAGCTCTTATTTTCACAATTAGGTTACTGTGTATCTTGCTGCAGAACCCAACCATATATAGAAAAAAATGCCTACACTGTATTGATGTTAGCAGGTATCATTGCCCAAGTATGAAAGTATGGGTAGCAAACAAGGTTCACTATAGCCAGTTATATTGTGACATGTAGCAAGTATAATGATTCCTAGACCAAGACAGACATCCCTGACTGTGCATGGGCATTTTATAATAAATGAGGATACAAACTCATGTAGAAATCATCTTCTTGGCAGAAACTTTGGAAGGGCTTCACTTCAGAGATGAAACTAACTTCACAGCTATTTATTACAGCATTTAATATATTGCCAAGAATTTAAACCTCTGCAGAAGACTTGTTACAAGCAATAGTCCAACGGTTTTCTTTGCAGCAAGCACAAGAAGAAGAAGAAGAAGAAGAAGACGAAGAAGAAGTACTAGCTTCAATTAAAGCAGGTATTATTAATAACCTCCAGGCTGGATTCATGGCCCACAGATGCAGTCTCCCACTCTCTCCAATAGCAACCAGATAATTAGGTTCGCAGACCAAGATTGAGTGTACCCTGTCAATAGCTTTCAGATTTGCCACAACAGTTACGTAGCCCATGTTTGCTTGAACAATCCTAACGGCATTCTCATCAAATGAGACCAATGCACATGTTGAGCATGAACATGAAACTCTTCTTTCCCTGCAAGCATTAATGTTATAAATAATGTCTTTGCCATTACCTTTGATGGTTATTTGTCCAAATATGAAAGTAATTATACCTGCAACATGGTGCTTCCATACAGCCAAGAAAGACGAGGCCTTTTCCATGCGGTGTGAACTGTAAGGAAGATCTTTCTGGCACAATCTAGTGAAAAAGAAGCACATGCCAAACAATAGACTAATCATATGCAGCTCACAATAACCAAAGGAAACATGCCAGATATTTCACAAAAAGAAACTTACCCGACCACCATATATATTTTGTTGGATCGGGAAGGTAACTGGTGTATGACCAAGAAATGAAGGGCATCCTGCCCCTGCATGTTCAGTGGGTATCTTGTAAAGAAACAAGGTTTTCACCTTATCCTCTTCAAGGCCAGAGAGAATACAAATATATATCTCATTTTCATGTGTACTCAACCATACTGCTACAATCGGAAGAGGATGAATATAGCAACCAAGAAGCTGATATATGCTTTCTGGCTCATTATTGAGCTGCACATTCCCAGTCGATTTTAACTGTGGAACAGCCTGATCTTTCTTAGCAGTATCTTTCATGCAATCAAGCATATCTGTGGCTGACATCAGATATGGTAAAGAGTTTCTTGGTTTCTCATTGATTGAGGGTTGAGATGAAGGGAAGCTCAAGATATTCTTCTTGACTAACGCACAGACAGACGCTTGAACTTGTGAACCAGTGGGGTCCTCATTTGTATCATGCTTGACATTTGTGGTAGGCATCTCTGTGGGCAAATCATTGGACTGTCCAATTGTGAAGACCTCTGCAATATCACTATGGCCTGGTTCATCATTTATCTCTTGGCAAAGGAAATCTCCAGCAGCAGTACATCTATCAGAACTGCAACCCTTTCTGGAAATCCTGCACATGGTACCTTCTGACTGTGGGCATTGAGACTTGCCAGTCAAAAGGGTTTTACACTCGATCATGGCACAGTCATTTCCAAGACCTGCTTTGGCATCAGCTTCATGGTTAGTCCTACCGCAATCATATGCATCTGCAGGCAGAAAAATTACATGGATGATTAAGCTTGCACCCTTAGAAAGAAAACCTTATGAAGTTGGACTTTCTGCTCCTTGTTCCAGGTCCTTGATATCAACAAAAGTCCCACACTGATGTAAACTTATCCCTATGAATAAATTTTCCTACATTTTCATGCAAAAATATGAAGGCTTGTCAAAGCTCACCGTCAGAGAAATGGTAAATGAAACTTCTTTTTCTACATAAGTTAGATATAAGGTTTATCATAATTTACAGTCCATTTCTACTGCCTGCTTGTCACACCATTATAGGCATGCTAAATGAGTGATCTGCAAGCAAGAACAGGAAATGAAAGCACCTGAAATACAATCAGATGCAGCTACGAGGCCCTCTTCAAATGAAAACGAGTCTGTGCTCATATTAGCCCATTCAGGCGGAAGGTCCGGTGATCCATGTTGAAAAACATTCCTGGAATCAGCGCGATCTCCTTGAATTTTTTCACTGGAGTGCACATGCATTTCATCAAGACGAAAAATACTATTTGTGCCACTCATATTGACATCATTAGGTTTATCCTGCAAGAAATTAAAACAAGCTTTCAATATGTGAACGGAATATGTGAGCACATAGTAGCCTCATAGTGAGCCAATAAAGAAAATTTAGCAAGTAATTCACATTGCCACCACATTGATCTACCTCAAAGCTGTCAGGAGCTATTACATTGCTAGTCTTAGAACTTCTGATGATAGAAGCAGAATCTGCAGCTAAGTCTAGCGTGTTTTCTTCCTTTTCTACTCGTGCATTGCCATAGTTTGCTAGATCTGCAACATAAAAGCGATAAAATTATCATTCAGTACAAATTACATAAAGCATGCAACCAACCTGTGAATTGTGTAATATATATGTTAGTCTAGCAGTGATAAATGGTGTTTCCCCGTACCAGTAGATGATGTATTAACAAACAAACCGGCATTTTTCTCCTCAAATTCCACAACACCTGAAAGATGTCCTGGATCACTAACACCTTGCTTTGTTTCAATCTTCTTCCTTGAGGCCTCCTGGAGCAGAGGTAGTGCTTGTGGAAGCAGAACTGTCATCATGGACTTGGCTACATCTTGACCAACAGAATCAAGATCACTTTTCTCAGAGCTACAATTCAGAGGATCCTTGTCCATCTCCCCTCCAGGATGTGATTCAGCAACCAAACCTCCAAAATCAGACTTGTGGTTTGCAGCTACCACGCCTTGCGAATTGAGAGATGTTTTGCCAAGACTTGATGCATGATCATGCAATTTATCTCCGTTGTCTACTGCAAGTCACAAATTGAGGGAAATTAGCCACCGCATTATGACGTGATATGACTTCATTTTCTAATATTAGCACAGATTAGGAATACCTTGCAAACTATCATAAGTATCAAGTGCACAAAGAGACATATCACTGACATTGACACCAGAGTCGTTCCCAAATATTTCAATGTTGTGTTCCATTTCCACAGAAGAGCTCAACACAGGGGCTGCACCATCTTTTAACCTATCAAACTGTGAGGCATTAAGAATGTTTCCCATTCAATGCGCAAAGTAGGAAACCTCATTCTTAGCTAACTGCAAGAATAAAGCTTTTCCAGAAATTCTGACAGCGAGTTACTAATAAATTGATAAGGTCCAGGGTTAGTACTCAAATATCATAGCAAAGAGATTAACAAGAAGCTTCATAACTGTCAAATCTGTCAGGTGATTTCCATGAAAGGAAGGGACTTACGGATTTTTCTGCTGTGGATACACATTGGATTGGGCTAGTAGATTTGCAATCTTCAGGGCTTTCAAGATTCTTTTCGTCTGCAGCTTGGACCACATCATACTTGGTCACAATGTCTGAGTTCATTTGCTTTGAAAATATTCCTGGAGATCCACAGATGATTTTATCTCCACCCAAAGCTGAGTAAATGAATGAGCTAACACTGTTACGCTTCAACTGACCTCCCTGTCCTGGTCCTCCTGGATTCGAGTTCTTAGCATTTTCCAGAAGTGATGTTTGTAGTCTTTTAAAGCAAACTTCAGAACTGGACCCTGTACCTGTGTTTTCCGGTCTCCTACTTCTCTTTCTTGTAGTTCGTGGCTCAACCAAACATGCCAGTAAATCAGGATATGAGCATGAATTAGGGCATCTAAGGACTGGCTCTGTTAGGGAAGGGCCACTGCAGAAGCTAGAAGATAGCAGATTCGGTTCTGCAATTCCATCTACATTTGCCACTAGCTCCCTAAGCAATCGCTGGACCAATGGATCCTTAAAGCCAAAGAACTGCACACCATATAAATGGATGGGAATTTATGTTAAGCAGCAAAAGTAATTGCTTAAACATGCCACATATTCAAATCAGAGGCAACTAAAGAAAAGTAAAGGATTTGCATTCCTTTGCACCAATACCAAAAAGATATTACCGAAGCAATCACTCTAAGAAATAATATGAAAGAAAAGTACATGCAAAACCTCACTGTAGATTTCTAAAATATTTCAGGAGCTCTAGCTCATGCTCCTGTGATATTAAAGACAATTATGACTAGTGAACATTGTTGTGGAAAGAGATTTGGTTGAAGAATCAAAACCCAAGAGCTACATGACATACTTACTGGGAGGAACCAACAGGTTCATAATGCACATACAGGGGAATGTGACATATTTCAATCAAGTTTGCAAACATACTGCAATCAAGTCATTTGAAATACTTCCAGATGAAACAACAGCAGTGAGTGCCTATCTCATCAAATACTTAAAAGATGACACCCATGCCTTATCAACTGGTAGCAAAAGATAACGGCACCGGCAATATCAATTTGGGGACTGATGTAGAGGTCTCAGCATCAAACGTGTATTGGATGCATTTCCTAAGTAATATAGTGATTACAGTATCTGAATTATATCTCGTTCACATTCTATGGAGCCCAACACATCACACTAAAATGCCAAGCACATGAATAATTATCAGTAGGCATGTCATAAGAACGTCAAAAGATGAAACACAAGATGATGAGATAATATATGAAGTCTAAGGAATGTGTTCAAATCCTCGAAGCCTCATGTATTTCTAGAAAGAGTGGAGATATGTTAATACTTCCAGATCATGTAAGAATATTCTGTTTCGTCCAATGACACAAGGCCAACACACCACTAATTGCAATTCAGACCATTTCTCAGTGATTCTCCAATCCTGCCAATTCATTAGTCGAGTGTGGCTTATTCCTTAATCAAAAGAAGCAGATTTTGAAGTCAAGTCTCAATGGAACCAAAAAACTCTTCAAACCTATTGATCAAGGTCGGTGCCTTGTATTCAGACCAATAGGGGGATGAAGGGCAAGGAGGAGGGAGCCAGAAAGTTTTTATTTAGTTAACTGTGACTTTCTGAACTCACCTATACATCAAGTAAGAACATGAAGATCTTTTAATGACTAAAAGTGAGAGCACAAATTGGAAAGCAACACATTACTAAACATGTGAAATTCTGAAGTTTAATGCTGAAGTACCAGTATACCTCAGTGCCATCTATCTTGCAAGAAAATCTCTTTCCATGCCATATCTTCACACGGGGGAAACCTTTCTTTTGAAACCTATCCCAGGCAATATTTGGAGTTTGCCCAGAGCATGAATGTCCATCCGCAGCAGTAACCTGGATAAGAGCGAAGTCAGTTAGATTGATTCTGAAGCACGACCTCAACGAAAATTGCCGAGTATATAGCCACACACCATAAACAAAGGCCCTTTAGAACCTTCACAAACTTCTATCTTACATCTGCTTCCTCCATGAGCTCGAATAGCTTGATATCCAATCGGATAAGGGTACCTGTCTTTTCCCTACAATAGGGGAGGGAAGTCAACTGTGAGATCTGCTTAATATAGATTTAGATTTACCTAGGATGATAGACGTAACATGCAGTGAGTTAGAGCCAACCACCGTGGCCATCCTAAGGTTCTCCCATGCATTAGAAGAATTACTGACAGCAAGCCTACCTCATTTCGACCAAAGGTTCTTCAACACATGCTCAACATAATGCTTTGGAGTAAAATGGAATATCAATATTCAATTTCTGTGGCATGGTTACAAATAAGGGTACTTAAGAGTTGTAACGTGAAACATTGAGGGCCCCCCATGAGAGGAAGTTTAGGTTCTTTTAGATAATGAAACTAGTATAACAAATGTCAGTCTTCATTGAAAAAGGGTCTCCCGATGGTGTATAGGTTGTAATGTGCACGTACTCAAAGGCCCACCTCACTTGAAAACCTTGTATAGTCTGCTTGAAGGCTAGGTACACATGGTTTGCACTAAATGATGGTCTGACTTCTAAAGAAAAGCTCTGGGCGAATAACCATGTTTTCCCGCTAAAATTTCCCTTGTAAGGAAAGTATGTGAAGAAGAAAATTCCATTTAGCAGCAAATGTTATGCTAGCTCTAGCCATGGGGTCTCTTATTGAGCCACTTTCAAGTTGATCATTATCTTGCACAATCTCAATGAAGCAGGAAGGGATGTCAGGAAACTCATGATGTAAAAATTAACACCAAACAGATTCTTCCAACAGTAAATTGCTAAGCATGAACGTGAATACAGCTTCTTTAGAACTCACTACATCAAAAATATATATAAAAAAAAATCTTGACTTCTGCTACCGTACAGAATCTGTTCTAGCTCCCATCACTCTCACTTTTTCTATCGTCGTCGCACTAATTGAGTCATTCTCCCCCTCCCCACCCCCCTCAAGGCGTACAATGCCAAGTAAAATTTGCAGAAAACATAGATATCACAGTGTATTGGCCTAGGCTTCTCTTTCGGAGCTGAATTCTCAAGACACTGCACACAACTCCATCTTGACTACAGCCCCATCTGAATCATTAGCTGACAACTTAGCCAATCTAGCCCCCGTCTCTAATATGCAATCTCACAGTACATCGACCGAATATAGCTCACTACACCATCGAATTGTCCAAAATCCAGGTCATCGGTGCACGGAAGTAACCTATTGCCAGCAACCTCAAGCTCGTCGCAATCGGAGATGCGGATCAACTGTAAATCAGGCATGATTATTGAAATCCATACAGAAACACAGACAATGTTCGATCGAGAGAACCAAAAGGAAAATAAAAAACGAAAAAAGAAGATCCGAGCGGGAACGAACCCTAGAGCAGCTCCAGTACTTCTTATCCCACGGTCCTTTGTACAAGCGTCCGATCGAGATTATCTCCAGACCGTCCGTCCTCGCCGCTTCATCTTCCTCCTCTTTCGATTTCGCCATTGCTACCGCAACCTGAGGATCGAAGGAGGAAAACGAAAGCGAGAGAAATAGAGTTTTAGAGAGAGGGAGGCAGTGGAGGGAGATGATATATGGCGGGAAAGAGAAATAGGAGGGGACAAGATCGCCTGTAACGCAGATACGCATCCGCGTGAACAGATGCCCTCGTGGAGTGTCTCCGACCGTCCGATAGAGTGGAGTGTACCCGGGTCTCCCGCGTGACAGGCGGGGATACTCACCATGATACTACAACGACCTTCTTGTTACACAAAATCCAAAATTTTATTAAAAACAATATACCATGATATGATAACTGCATCATTAGATTTTAGTAGCACTGAGATGTAAAATTTACCTGCTAAACCAATGGGAGAATGTACTAATTACAGACACTAGGTTAACTAATTTTTCCAATATGAAAATTCAATTACCACATTGAAATGCTATTTATCATAATCACCTGTATATTGAAACTTGCCAATCTACATGAAAATTTTACTATAGCCACATGAAGAATTTACTCATTGATAGGTTAGTGGAGGTGTCAAATGGGTGAGTTTGGGTCGAATCCATTTATGACCCACTCAAATTCAACCCAACTCACTCATTTAACCCACATTGACTCATTTATTTTATAAAGACCCATACCCAACCCTAATCCACGTACGTCCTAAATCATTATTAATAATCTTTCTAATTTGAAAAAAAATTGATTTTTTATTTTAATATTTTTCTTCTTTCTTTTTCTTCCTTTTCTCTCTTATTTTTTCCTTCTTCCCCTTCCTCCCCCGGTCACCAGGCCTCAACAACAACCGGCCATCAGCCACACACGTGGTCAAGCTCGGCGGGCGAGCGCAAGGCCAAGGCAAGCTCGCCAGCCGTGACCGAGCCTTGTGCTTGCCAGATCGAGGCGAGCTCGCACTTCAGCTCACTAGTCATAGCAAGAGGGGCGGACGAAGAGTGGCAATGGTAGGAGGAAGAAGAATGAGAAAAGAAAAAGAAAATATTAAAATAAAAATATTAAAAAAATTGAATTTTTTTAAATATTTAGAAACCTATTTATGACTCACCTAAAATAGTTAGCATAACTAACCCATTTAAAACCCAAAAATTCTAAACCGGTACATCATGATAAAGGCAAGATGAAAGATATAATCGACACTACCGGTGATTGAACACGAGTCTCCCGCACAACAAGCGAGAATACTCACCACTATACTCCAACGCCCTTCTTGTTAGACAAAACTTAAAATTTAATTAAAAACAATATGCCTTGATATGATAACTGCATCATTGGACTTCAGTAGCATTGAAATGTAAAATTTACCTGCTAAACCAATGGGAGAAGTACCAGTTACGAATACTAGGTTAACTAATTTTTCCAATACGAAAATTCATTTACCGCATTGAAAGGCTATTTATCATAATCACCTCTATATCGAAACCTGCCAATCTACATGAAAATTTTACTATAGCCACATGAAGAATTTACTCCTTGATAGGTTAGTTTTTAGGGACAATAAAATAAAAAAAATCCCAAACTAATACTCCCATAACACAATTAGCCAAAACAAATTTTCGCTTCACATATAATGCCAAAATCAATACACCCATGACACATAAAACTCTATGTAGCTTCCGCTTAATAAGTTGTTAAATTGTTAACGTTGAAACACACGTGACAAGCGACTCGTCTGACGTGAATTCGATGTAGAGATTTAGCATAAATGCTCCTTATACGACATCGTTATGGGGAAGACAAATCTGAAGAAAATAAATTAAGAGTGTACCGGATGGAGATAAGATGATTGAGAATTTGCGAGACTTCATAGATTCTTCACTCAAGACCGATTATCTTATGGACTCGCATTTTCCATGGCAGAGTTTGCGAAGAGATACGCTGGCAACAACCCAAACGCTCGCCTGAAAAAGCCCGAAGTTCCATGACTCTTTCCAAGATTTTCTCTTCCTCGTAGAATTGGGATACATGGAAGAACTTGAATTTCTAAGATGACGTCATTTCTAAGAGCCGTTTATGCTGAATTTCCACGTTGGGCTAATCGCTTGCCATGTGTGTGGTTCCACGTCAGCAATTCAACGGGATATTGGATGGAAGCAAGCTTTAGAGTAAAATTTGTTACGAGTGTACCGGTCTGAAATTTTTTACAATGTGAAAATTAATTTGGAGTCAATAAATTGCAAGTGTTTGGGATCTTTAGCGCATTAACTCTAATCTTTCTTGTGCGATTTTCACCGAGACGTTTTTCAAAATTCCCAACATGGGTTTTTTTTAGGAATAAGTACACTAGAAGTCATAAAACTTCTTATAAAAGTGTAATTGAACCTTAAAACTAAAAAAAAAATACAATCAAGTTCTAAAACTTATCAAGAAAGTGCAATAGAGTCTAAAAACTTTTAAAAGATGCAATCAAGTCCTAAAACTTGTCACATAAGTACAATTAAATTCTAAAACTTTCAAAAAGTGTAATTAACGGGAAAACTTAATTGGATCAATTTGATTGGTTTTAAATTTTGATTGCACTTTTTAAAATTTTTAAAACTCAATTATACTTTCGTGATAAATTTTAGAATTTAATTACATTTTCACGATAAGTTTTAAGACTTTCGACTATTTGGAAGAGATCAGACCAAAAAAAAAAAAAACTATTTGGAAGAGAGAGAAAACTAAAGAAGGATGCCATCAGCTAGTACTTACGAAACACATGGTACTTCAATTCTTTTCCTTTTCTTTTGTTTGTGTTCTTTTAAGGGGTGGACAAGGGGAAATAAGCCCAAAGAGATAAACTAGTAAGGAAAACGAGCAGCGGGAGCGAAAAAGGGGGGGGGGGCCAAGACGGAAAGCGTACGGAGCCCTGTCTGAACTCGACACGTATCGAACGGACGATGTACGGCCCGCAGGCCCCCCCTTCTCTAATCCCACCAAGATAATGTCCAATTTGGTAATAAGCCATTTTAAGACTCGATTAGTTGATGACCTTAGGGGAGAATGACACCTGGAGTGTCACAAATTATGTACAGCGCACATTTTAGTGCGAAAAGTTTCAAAATAATTACTTAAGTGTCAACTTTGATATATTTGACCTGAAATCTGACGTGACAATTTTTTATTAATGTCTGAGCTCGGCGGAGGTCCACGTGGAATTTCTAAAATAAAATAAAGCTAAAATATTAAATTAATTAAAAAAAAATGAGCAGAAAATTTAAAACTAAAAAAGGGGGGGAGGAGGCTGAACAGCGGGAACCCCCCCCCCCCCTTTTTAATTTTATATTTTAGCTCTTTTTATATTTAATTTAATTTTTTTAATTTTTTAACCTTATTTTTATTTTAGAAGTCCACGTGGACCTTTGGTGAGCTCAGATATTAATAAAAAATTGTCACGTCGGATTGCTGGTCAAGTTTACCAGAGTCAGCATTTAAGTGATCGTTTTCAAACTTTTAACCTTAAAGTGTGTGTCGTACACAAATTTTGGCACTCCATGTGTCCTTCTCCCATGACCTTGACAACTTGGAGGATTTCAATTGCCTTATCTCTTCTTTCTTTGTCCATGTGATTCTAAATGCTATAAAGGCCAAACCTTCTTGCTCAATTGCAACTTCTGCGTTGTGCAAATGTTGCTGATACCCTAGACCAAAGCCTTTAAATTCGAGGCAATATCTAGAACTGATGAATTGGGTCCTTTTATTTCTAGCATGGCTGCGACCATCTAGAAGTATTAAAGATGCAGTTATGGTGTTCTGGAAATGGAAGCGACCCAAGATCCGAATAAGATTCGGGTGTCAACTCAATGTCTTTACAATTTGTAACTTAGGGCCAGCATGAACACTGTATCCCTCTAGATAATTGAATTGTTTTCATGTGACATTTAGTACCTCTTGAGGAGTTAGTGTGTTTGACGCATCTCTCGTGTGCTTGATTTCGAGCAGAGCTGTTACCAAGAATATGTAAAATTGAAGACTCGAGTCGAAGCTCTACAGCATACGCAAAGGGAGGCGCAACATCGATCTAGAGGGGAAAATCATTTGATCGCCCGTATTTCATTCGACGAGTAACGAGGAAAGGTTCCTTAAGACTGATTAAATGCTCCGCATTTCGCAGGAACCTTCTAGGGGAAGACTTGGCAGAATTAAACATGAAGGATCTGAGCCAGCTGGAGCATAAGCTGGACAAGTCACTGAGGCAAATCAGATCTTCCGAAGCACTTCCAAAGATTATCGCGTTACTTTTGTTATCTATAATTTTCTTGATTATTTTTGCAAAAAGTCATGATGCTCTTACTTTTTAAAGCACCATAAGATGTTTGCTGGTCGAGATTTTTTATGTTTTGTTGCTCTGGAAAAGTAGAAGGTTATCTGAACTTCAAGTCATATGCTGTTAGCAGACTAAGTTCATGCTCGTTCAACTGGATGAACTTCGCGAAAAGGTTAAAAATAAATTGAATATTCGGTATTCGGTGTGGCTGATTTACAACCGGTGTTAATGTGCTATGTAATTGGCTTAAATTTTCTTGATTTACAGGAGGACATGCTACTTGAGACGAACAATGCCCTAAAAAGAAAGGTGACAGTAATACTAACATCTGTTGAAGTGTAAAAGTATAAGAAGTTGTTGCATTTTACTTTACCCTAAGTTACGGCACGATCGTCTCACTTCTATACTCGCACATTGCAGTAAAAGAATTACTGATGATGTTGGCTCATGCGCAATTTCTCCGCCGCGACCTCTTTCTGTCTTCCGCCTCTCAAACAATTTGCTGACTTTATATCATTATGCTCAAGAATTGTGTGTATCCACCTCTTTGTTCCTTCAGAGTTGGAGAGATAGGTGCCACAGTTTACAGTTCTGGTCTTCACGGATAGCACCGTGATTGTTCATAGTTAGTGAGACGGATAAACATCATACTAAAGATAAACGTATGATTCACAAACATTTTGCCAATAACCAGGCGTACATCCAATCCCTAGATTGATCTGAAATGGTAAATTGCACGCGAATACGTATATGCGTACGCTTGTATGTGTTTTCAAGTACTTGTACATTTCACCAATACTTTTCCTAGTGCTGGATAATGCAAATTTGAGTAGATCAGAAAGCTATCAGTTGCATTCAACTGAGCATGCTTGAATGAACATAACTGATGGCCGTCTGTGATTTGTTTCCATTCTAGTCCAATACAAAATTGCCGTGCTGTGTTATCAAGAAACGATCTAATTAAGCAGTGATTTCTGGAACTGATTTGGCTGCCAGAGGAGATTGATGCCAAGCTTCAATCGTCGCGGAACGCAAATGCAGGAGACCGGAATGCGATTTACAACAGTCAAGCTGCTCGGTTGCAGTGTAACTTTGAACCCCTCTGCTATAAGATGCGTCGCGGATCGGGCAAAATTTCATCAATTTTCCTCAGTCCAGAGATTGTTTGCTATCATCGAACTTCTGGGTACCCCACCTTTTGAAAACAAAGAACTTTTTAAAAAGCAGCGTTGGTTGATCGACTATTATGTCCAACATTTGATCTCAACTCCAACATACACTTGTAAATTTCATGGACGCTGCTCGTGGGAAGAATTTCGTTACAATTCGAAAAATTATTTACCGCATCAAAAAGCTACTTGTTATAATCACTCGTAAATAAAAACCTGCTAATCTACTTGAAAATTTTACTCTGGCCACACGAAGAAGTTATTATTTTTTGAGGCCAAATTCCATAAAAAAAACCCCAAACTTTAGGTTCAGTCCCAAAAATACCCCGAACTTTTTTTTGTCTCGGAAAAAACCCCAAACTTTAGGTCAAGTCCCAAATCTGCCCCAAACTTTTTTGAAATTTTGGGCCGAATTCCCTAAAAAAACCTCCAACTTTAGGTCAAGTCCCAAAAATACCCCGAACTTTTTTTTGTCTCGAAAAAAACCCCAAACTTTAAGTCAAGTCCCAAATCTGCCGCAAACTTTTCTTTTGTCTCAGAAAAAACCCTAAACTTTAAGTCCAATCCCAAATCTACCCCGAATTTTGTTTTGTCCAAAAAAAATCACAAAATTTCAAAAAAGTTTGGGGCAGATTTGGGACTTGACCTAAAGTTTGGGGTTTTTTCCGAGACAAAAAAAAGTTCGGGGTATTTTTGGGACTGAACCTAAAGTTTGGGGTTTTTTATGGAATTTGGCCGAAATTTTGTGATTTTTTTTTGACAAAACAAAATTCGGGGTAGATTTAGGACTGGACTTAAAGTTTAGGGTTTTTTCTGAGACAAAAGAAAAGTTTGGGGCAGATTTGGGACTTGACCTAAAGTTTGGGGTTTTTTTCGAGACAAAAAAAAGTTCGGGGTATTTTTGGGACTTGACCTAAAGTTGGAGGTTTTTTAGGGAATTCGGCCTATTTTTTGATAGGTTGATATATAGGGATAATATCTTCAGAAAACCCAATTGGTACACTCGCGACACATTCACTTTAAACTAATTTTCGTGTCATAAAAAATTCTACACCCATGACAAATCTACTCTATTGCTTCCGTATGGTATCTCGTTAAATTGCTGACGTGGAACCACACGTGACAAGCAACTCGTCTAACATGCATCCGACGATGAAATCAACATAAATGACTATTTAAACGATGCCGGTGTTCTGACCAAACAAAAAAAAAGGATGCGGCTATGGGAAGCCAAATTTGAAGGAAATAAACGGATATTGCAAATTAGGGCCAAATTGAATATGTTCCTCTCTCTCACAAATCACCAAAATCTTAGAAAAAATTAGAGATTATAACAAATTTACGAAACCTAAGGGAGCTCTTGCTTGGAATGGAAGTTGCTGAAGATGGCAAGAATGGAGAGCAGTTGCCAGAAGAATCGCTTGCCATATGTGTTTCAACGTCAAAAATTAATTTGTAACAACTTTGAATTTTTGCAACGCAAAATTAATTTGGGGGTAAATATGACGCATGTGTTTGGGATCTTTAATGGTATTAATTCTAATCTTTATTAGGCATTTTTACCGAGACTCTTGAGAAAATCATGTTCAAATTGTTGGAAAAGATGAAAAAATAAGATCATATGTCTAAATCATGGTAGTACTGTCCTTAAGGATAATTTCGTCCCCCGAAATATGAAACTCGGTGCAACAAGCTCTAGTGGCTATCCTCCTAAAATACAACGATCTTCCTTTTTACTCTGCACTAAATAATAAAGGGAACAACAACAACAACAAATTTGCATGTAAAGCCCAACAGTGAAAGGAAAGAAAATGGAAGCTAAGAAAATAAATTCTTGTTTTGAAATATATTTTTGGATTATGTTCGAAATAACCATTTGTAAGTAAAAGAAAGAAAGAGCCCTTTTTTCTCCATCAATTATTGCATGTTCTTGGGCAGTCTAACCATTGAACTGGTTGCATTTTTTTTGTGATTTGTTGTAAAAAATTTCTCGTTAACGAAATATTTATCGAACCACCTCTCGTTAATTACATTACATTGTCGTTAAAATCGGGAATCGTCAGTCCAGTCCGGGCGATACCCAATTTGAGCAATCCCTTATGCCTCAGCCCTAGCTTCTATCAAAGCCATTATAAAAATTTCCAACACGGGTCTATGTTCTTTTTAAGTATTTGGAAGAGAGAGAGAAGTATACGAGGAAGTCGTCAGCTAGTAGTAACCTAAGAAGCATGGCTTTTTATTTTTTTCTGTTTCCTTTTCTTTTGTGAGGGGAAAGTAAAAGAGTGAAAAAGGGCAGAAGCCCAAAGAGAGAAACTAGTAAGGAAACCGAGCAGCGAGAATGAGTGAAAAGGAGTGGCCCCACGAGGGAAAGCGTACGGAACGGTGTCCGAACTCGACACGTATCAAAGGGATGGTGTACGGCCCCACAGGCTCCGCAATAGACATCATCAGCAGCACTGCGTCCCTTCCGACTACGTACGTACGGACACGGGCTATCCTATCCTACGACACCGTTTCCTTTCTACCTTCTGAATTATCAAAGCCCCCCCCCCCCTCGCTAATTCTCATCAGTTAGAAGAAAAAACACACGCTGGTGGCGACAGCAAATCCGAGCTCGACACGCACGAGAATCTTGGGGCGGTCCGACATGGCTTTCACTTTCATCTGTCCCTCCCCAAAAACCCGGGGAAGACGGCAGTTCCTTTCAACGGGGTGCTCGGCTCGCGTTGCTGTGGATTGATGGAACGGAAGATGCGACTCCCCTACTAAAGGATTAACCCCCCATCGGGGCAGCAAAGTTTGAGAATTGGGGGATGCACTTCGGTGGTGATAGAGATCAACCGCGTCGTGATCGTGCGTCGCTGACCGCCATTAAGGTTAGGAGCCGAGAGACGAGTTAATGTGCTATGTAATCGGCTTGAATTGTTATTTGAATAGCGTGACGGGTTTATTTTCTTAACTTGTAGTGTACCCCCCGACCGACGTGTCGGTGGCACCATTTCCTTGTCTCCCAATCAGCTTGCTCCCGTGTCACCAGCTGTCAGATCGGGAAGGAGTGACTCGACGGCTCTAGTCCGTGTCTCAGATTCATCCTCAATGTTAACCCGCAACACGGTTCTGCTCGCAAGTGCAATGCTTCTCTCTTCGTGTAGATAGCTAGGACAATGCTCGTGATCATGAGCGGCATCATCACACACCACAATGAGAAAGCCTGTTTTGTTTGCATGATAGATAGTGATATAGAGCCATGTGAAAATTGCAAGAAGGGGCGAGAAGGAATCATTTGAACCATTCCTTCCTTTTTTCCTTCTTCATTCTACCCCTTTTTCTCTTGGAAGCGTAGTACGAATTAGGACACGACATCATCCCTTCAATTCATTTCCCAAGAGCGAAAACTATGTATGTTCCCTCCTATTCCATGGCTGGTTTAGGACCTACTTTTGTGCAGGGAACTGCGTTGCTGAGGGGGTTCTTTTCCTGCCCTTTTTTGGTTGAGTCATCGAAGCGAGTACCAAAGTTTAGGTAAACTTTCTCAATTTCACACTCATGTGCACATTTATCGCACATTCGAGAATTTCTAAATCCAAAACCTCCCATTTTCATGATTCTATAGGACGGTGGTCCTCACCTGATTATTCAACATCTATTCAAACTGAATTACACACGTTTTGTACGAAAGCGACGTAGACAATTCATACCCGTTCATTTAACTCTTTTGGACTATATATTAGTCACCATCCCTTTCAATGTGTACTATCTACAGTAAACTTGCGTACCTCGGCGTGCGGCTAGTTAATATTCATTACTCTTAGAACAAGTACGCAGATGCTTATAAAGAAAATCTCACTGTTGACTGTGAACACAAGACTGTGCCAAGGGTTTCTAGATACACTATTTTAACCGGCAAACGAAAAATATCTCTTCCTCTCCCCCTCTGTCAATCTCTCTACGTGGCTAGGTTGTGTAATGAGGTCTGTCTGGTACACAATAGGAAACCTAATACCTACGAACGGAATGAAAAGGAAGGAGTTTCCTTAAGAAGAAGGAGGGGAGGGAGAGAGAGACCATCCATCCATTGTACTACAAAAGATTCACAGCACAAGAAAAGGAATCCTATGTTAGTCTAAGGGAGGGAGAGATCAGAGAGCAAGGCGTTGGATTGGGTAATGGTTGCCCTTCCATTTTAAGAATCGGAATAACTGATCAGAAGGATTTTTAAACTTTCGAAGCGAGAAAAGGGTAAAATAAAAGGAACCATGGGAAGAGGGAGAGTGGAGCTGAAGAGGATCGAGAACAAGATAAATCGGCAAGTGACGTTCGCCAAGCGGAAGAACGGGCTGCTCAAGAAGGCGTACGAGCTCTCGGTGCTCTGCGAAGCCGAGGTCGCGCTCATCATCTTCTCCAGCCGCGGCAAGCTCCATGAATTCTGTAGCAGCTCGAGGTATCGCACGTTTGTGTGTTATCTCACTTGCTTTTATCATCACAAACGTTCTTGATATCATGATGTGACGTCAGGGGAAGAAACCCAGAATTGAGATCACACTGTTTCATTAAATTCTCTTTCGTCACAATTCTTTCGACAAACCCTCGAGTCCTGGTGATCTGGATCTTGGTGCTGCCATGAGAAGATGGCGATTTATTATTATTATTATTATTTTTTTTGGGTTTCAGTTTTTCTTGACTCTTTTTTGTGATTTTACTGTTCGCCGTGGAAAAAAAAGGGCGTTGGGCTGCACAGTTCTCTTGCTTCATGGGGTTTTCTGATCATCTGCTTCTTTTGAGAAGTAGGCTTTGCTCATCTTCCTCTTCGTTCTTCTGGCCTTCAACACATCTGCAGATAACACACGGTTTAACATTTCTTGTACGGAACTGAAACGCTCTTACAGAATCACAACGAGCGGCATGTATCATACAGAAATCCTTGCGGAATTCATGCGTAAAAACACCGTGTTGTCTTGTCCAAATTTTTCTCCGAGCAACGCATCTGTCATCCTAGGCCTTTTGTTTTTGTCTCTGCCTGCTAGTCAGGAACAAAGCTATGCCTCTATAGCTTGTGTTTCCAGCAATCACAATTCGCAGCTCGAATCTAACCACAGGTGAAGAGCTTTTCATAATTTTTCTTGAAGTTCCTTCCCTTGCATTTTTTTTTTGTTTCTTTTGATATTTTCCTTAGCTTTTTCTGAAAGTTTTTTGTGGGGGAGAAACCCTGGATGCATTCCTTGCATCAGTAA
This sequence comes from Metrosideros polymorpha var. glaberrima, assembly GCA_001662345.2. Classification (NCBI taxonomy): domain Eukaryota; kingdom Viridiplantae; phylum Streptophyta; class Magnoliopsida; order Myrtales; family Myrtaceae; genus Metrosideros; species Metrosideros polymorpha. The sequence goes on along the minus strand of BCNH02000007.1, from coordinate 8,525,475 downwards.
GGTCTCTTGCGAATCGTTAAGCATGCGAGCGATGTTTCCTTTGTCAAAACCGAAACTGATTAATCAAATCTACCCATCATTTTGTTATTTGTCATACTATTGTTTTGTCGATTGTTTTTACGATATAACTTGTCGCGGCTTTTCGGTCGTTCTTTTTCTATCTTTCGAGCTTTTGATGGTCAGCTCTAGTTTTCCTCCAATGTCCTATGTAATTTCCACTTTGATCAGAGGCTGCTATACATACCTGAAGGACCATAAGCTTTTCATCTCCCCTTAGAAGCGATTAATAAGCCTTTTTTCTCTTTGCGGACACACTAAGGCCTATTGAAAGTTTTTAAGCTTGAATCGATAAGTTAATCAAGTGCCGTTTCCCATCTTAAACCATGATTGTGTGCCATAGTATACATTAAATGTGTATTCCAAAGATGAACAAATAATCTTAATAGCTTATGTCGACCCAATTTGCTGTTTACTGACTTAAATCGGCAAACATGAGCTTCCGAAATCAGATGCTAGTAGTTTGAACTTCTTTTATGGCAAATTCAGCCATTTATTCCTAGGCTATTGAGATATACATGTTGATTAAATGAATTCCCTCACCTTTTTTTTTCTCAAAGATGAGGGTAAGAGTCATCAATTGACAATTGTGATAGGATCACGTAGTACAGGGACGTGGTGATTTAGAATGGGGGAATTCAACTGAAAATTTGTATTTGATTAGTTTTCAAATTATATTTTGATCTCTTCTAATGTTCTTATGATTACTTCGTTTAGTTACTTATTTTCCTAGGATTCTTTAGTTTAGATGATCTTGTGCTTCCATAGTTTCGGAGTTTTTGCTATGATTGAATATGAATAATATCCACATATCGACTTTCTTATTTCTTTGAGATCTTTTGCTGGTTCAATCTCCCGGTTTCCATCTAGTTCTTGATCTTCATCTATTGAATTTTCTTCCTCTCGTTTAGTGATATTAATCCTTAAACCTTAATGCAGTGTTTCCTTGCTTCGTCCGTTTCCTTGTTGCCCGTTTGTTAGACCTCAACAACTTCGCGATCTTTATCATATATATCTCTATTAAGCTCACTGCACATATTAAAACAAGTTGCACAAGCACCAAGCAGATGAAATGCATACTCATCCTTCAAACAATGGTAGGTTTTCCTTAGTAGTAGTCCTAATAAAAACGCTAGCTGAATAAACGTTGACTTTAGAACTATCTATTATAACTTGCTATACATATAGTTCGAAAAACAATTTTTTGAGTTTGATTTTGGCTGGCCATTCAATTTCCCCTCATTTCACCACTGATTTGGATGATTGGATTGGATATATCACTACATATGTAGTGACGTGTCTGGTCTATGTTATTTCCCAGCCTCTCTTTACCTCTCAAATAGTCATAACGTGCAGGTTGGTGAAGACTCAGACAGTCTCACTTAATACTACAACTAGGTTCGATGGAGGTCTTATGTTGTAGATGCCAAATGTGTAATGCAGAATTCGCTATGCACGGAGAAAGAGTTGTGTGTCGCGGCTACTTAACATGAAAATGTCAAAGTCGTTAATAAGCCACGTTGCGACTCGTTAGTTCATGACTCCGAGTCTCCGACAACTTGGAGGATTTCATAGACACAGATTGAGCAGTGAGGCGCAACTACTTAACCCGTTTCTCCTGTTAGAGTAAAGCTTCATCTTTTTATGGTTATTGAATCCTACCAGAGTTGTTTCTGAAAAGAAAAGGGGGGGAAAACTTTGTGATTTGGAAATATTTTCTCTCCTTTCATCCGGTATATATCTTCATTTCAACTTATCTCGTGCGTCTATATGGTCAAAACATTGCGAATTCTTAGATCTTACATATAGTCAGGTAAACAATTTTTGTTATTGTTGTTACATGTAAACATACGCAATCACTGGTTCTGATGTTTGATTGCTCGATTGCTCAAAACTTGGCTCTTGAATATGGGGCATGAAAAAATCGCCTCGTAGATTTGAAAGCCAGGAAACACATAATCTTCTTCCTAGATGATCATCTTGAACGGATTCGTTATATTGCTTTGGTTTGGCTCTTAGGGCTCACCTATTTCGTGGAAAATGAATTATTTGGCAATCATTTTCCTAAGATTGTTTGTATTGCTTACAAAAATCAGTCAATAGAAAATATTTTTGTTATCAACAAAAATTTGTGCCTAAACATTTTTGTTCACGATGAAAATGATTTTGATTTATTCATTTGTGTAAGTGATAAAAGCGATTACTTTTAGAAAAGTGTTCAACAAATTATGGATTTCCTCTTTTCATTTTAATTAAATCGATCACATTTTCTCTTCTTTCTTTGTCCATGTGATTCTAAATGCTATAAAAGCCAAACCTCTTTGCTCAATTGCAGCTTCTGTATTGTGCAATTATTGCTGATCACTCAAAATCTTAGCCTTTAAAGCCAAAGCAATATCTAGAATTGATAAATTAAATCCTTTTTTCTAGCATGGCTGCAACCATCGAGAAATACCAGAGATGCAGTTATGATGTTTTGGAAATGGAAGCGACCCAAGATCCGCAGAAGATTCAGGTGTTACCTTGATGTCTTTACAATTTGTAACTTAGGGCTAGCTTCTTCTCTTCTCCAGCATCAAGACTCTTTCACTTCAAATAATTGAATTGTTTTTGCGTGACATTTAGTAGATGAGTCTCTCGATGAATTAGTGTCTTGACACATCTCTCATGTATGTCCTTGGTTCCAAGCAGAACTGTTACCAAGAATACATTGAATTGAAGACTCGAGTTGAATCTCTACAACGTTCACAAAGGTATGCGCAACATCGATCTAGAAGGGAAAATAGGTTTATTTGCTCGTATTGCTAGAGATAATTCAACAAGTATTGAGGAAGTTTCCTTAAGACAATTCAAATGCTCGGCGTTTTGCAGGAATCTCCTAGGGGAAGACCTAGCGGAATTAAACATGAAGGATCTGAACCAGCTGGAGGATAAGCTGGATAAGTCACTAAGGCAAATCAGGTCTTCCAAGGTGCTCCCAAAGATTAGTGTTACCGCATTTTTATTTTCTTATCTATGTTTTGCTTGATTACGTTTTCAAAAAGTCATGATGCTCTGAAAACAATATACTTCTTATAGCGCCATAGGATGTTTGCTGGTCTTGATATTTTAAAGTTTAGTTGCTCTGGAAAAATAGAATGCTATCTGAACTTCAAGTTATATGCTGCTAGCAGACTAAGTTCATGCTCGGTCAACTGGATGAACTTCGCAAAAAGGTAAAAAATATGAATATTTGTTATTCGCTGTGGCCGATTTACAACCGGTATCAACGTCCTATGTAATTGGCTTAATTTTCTTGATTTACAGGAGGACATGCTACTTGAGACCAACAATGCCCTAAAAAGAAAGGTAACAGTAATACTAACATCTATTGAAGTGTACAAGTGTAAGAAATTGTTGCATTTTACTTAACCCTTAGTTATGGCGCGATCGGTTCACTTCCGTACTTGCACTTGCAGTAAAAAGAATGTCATGATGATCTTCGTTCGTCCGCCTTTTCTCCGCCATTGACATTTTTCTGTCTTCCACCCCTTAAACAATTTGCTGGCTTTATATGATTATGCTAAAGATGTGTGTGTATCCACCTCTTTGTTCCTTCAGAGTTGGAGAGATAAGTGCCATAGGTTACAATTCTAGTCTTTAGGGATAGCGCCGTGACTTTTTATAGTTGGTGAAACGGAAAACCGTTGCACTAAAGATAAACGTATGATTCACGAATATTTTGCCAATGACTAGCTGGCCATTTATATAACCGGAAAAAAAAGAAAAAAAAAGTGTGTAGCCAGTCCCTAGTATCTGATCTGAAAAGGTAAACTGCATATATATATGCGCACACTTGTATGTGTCTTCAAGTACTTGTACATCTTACAATACGTTTCCTAGTGCTGGATAATGCAAATTTGATAAATCAGAAAGTTTATTAATTGCATTTAAACGGTGTTCACCTAAAATAGCTGCAAAAAAATGCAATTGAGCATGCTTGAATGAACATAATTGATGGCCGAGTTTGATACGTTTCCACTTAAGTCCAATACATAAGTGCCGTGTTATGTTATCACGAAACGATCTAATTAAGCAGTGGTTTTGTGCACTGATTTGGCAGATAGAGGAGATTGATGCCAAGCTTCAATCGTCATGGAACACAAACGCAGGAGACCGAAACATGATTTACAACAATCAAGCTGCTCAGTTGCAGTATAACTTCGCCCCCCTCAGCTATAATGATGCATCGCAGATCGGGTAAAATTCAGCAATTTTCCACGGTCCAAAGATTGTTTATTGTCATTGAACTTTTGCATACCACAGCATTTAAAAACAAACAACTTCCTAACAAGCAGCGTTGATCGATGGACTGTTATGTCCAACATTTGATCTCAACTCCAACACACACTGACACTGCTCGTGGCAAGAAATTTTTTACTATGTCACGGAAAATCCTTCACGCATTTTGGCACGCTGTTCACTGATGTTGTTTTAAAAAGAAAATTTCTTGTCATGCAGTTTCAATCCCATGTCTACTGAGCAGTGGAACAACTTGGCAAGCTCAGCTCAAACTGGTACTAATCGGTACATCCCCGGATGGATGCTTTGATTTGATTATAATTGCGTCTAAATTCATGACCAACCACAATGTGTGTTCGCAAAATATAAGTATTGGCATGCTCGTGGAGGAGATTAATAAGTCTCGTATTGTGGACAGCCTCTAATTGCCATTCAAACAAGGAGCAACTTACAAAATGAATGGCTTACTGTATATGTTGTTGTCGTTCTTGGAATATAATTACCGATGTAATAGTCCCACAGCGCCTGATTGGAAATGAGTTGGGGGTTGCCAATAAGAGCTTCAGAGGACTCAGTTATCATGTGTTTGCTGTGTATGGAAATCCGAATGGTCTGTAAAGTGATGGCATCGTTCAGAACGTGATCGAACTGATTATGTTTATCTGATGACATAGTTGATGTCCTGGAACAAGTATAACTCATCCATTTTACCGTTTCTTAACCTGTTTTTCCATTGGTTTTTTGGATTACGAGTTCGATTATTGGTGAGCTGGGTGTAACTTGTGTTCCTCGATCTAGCAAAGAACTTTCTCCTTATGATCATGCCCCAGCTGGTGATTTTCTGGTCGCTTTCATTTCTGTCACTTAACTTCAAAGTTCATCTAAATTCCCAAAATATCACAGCGATTCTCCCATGACTCATATTTGTTGAACTCTTATCAGCCACCATATGATCCTTGAATTATTTTTTCCCAAGATTGTTGCCTTTCAAGCTAAGTTATATTAGAAGGCTTTGTCTGTTCATCTCCTTCGTTTCCACTTAATAATGATGATAACAGCATAAGATGAACTAGCTAGCTTAGGATGTACATATTATAAGGATAGACCAAAGAACTACATGTTTTAAGAAAATTTTTAGTTAGTTCAAATGGAAAATTTTACGTTTTCAAAGTATATGTAGTGACGCTGAACAAGTACTCTAGGGCACTCTTTCGATCCTTGATAATCCAATACAAGCAAAAAAGGGATACGTTATAGAATATTTAAATATTAAATCGTGCATTCATCTAATAGCTTAATGCTAGAATCAAGGGATTGACGACTCTTGTAATACAATAATCCATTCATTTATTATTTTTCATTGTTGTATTGTTTCCTTACAAAGTGTAACAATTTGTAATATAATGGAAATCATCTCAACAATTGCATGTTGAGATTAAGAATCAAACACCTTTGTTCTTTTATGGTATTAGAGCTCCTTAACCACTTCTTCCACTAATTCCTCTAGCTTGCTATAGTATCCATGACCCTCATCTTTGAACATTAGCAATTTTGTCACTAAAACTAACACAAACGAACTATTCTTGTTGGAGAGCACAGATCCTTGCACTAATTGAAAGTCAAGATCTAGTGGGATTCATTGATGGCGAGTACCAGATGCCAAGTCCAACAATAGTCACCTCTTTCGTTTCCGAAAAAGAAACTAGAATCCCAGAGGAAGTGACAAATCCAAAGTTTTTACAATGGAGAAGGTCATATCATCTTCTAGGGGATGGATCATTGCGACGCTATCTAAAGAAGTTCTTGCTCAAGTATTAGACTGGAAGCCATCAACTAAGGTGTGGTTAGCTTTACAAAACATTTTTACCAAGGTATAAGAGGAACGTGAAGTTTCAATTTTTCTACAAATCTAAAAATGTCACAGAGATAATTTTTCATCTCTCTACAAATATCTTGGTGCTTTTCAAAAATATTTGAATGAGTTATTTTCCATCGGATGTCCCCTTGAGGACAAAAAGAAGGGTCTCTTTGTTTTGAATGGCTTAGGTGATCACTATGATTCATTCACAACCTCAATGTTGAAGCCTCCAATGCCAATATTCTATGACTTGATTTCGCAACTGCAACATTTTGAGAGTGGGCTGACAAATAAAAGTTCCCTTGTAATTCAACACAAGACGATTTTCTTTGGTTAGAGAAGTAATTTTAAGAGCAGCAAGAAGGGAAAACAATTCCAACATTCCAACAACAATCATTTTTCTTCACATGGAGGAGGGTTTTCTCACAATGATCCAAGAATGAAAAATTCTCAAGCTGATTTTATGCATTCATAGGGTTATAAGTCACAATTCAATCAAAGCAAGATTAAGAAACTTGTAAAAGGAACAGACAAAGTCGTTTCCTATCAAATATGTAATAAGCAGGGACATATTGCTTTAATATGTTTAATCAATCTATCCTCCCATTAGATGTGCCAAAGGCATTTGCTACACTTACTATTAGAGATAATCAGGATTCATAATGGTTCATTGATACTTTTAGTATCAAATCACATGACTAGAGATGAAGGTAACCTCTTCAACTTACAACCATATATTGGGAAAGATGGCATTATGGTTGGAAATGTTGATTCACTTAAAATTTCCCGTACTAGTGATGCTCAAATCAATTAGGGCCAAGAGAGCGTTGACTTAAAAAATGCTCTACTTGTTCCTCAGATGAAAAGGAATTTATTATCAGTGAGCTCATTTACAATTGATTATCCTCTAAATTTTGAGTTCTCTACCATTGGTTTTGTGATAAAGGACAGGAAAACGGGGAAGGTTCTAGTAGTAAGAAACCGTGAAGGTGATCTATATACCTTCAAGGTGCCAAAGGAAATACCATTTTCAAACCGGTTTAGGAAAGCTGATAAAAGTACTTGGCATAAAAGGTTGAGACATCCATAACTGATGACAATCCATCATCTGCAAAATAAAGGCGATAATACTGTTATTGCTTGGAATAAACCTACTACTATATGTAGTAGTTGTCAAATGGGTTAAACATCTACACTTCCTTTTTTGCCTTCCAAATCTAGTATTACTAAGCCTTTTAAAAAGGCACAATGTGATAGGTTTCAGTATATGTTTGCTTTGAGGATGATTATACGCAATATACTTGGTTGTTTTCATTACGGCAAAAATCTGACTTTTATGCATGTTTTCTCAATTTTGAGAATTATTTGGAAAGGCAATTTGGAGGGCATATTCAAATCTTCCAATCTGATGGAGGAGGAGAGTTCAACTGAGTAGATTTCTTAATTCTTTTTTTCTTGTCAAAAGATTTATTAATTCATATGCAAAAGAATGGGATTGTTAATCAAGTATCTTGCCCAAATATTTCAATCCTAAACCTTTTAAATTTGTGCCAATTCAGTACTAATGAATTGGCACAAATTTAAAAGGTTTAGGACTGAATTGGCAAACTTAAAAGATTTATGATTGAATTGGCACAAAATTAAAAGATTTAGGACTAAATTGACAAAAATACAATAGATTTAGGACTTTTTTAACAATTTTCCCTTGTTAAACATGCACAAGTGGAGGGCTGCAAGCCGATTTCCACGCCTATGGCCACTAGCACTCATTCTAGTACAAATGCGGCACTATTTTCGGATCCTATGCTATATTGAAGTATTGTCGAAGCTCTTCAATATTTCGCGAATACACGGCCGGATATTTCCTATGTAGTCAATTTTTTCTGTCTATGCATCAACCTACTATGAGTCATTTTCAAGTTGTGAAGCGCATTTTACGTTGTGTTAGTGGCACATCAAATCGAGGCATGCAAATCTTGTACAAGTAAAAAAAAAAAAACTTTGGACTTGTGTGCCTTTTGTGATGTAGATTGGGCAAGTTGCCCCTTGGTTCAACGATCGACTACTGGATTTTATATCTTCTAAGGTAGCAATTGTTTATCATGGAGTGCAAAGAAGCAACGAACGGTTGCTTGATCCACTACCGAGGCAGAGTATCGTGCAATGGCGTTAACAGCTGTAGAGATTACTTGGATATCATTCCTTTTGAGAGATTTGGGTATTCATCTCTCAAGTCCATCAATATTATTTTGGGACAATATCAGTGCACTCTATATGTCAGATTTAATCCATTTTTTCATGCAAGAACTAAACATATTGAATTAGATTATCATTTTGTGCAAGAAAAAGTAGCTCTTGGAACACTTGTGACTATGTATGTTCCATTTGTGCATTAAATTGTTGATCTCTTCACGAAACCATTGTCTAGAAATGCATTTGGAAATTTATGTGGGCAAATTGGGAATTTGGGATTCTTCCATTCCTAATTTAAGGGGAAGTAAAGGCACTAATTTATCAATCAAGGGAGGAGATCAATTAAAATCACAAGCCGATTCTTGGAGATGCTAGAATGAAGGGATTGATAACTTTTGTAATATTAAAATCTCTTCCTTTATTATTTTCATTATTGTATTGTTTCCTTACGAAGTGTAACGGTTTGTAATATCAATTCAAACACCTTTGTTTTTTAATACCTTGTCTTCTTTGTACGTCAAGATGTATAATTATAGTTGTAATTAAGTTAGAGAAGGAAGGAAGCACTCACCAGACCAATCGCGATGTGAAAGAAAGCCAGGAATGTAGCGTGTTCATATCGAGAAATACTTTGTTCTTGGGGTCAAATGCCGAAGAATACAGGAAAAAGTACCAAAAGAGTTCTAAATATATTGTATTTGTACCAATTCAATCCTGAATTTTAATAGTGGACCAATCCAATCATAAATCTTTATATTTGACCAATTTAGTCCTAAATCATTTGCATTTGTGCCAATTGACATGGACTAATTTTGACCAGAAATCACTAATATGGACTTCGGCTGTCTTATGTAGCACGACCGACATAGTATGACCGACGCTAACAAGGATAAATTTTACAAAATTTATGATTTTTTTTATGATTTTTTTCTTTTTTCATTGTGGCCAACAAGAGTTGCTACTGAGAGAGCCTATGAGCCCTCACCGACTGTGGGTGAGGGTCGCGGCGCTCACTGGCTACAGGTGATGGCCGCTAAACCCTCACCCGACCGCAAGGGGTCGAGCCTTGCCAGAGGCTGCGAGGGCAACCCTCACCTAGCGGCCTCTGGCGAGGGTCACCCTCGCAGCCTAAGCGAAGGCTCGACCCTTGCGACCGGGCAAGGGCCCCAACAACTAGTGATGGCATAGGTGAGGGTTGTGACCCTTGCTAGCAACTCGTGAGGGTTCGCTAGCCACAATGAAAAAAATAAATAAAATATATTAAAGATTTGTAAAATTTGTCTACATCAATGCCGGCCGCACCACGTAGGACAGTTAGCTTCCATGTCAGCGATTTTAGCCAATATTGGCCAATAGATTCAATTGGCATAAATGCAAAAGATTTAAGTAAATTGATGCAATTGAAAAGTTTATGACTATTTTTTGTACTTTCTCCAAAGAATACGTTAAGAAGCTTCGACATATATTGCATGTCCATAATCCACAAACTCCTAGGCATATGTGGACAATTCGTGCACGGGCTATATCTCAAAGATTAGATGGGTTGGTAACATTCAAAACGTGCAATATCCATCTCGATGAGATATGTTTTGTCTTGTTCTTTCACCAATTACATGAGACATGTAGAGATGTTGAGATAGATCTGATTAGACCCAATTAAGATAATTATCATGGGTCATGTCGAGCCCTTTCCTAAAAGCTCCTTTTCTCTCTCCTTTTACTTCGAGGAAAGTAGTCGAGAGGCTTCGGTTGGCTAGTCTTATGTGAATCATTAATGAAACTATGAAAGCCCTCTTTTGGTTGTCGATTGGAATTGGTCATCTTCTCAACAAAAGTCAAAGAGGGTGGTTGGTTCATACACCTTCGCAAAATTGGAAGATTGTCCTTCTTCATCAATTGACATAGTTCGCATGCATGTGGTGCATTTGCATTTTTCATCATGAACTAGGAGAGCATCTTCCATTTCGCCATCCCAAGATTTTCCTTTTTTTTTCCTTCGAAATATTTCGGTACTATAGTTTATTGCATCATGTGATCCGGGTTCGATTTGGCTTTTCGAATTTCGAGAGCCTATAGTTAACAGGAAAAACTTAAGTGAATCTTGGAATTTCGACCGATTATGGTTGATGTGCATATGGTAAGTCATTGACATGTCTCTGGTATTTGTTTGAGAGATTGTTAAGCCTATTTTCTCTTCCAAATCCGGCCTACAGAAATCATGAATGATCGATGATAATATCATTATAAAATCATGCAAAATTAAACTATGTGAAGAGATTGACCGCTTCATCTATACTATTTTATATAACAAAGGATGACAATTTCCCCCTCCAAAAAAAATCCTCAATTAGTTATTTATATTCCACCTATGGACAAGTTTGTAGATTAATAATTTTATCTTTTCTATAACGTACTTTAATTTTAAACTTTGAGTCTTTTCTAACATAACCTTGCGAAAAAAAAAATTAACCATGAAATTTTATTCTCTTTATATATGTATGCGTACAATTTCTTGACATTATGTTAACTGGCAAATGTTTACATGCATTGCGTCTATGCAAAAGTTGATATAAAATAAATTTTACAAAATTGCCTTCTTGCAAAGTATTTGAATAATTAATTATCAAATTGAAATTAAAGATGCAATTTAAAGAAATTGCACATAAGGGTGAAAAGAGAAAAATGCTTGAAGATTTAACTTTTTTTTTTGTAAGGTTGTTTATAAGATAAAAAAGATTCAATTGTTACAAAAAATGAAGTATGTAAGAGATGAAGTAGAATTATCAATTTACATTTGATCATTAATAGGATATTAATGAAATAACCAATCGAGAATATTTTGGGTAAAGAAAAAAAAAAAAAAGAGTTACGATCCCTTAAAAGTAGGAGATCAATTTGCTTCATATAGCAGCGTAGATGATTTGTTACCATCAATCATAATTCAAATATTTCGTACCAGAATCGATTTTGATTCTGCAAAAATCTTTTCAAACTTTAATTAATGGACCTAATACCTTAAAAAAAACTCTCAACTGTAGAAAACTACAATTTTAACATAAACTTTTTTTGGTCTCATAAAAAAAACACCCTAACTTTAATTCAAGTCTTAATTCTACCCTAAACTTTTTTTTTTTTGGTCCTAACCCCAGTTTTAGGTTTAGTTTCAATTTCACCCTAATTTTTTTCTCATAATAAATCATTAAGTTTTACTTTAATCTCAAATATGCCCCTATTAACTTTCCATCCAAAATCGCCCTTAGTGATCTTACATAGCATTTCCGCGTTATTGTTCTAGTTTTTCCTCAAATTTAATATCCAAGAATATATCTTTTGGAGATGAATTTTCATATCAGCTTAAACAACGTCTTCTTGGATTTGAAATTTGGGTAAAAATTAGAGCAATTATGGTTGGCTTTTTTCAATTGCTCTTACTCTTAAAAGAGTCTTCTTTCCATCTTGCTTGGCGATCATCGACTTTGCGCTCGATCTTCAATCTCCCGTGCTCAAGAGTATTCCATCTCTAGCGGTCAGAAAGCTCACGCTCAGGGCATTTACTTCAAAACACTCAAATAACTCGTGCTTAAAAGTTTTCCAGCTTTTGGTTGTTAATGAGAAATTTTGGGTAAAAGATTAACGAGGGTAGATTTGTGACTTAAGTAAATGTTGGTAATTTTTATGAGACTGAAAAAATTTTAAGTTAAAATTTAGACTGGACATAGAATTAGGATAAAAACTAAAGTTGAGTATTTTTCATGGGACGAAAAAAAGTTTAGGGTTGTATTCAGACTGGACCTAAAATTGGAGATTTATTATTGAAAAAAAAATTAGACTAAAATAAAGATTGGATTTAAAGTTGAATTTTTTTAGGGTGTTAGACCTTAATTAATGGTGTGCCCTTTTGCTGGAAGGGAATATAATGATTAGCCAAAGAGAGGTTCTTTTCGTGTGTATTCTTTTGATATTCTTAACAAGTGACGTGTTTCCCCACAACCATCATGACTCTTTAAGAGTGCCAGCCAGTATTTGGTCTTGTGTATGCTTATTCTGCAAGCAAGTCACATAAGAAAAAAGAAAACAACTTAGTTTTTTTTACATTTCCCATAAATGGGTAAATAAATATTAAGAGCTAGCTAAAAATTTAAACTGTAATTGGACGTGATAATTGCCTTTTTCCCCCATATTTTAAAGATGTTGGGCCTATATTCGTGTGGCGTGTCCTCGACGGTACCGCACAAGAAAAGAAAAGGAGCAATAGATGCTTTATGTAACTTTTGCCCCTAAAATATTGATGCTTTGTGTGATTTAACCCTAAATTTCTAACCTCGGCACTATTTGACAATTAAGAATTGTGGTAGACTACTTTGCTTTATCTCACACATAAGCAATATTACAAATCGAGATGATGTATTGCACTTCTGTTTGATGTAGCGCGGGGCAACGTCGAAATAATTGTCTTTGGTATCGTTTTATTTTACACTAAATTGTTACATGTCAAAAACTATCAATGCATGATAGTCAAATTAAGTGTAGAATATACATTTTTTTTTGGTCGAAGTAGAATATACATATTACACAACACAAAAACGATTAACATGAATCCAAATTTGTTAAATATACGTTGAAATCGAGGTGTATTCTCATACATCGTGCATTAGAACGTGCCATATTTTATCATGTCAATTATTACCAGGTACATAATAAACAATTTTTTTTAGACAATTGCATAAAATAAAGGAAAAATACCTATAAATATTTTTTTAAGGGGGGAAAAGGCATGAAAAAGGGAGTAGGTGAAGGTGAGAGTAATGCTACTCTCCCTCATGTTTGGTCAAGAAAAAGTCAATTTACCGATTTTTATATATAAAGCTCTGCAACTGCCCCACACATATTCAAGGAAAAATAAATTGCCCCACAATTTGCAGCTGGCTCTTTTTCTTTCAAGCTACCAGAAGTCTAATTCCTTTACACTTTCCATGAATATTTTAGATGATCCAGAGAATCAGTGAGACACAATCAGTGAGACACCAGCTTGCAGATCAAAGAGACAAATATTTTAATTGACTGTTAGCTGATTCTTGCAATTGCTATCAATGTATAATTGACGGCGTGATTACTCGGACAGTTAATCTGTCCCAATCAGATGAATGTTTCTAACATAGAACCCACGTTTGGGTAAAGCATAGGAAACGCCTACATACGTGCAAATTGCATACCACTGTGGCCTTCGCATAATCTCCTTCCAGAAAGTAAAAGCTGTTCTTGTTTTAAAAAATAAAAATAAAAAAGCAATTCAACATGCTTCGATGACATCACATGGATCTTCCAAGACTATCATCAGAGACATAAAGAAAGACAGTAATGGAAAGACCAAAGAGCAAATCAAGCTTACTTAACCACCCAAGATTATAATTAGCTCCCAAAAGGAAAAGCCACTTTGTGCTGGGATTGCTGGTCCAAGAGGTCCTGGCCCTACAGATTCATGACAGGCACGTTCAGGAATAGCCCCTTCCCCACAAGATAAATTCTAAAGCAACAAAGCAACCAGCATGATTGGATTGCCCAAAAGTGCAGAGAAGAAACGAGGGAAGAGAAGAACATAAAGGCAGAGCAGGATTGTGAAAGTTGGCCGAGACCAACCTCTAGGAATCGGCACAGCATTTGTACTGATTTAGCTTCAGCATCTCTCTGTTTAATGTGTCTCACCTGAACATCTGCACTTGAGGGGGAAAATGGGGAGGACAGGCACAAGATTGCCAGGATTTTGCCTCAACAGGATCAGGCCTCATGTGAGAGTCCGGTCGCCTCCCATACAGTCAAAGCCGGAACTGAATGCCGTCAAACCTGATCGACAGACGGAAAATCCAGGTGGCGGCAGTGTTGTTGAAGAGAAGCCCGGGAACGGGGAGAAACCCGGGCAGGCAACCGGGCGGCGGATTATGATCGTGGTGGATTCGAGCATCGAAGCGAAGGGAGCTCTCCAATGGGCACTGTCTCACACCGTTCAGAGCCAGGACATGATGATACTTTTGCACGTGACGAAACCGGCTCAACGAGGTCTGAATTCTTCATGAACATGTTCTTTTCGGGACTTATTTCTGTGTGAGCATATGTCTTGATGAGTGGTTTTTCAAGCAAACTGGGTGTCGTGTTGATTTGATTGATTGCAGGAACCTGTGAAGAGTCCAACAAAGAGACAGCTCCAAGGCCTTATCAGCTTGTTCAGTCTCTGAAGAATATGTGCCAGTTGAAGAAACCTGAGGTGGGTAATTATAATTGTAACTCACCAGAGATCAAGAACTCTCTGCTTACAATCCATTAAACCAAGACTTGCTCTCTCCCTTTCTCAATGATCTTGTGCATCATGTGTACTTTTTGTAAAATGCTTTCTTCACTAATTTTCATGTCCTTGAGGGAATTATAAGTTGTTTTTCTCTCCAATGGACCCTGTTTTCCATCTGCAATTTTCTTTGCAAGAGCTTAAGCAAAGGGGCAAAATTCTCATTCCACCACATCATGGGGTTCACTTTCTATTCCTTCTTAAGTGAATTAAAAGTAGTTGCTGTTCTCATTTATGTGCATTACTTGTTTAGTTGGCTGCACCTGTTGGATATTAAATTTCTAATTTGTGTATATGTTTTTAGTAAACAAAATTGGGTTTTGGTAGGTGCAAATTGAGACGGTGTTAGTGCAAGGGAAAGAGAAGGGTCCAAAGATCCTGGAGGAGGCAAGAAAGAGTGGAGCATCCCTGTTGGTGATGGGCCAAAAGAAGAGGTCAATAAGCTGGAGATTGCTGATGATGTGGGTCGGAGGGAACCGAATGGGAAGCGCCGGTGGAGGAGTCGTGGAATACTGCATCCAAAACGCCGAGTGCATGGCCATTGCCGTGAGGAGGAAGAGCAAGAAGCTCGGCGGCTACTTGATCACCACCAAGCGCCAGAAGGATTTCTGGCTCCTTGCTTGAATCAAATCTTCCCCATTCTGAGCTGTTTTCGGGTCCTTGATGTTGGAAATTGCCTCACCTCTGATGACACAATGCATGTGAAGGTTCTTTCTTCTTTTTTCTACCCCTCAATTCACATTCTATGTACATACTAAAGTTATCAAATCGCGGACCATGTTTCGGTCTCGGAGGGCATCGAGAGGAAAAGGGTTGCGCATTTTCTTCTCTTCAACGGCCGAACTGAATTTGTTAGCGAAAATACTTTCCCGGAATCAGCTCGTGTTAATCACATAGCATGATAGCTTCGCATTAATCGGGTAAAAGCTACAAAACCTCGATCACAGCTACAGCTGCTTAAGGAAAAATGTACCAAACAACAACCTCCATAAGTGCAGACTATAATTGAGGGGATGGTGAGGAAGTTGAGGTTGCAAAAAAACAAATCAATCACATGGTCCCTCGGGCCTTTTGCTGAGCATATGGAACCCTAGGCTTAGGACATCGAGGGAGACACTTCACTACGGTACCAAAGCAACATAAGGACCCCGTCCAGTCCTTGTTGCCACCTCCGTCCTTTTAACTTTTTTCCATCTTTGTTCAGATTACCGCCACAGTGCCGTGGATATGTAAATTTCGATGACCCATTTAGCCACTCATTGCCTAAGAAAAATTAGGGATCGACCCCCGACTGCTGAAGAAAAATTATTAATTGATCTGCATACTAAGAGCATTGTCATTTAATAGTAATAAGACCACATAAATTGCGTTTACATTGGCCCGGCCACGGAACTGTGTTTCGAATTGACTCGACTTGTAAGGCAAGTTGGAAGAACAATCCTGCAAGATTTGTCGGAGAAGATACTGAGCAAAGGAGGAAAATTGTAGCTGAGTATCTACTCATTTGTTCGGTCAACATGCAGAGGGGGATATTCAGTCAACAATTCTGGGACCGATCAGCATTGCGGAGGAGCAAAAACAAAAACAAAAAAAGAAAGCAAGCACCTCAATGGATATAAATAAGCAATGGAGAGAAAAGATTCAGTTGGAAAATTTCTTTCACCGGGGAAATTCTTTTTTTTTTTTAAGAAAAGGAAAGAGGATCATACATGGATTAGTGGCGACTCCAGAATAAAGCAAAGTGCTCTCCCACACTTTACTAAATTGTCTAACCAACCTACCAATAACTTATTAGTGGCGACTCCTGAATAAAGTAATTTGCATGTTTATATTGATTGAATTAAAACCCAAAAGTTGCTCTTGGTATGGGACTGAGAGACTCCGCGCTAAAAGTCTTTTAGACTAGTAATCCATAAGCTTTCCTTTTGGTGATTCATCTCTGGAAAGGTCACGGCAAGTGTGACGCGAATAAGATCAATCAATTTGATCGTCTCACTGTTCCTGCATCTCCCTCCAAAGATTGGCCACGACATCCTGGTAGATGAATCGGCTTGAGCAATCACTGTTTAAACTTGAGCAATCCCTTGTTATTTCAATTTTCTGGGCCAAAGCTTTGCTTGCCATTTCAATGAACATTCTAGGAAAAGTCACTTTTGCTGAAGTGAACATTCAGCTGCTGTGCATCTTAAGAGCAACTGAAATGCACGTGACTGGGAACATGAACTGAATCCTTCAGTATGGCCTGAGGAAATGGAGCCAGGATAATTGGATCAACTGAATAACCTACTATGAGCATCAGCATACCAAACTCCACCCGACAATAAACGTTTTAGTATATCCAACTATGACCAAACTCAATCAGGCTGTTCTAGTCGACAAGAGGCTATGGCCAAGGAGGATCTCAGCAGCGAAATCTGACTCTCACAGAAGACACCAATTCTCACCCTCGCAACATAAAGCTCAAACTTGTCAGCAAGTCAAAAAAGTTAAAACGATTCTTCAGTAAAGGACTGCTGGTGTGTGTTATAGACATCCACTCTACACATACATCTTAGAGAATTTAACAATGACACGTTATGGACAACAACAAATCGCTATCTGATCAGTGTGTCAAAAAAGAAAGAAGAAACCGAGGCAGCAGCACCAACACATGCTGCTGTGTAGTATGATGACCGTTAAGTCCACATAAATTTCTCCTTCATGCGTGCTAGTAATTTAAATTTCTCTTCAGCTTCGACCTGCTCTCGAATGTCATTTCTTGATGCCCGGTCTGGGTGAAATCTCAGCAAGGCTCGTCTATAAGCTGCGTGTACCTGAAAAACCAACAACATAATCCTCGTTACAAAGGCTGATAGAAAGAAATATGAGACCAGTGTGATTCAGTCAACGGAGTGCCAAATCCTGTGGAAGCCATTCACGTCTAACAAAGAAATCAGTAACTTGCCTCCTTTGGTAAGGGACAAAAACCGCCTCCAATATGTATCCCCAGTCCACGAAGCAACGAGGCCATATCAGTGCAAGTTGTTTCCAGTTTAGATATCTCCTTCCTTATTTCAGCACGAAGTTGCTCTTTCAGGTTCATATCTTCCTCGTCCTGAACATTAAATCAGTTCAAAGATACAAAAACGAATTAGATGTGGCATTTAAAAAATGAAAAAAATTTACATCACGAAATGAATTTATATACTGTTAAGTTGTGATGACCAATTCAATGAAATCATTACAATGTCACATCTCTCTCATCCATTTCCATGAGAAAGGCTTCCAATCGATAAATGAGCCATGCCACAAAATCTGAAAAGGCATTCTGAAATGGTCGGACTGAGACACGATATAGCCGTATTACAACCAACTCGGGCTTTTAAAATGCTGATAGCGCACACAGAATTAGTTTTGCTTGTCAAAGTAGGAGCCTTCATCATTTTCATTAATAAATGTCACGCGACATTAAAAGTTCCATGTTCTTTTGTTTAAAGGGAAATTAACAGTAAATAAAGCCACTCCTCTGGAAAAAAAAAAAGGCACGTGTTAGATGAAAATAGCTTCAGAGCACACATATACGACAATTAAAATATCGACCTTCTTTTGTGTCTGTCTCATTTCTTCAATCCGCTGCTTTTGCCTTCTTTCCATATCCAATAGTCGCATAGTTTCAGCTCTTCTCTTCTTCCGCAACCTGTGGGTCTCTTCCGCCTGCAGAACAACACCCATAAATAAGCACATGTTCTTCTATAACCATATCCAAGGGAACAATTAACTCATTAAAATTGCGGACTCTAACAAATTCAGGGTAAAACATATAAAGTATGCTTTTGAAAACAAGAAAAAGTTCTAACGAATGCAAACATGCTGCATTATACTCTACCAACACTTTCCTGATGCCATAGATCTACGTAAGCATAGAGGAACCAAGAAAAGCAGGTCAAAGTACTGGAACTGAGACTGGAAGTGCATGGCAAAGATCCAGGGCCTCAACTTTTTTCACAAGAATGTCTTTTGAATATCCAAAAGATTGATATTTCACAAAGTATTTCATCATCTCGGAAATAAAAATAACACCCCTAAAACTCTTTTACTACAGGAATGTCTCTGTCAACCATCAACCAAACTGATCTTCCATTTTAACACGTCATCATCAACCACAGCAAAGACTTCTTAAAGCACAAAAGATGTAATGAATCCGGAACAATTACGTACAGTTAAGGAGGTAAAAACAATCACCATACATTCAGAACAGGACATTCGACCTATATAAATGCAATCAAGAGTCCATCAATGCCTATTAGCATCGCAAATCAAAGAAGAAAGGAAAAAATAAGTACATCTCAAACAGAAAAATGATCGCAACAAATTGAAAGATGTCGGTAAAAACCCATGGAGAAGATTGCACGTACTTAACCGCTAAGTTATTAAGTATGGTCCAACCTGTAGTTGTAATTGCTGCTGCCGAGATGCCCATTCTTCTTCTACCGCTCGCCTGTATTCATCGGTTTCCTTAAGCATTTCCCGTCCATTGATAATGTCCTTTTGGACACTAGGCACATAATCACCATCTTGAGCATGTGAACAATCCCTTTCTTCATGACTTTGAAGAATAGATGCCGATTTAGCAACTAAGTCTTCAGTTTCCACGATACGAATTCTCCGCGCAAGTTGTTCTGCAGTTTTATCATGACAAGCCATTGCACATCTAACTCCAGACCGTCCGATAGATGAGGATTCATCTTTACTGTCACCAACTTGGCATTTTGCACCACAATCAACATGTACTTTGCCTGTATGGCAGGAGTTTGGCGCCACTGGTTTGCCAGACAGATTCTCTTTGTGAGGACCAGTTCTTTCATGCACTAGTTCATTTGGAACAGAATTGTTGCCGCGAAAATGCTTATTCTGTAACCCATCACTTGCTTGAATATCTCTTTCGCCATCAGCAAAAGTTTCACTACCAATTTTGTTCTTCATTAAAGCAGACTCTTCCTTAAAAATACTTCCTACCTGATCAGATTCCTCAGGGATGTCCCTGGCTGAGGTAATATTGTCAAAACAAGATCTTCCCATACATTTGTATTCTTTACCCACAGCATTATTTTGTCTGTTGGCTCTGTCTTCACTAAAGAATAAAGAGGGCTCCTCGTGATCATGTCCGCCCTCACCAGAAGCAAAGTTTTCTTTTGCTTTTGCATTGAGTGAACTAGAACAAGCTGGATTAGACGAGTAATAGTCCTCTCCACTCGAGCAAGCATCAGTATGTAAGCCAGAAGCCTTAACTTGATCTTCCGAATGAAGATGCCCATTAAAGGTATCATATTTTCTTTTTGAAAAAGCGTTTTCCCACTGTTCACGAAGCTTCCCAGAGGGATCTTCCATAACCTCACAATCAGAGAAATCACTATCAAAGGAGACATCTTCTGAAACAGGACCGAGACCATATCGATTTCTACAGGGAACTTCACCTTCACCGCTATAGGAGTTCTTGCTCCTAGATGACTTCAAAGCACAACACTCCTCGGGAACGACACAACATTCATCAGCATCGGAGTCAACAGATTCTCCCAAGTTGGAGGAGGGAGAGAATCTTCTGCTTGATGTGGCGTCGCTATCGGACTCACCACCACCTGCCATACTGGGTCCAGGAAGCTCATCATCCCCATTATCGTCGTCGTCGTCGTCATCAATACTAATTACACCCTCATATGGAAACCCCTTACTCCTTTGTGATACACCAGCACCTCGCAACTTCTCCTGTACAGATTCAGGGACATCAATAATAATAACCTCATCGAATTCGTCACAATCTACATCGATGAGAACAATGTTTTCGAAATTCCTTTTCGCATTGCGACTATCTGGAATTGTCTTGCCAGCACAAGCTCTAGGATGCCAATCTGTGGACACTCTTTTTCCCCTCATTTCCTTCTGCAAAGAGAGATGTCACAGATGCATGAGTTTCCACTCAAAATTAAGCACGAGTTTAGAAAATTAGAAAACAGAATTTCCAGCTTCAAACCAACAGCAAAAGGTACCAAGTTCCGTGTCCCAAACTTTGATAGGAAAAGAAATGAAATGTCACCGCCAGTAACTGAATACACTTCATGTTGAAATCATGCAGAGTGAAACTGTACAGACATTAGTTTTTCCAGATGACTTGAAGACTCGACAGACAACAAACCATTGACCTAACCGAAAAAAAGTACAGCTCATTGATTAGCACACAATAAATTATCAAAGCATGCATTAACCACGCCGTAGAACTACTAAATCCAAATTTGACTCTTTGTTCAAACATCTCCATAAATGTCCATCCTTCTATACTTGAATACGGCAAACCGTTGACCTAAAAATT
This sequence comes from Metrosideros polymorpha var. glaberrima, assembly GCA_001662345.2. NCBI lineage: Eukaryota > Viridiplantae > Streptophyta > Magnoliopsida > Myrtales > Myrtaceae > Metrosideros > Metrosideros polymorpha. Next base: position 8,504,406 of record BCNH02000007.1, on the reverse strand, counting down.
TTCATCAAGCTGATCGTTCTATTTATTCAAGAACCAAATCCAATATCTATATACAAGTGGGAGATTATAACTATGTCAATCGTCAAATCCTTCCAACCCAATCCAATTCCCGGAGTTTACGATGTTATCAGAGCCCAGCTCCATTATAATTCCACTGATAGTGACAAAAACCAAAACCAAAACCAAAACATATATAGGCGTGCAATCATCATTAGGGCTAAAAATTAATCCCAGCAATCAAAAGGAACCTACTTCCACCTATTGGAAGATAAAGTAAAGCAAAAGTGACTCAAACCACAACCACGAATACCAGAGTTCTCTCGTTCGAAAACAAACTACAAGATAAATCCGTAAAAATTCAGCATAAAAGAAACTGCCGTGCATGTTTGAGATTCAGCAACCATGTGCGCATCGAACTTCATCGAGATCGGCAACGTTCTCAGTCCTAATGCCAGTACCACGACCCACCGAAGTACCCAACAAAATCCATAATCACGGGGCACGGCACCATCTCACCAGCGTGAAAAATTAAGTAAGAATATGGACGAGGAAGGACGGAACAACCTCAAAGACGACAACCCACCAAAAATTACCCAGAAATGATCAAGAATTCAAACAGCCGCCATCCCGATTGAGCAAGCCAACCCCTAATCCGAATAAGAATCGGGACCAAATGAAGGGAAGGAATAGGGGAATTCACCTCGAAGCAGCGCAGGCCCGCAGCTCATGCAGAGAGAGGCGAGCAAGTTACGAATCAACAGCAACCGCGAGGCCGATCGATCGAGAGAGGGAGAGAGAGAAATCGGGCACGAGCGAGTTAGGGTTTCGGAAATCAAGAAAAACCCCCCAACCCAACAACAACGCCGTTGAGCCCTCGCCTTCCTTGCAATTTCTTGGGCAATTTTCCGGAACGGGAGACGGCGTGGCGTCGTGTTCGGAGGCCCGAAATAAGAAAGGCTTTATCTTTTCGCCCGAGTCAGGGCGACAGGGAGAGAGACAAGGATCGGTCGGTGATGTAACTGATTCTCACGGAACCGTTTTAACGGCTTGTGATTGGTCGTTGCTGTTGGAGCTCGTCACCGGCGTGTGTCCCCAAAGTGGTAGAGACGAGGAAAGTGAGGGGGAGTGGGAGTGGGGCTCGGAAGTTTTGGTTCGGCGGAGTCGAGGTCTGCTGCCGAAGTCGTTTTCGTTTCGGTTTTTTTGTCTACGTATGTCGGAATTCTTACTAAAAATGGGCAGATAATAAAATCTAGAGTACTACTAGATAGGAACAAACGAATTTCGCGAGCTTTGATTTGAGCCTATGGCAAAAGCCACTACGAACTCTAAACTATATTTACTGTGACTCATTTACTTAAAAAAAAATTCGGTAACACTAAAATTCATAAATGTGTATCGCTAGAAATCTGTCTATATGAACGCTCGAAAGAAAATGGTGTTGACATTGAAAACGACATTATTTTGACTGAAAAATTATCTAATTGATTTTCGACAGAGGGTTAATATTTCACACGAATACGAGTTTGGAATTTTTTATATCACAAAAAAAAGTTTATGGTAAATGTGTCGCAGTGAGTATAGTTTGGGATTTTTAATATCACAAAAAAAAGTTCGTAATAAATGTATCACAGTGGACATAATTTAGAGATTTTTTGTGGCTTTTTCTCTTTGAGTTAATCGAGTGAGATAGTGTTTATTATTTTTACTTCTTATAATCAAAATATTCGATACACCAACAAGCGAAAAGTTCAGGAAAATGGAGAAGGTGTAAGTCAACTTCTAGTTTCGATGAAAATGCAGCATATACAATATATATATATATATATATATTTATAAACACACACATGGGCAAGCCCATCTGCCAATCTTTGTGGGCCTTCTTGATCTGTATCATACATACAGCCTTTTGACATGACCCCTGCAAATGGTCCATTTGTTCTACTGTGGATTGATTGGCTGTTCTTATTGTTGCAGATCATCACTGAAGATTTTGGTCAACTCTGTGAGGGGGAAATGTTCAGGGCAAGAAGTACTTCAATGGGAGTCCTGAACTTCTGTACTGCTCGAATCTCGCTCGCTCTTCCAGCAAATTCGCGAACGATCCTAGCAGAAAAAACATACAAGGTAGATATGTTTGGAAGTTACAAAAGTATCTTACGACGACAAAAGGAGAGAATAGAGTAGGCAGCCATTAATTGATTGCATCCTTTTCTCAGTATGTGATAGCTTAGGAGGTCGACAAGGATTGTCTGTGGAAGAGCATAAACGAGCTCAGATTTGGATCCGGTTCGCTGCTCATCCTAGGCTAGCATTGCCCTTATACAGAAGCTGCTTGTCTCTGTGCATTAGAAGTTCAACATGAACATTCCGGGTCACCAAGGAGTTCCCATCCCCAAGCTGATGTTTTGTGTTCGAGGTTGAAGACATTGTGCTTCCATCGGCGGCTTAATCGCGTGTCAGTTAAATAACTGAGAGAACATTGTCCAGAGCTGAGGCGGCGCGAATGTATGTTTAGTTCCTGCAGCAGGAGACTCCTAAATAATGGAGTTGTTTAGTCTGATTCAGGTGATAATTACATTCTCTTGCGACTAACCAGAACACCAAGAACTGGCAGGATTGAACATTCAATCAATGAAGACCAGTTTTCGTGATCCGTCGGTCTATGAATACTGCATGTGCGAAGGCTTATCCCATCATCTAAAGTGGGCAACAGGACTCTCTTAACACTGGAAATTTTCTGATTTTTAGGTTTGGGGAAGGTTTGTGCGAGAAATTGCGAGGTTTCAACCATAGAAAAGGAAAACCAAGGTCAAACTTCAATCGATGGTCCTCAAATCGGACTACTGTGAACCTGAAGCTGTCTTCAGGAAATTGATGTCCTTGATCGAAAGGTTAAGGAAAGAAAGACAACAAAAGCCGCGACATTTGACAGTTTCTTTAAGTCTTATTTCAGGGAAAGTGTACACCAAAGAGAATTTACACAGCGATACATGACCACTTTCATGGAGATCACCAGGAACTCCATTCACATTTTCCCAGCTCAATTCAATGAGATCTTGTCGCATTATCCTGGGAAGCGCATGCGGCCACATTACTCATCAGGGAAGGCATCACGAGAGGCGATAGCAGAGGGATTGGATCTTTATTCTGATAAAACAAAGATGACAAAGAGGAGGAGGACATCGACGAAGTTAAGCCGCATCCCATTTCACCGGATTCGGCCCTCTGCTTGAGCGAAATATGCGGCTTCAGTGGCAGAGGACACGGAGCTTTCTGCCGCAACCGGCTCATAGGCCTCCTGCAGGCGTAGATATCCTTGTGAATGCACGTTTGGAAGCCTGGAAACTCAGAACCTGAGTCCTCAACATTGCTTCCTCGATCTGACATCATCTGGTAATAGACTCAGTTCGGTTTTCCTAGCTTGAGTAAGTGACTCTCAGAGTCTCAGCAATTGATGCTCTATATGGTCTAGATGGGTGAGGACTAATCGGCATTCAGGAAAGTGGCACATCCACCGCGCGGATATAGAGGGTCGAATCATTGTATGACGGGCCGACGGCACAGCATCTTTAATAAATAAAAAAAGGAGAAAAAACAGTGAATGGTGATCATGATCGTGATGGACTTGGTTTTCAGTGAGCCATTCATGTGGGGGGAGTGTTGATTGCTTTTGCTGTAAGGAACAATGAATTGTTTTTTTCTTGGGCTGCTTCATGTGAGGGGAGAATCAACGGCAACTTCGTTTCTTTTATAAATGTCGTGTTGTTTTCAGTGACTGATTGAAGATGCAGAAGAGGCACATGAACGCCATTTGAATATAATTTGGTTCTGGCTCTGACATTTTCTTCATTAACTTTGAGACAAATTGACAGACTCCTTAGGGTGTGGACTGATAGTGGGTATTATCTTATTCAGATCATAGTTGCTGTACATAGGTTGAACCGATGCTGTGTTGATTAGTACAATCATTCAAGTCGGTTTTGACCGGTCAAACCACGTTGATTCTGCAATGATTGTCTTGCCAAGCTAGTTCATTAAATGGCAATCACAGCACAAGTAAGCATTAACCCTTGCAAGAAAAAATACAAGAGCTGATTGTTCAACAGCAGTCTAAATTTCAAAGTACATTTTTTGCATCATCCCTCTCCTAGTCTTAACGGGTGTTTGTGTGCCTCTTATTTTCATTTTGGTGTCCCTAGCCACAGGTATGAGGCTAAGTTAGGAGGCTATTTCCAGAATCTAGAGAATTGAACAGCAGTAAAATTCGATTAACTCAGGATCATTAGACGTGGATTCGGATAATCCTGAGACACCATTTGGAATTTCGGCCTACAAACAGCAATCCACATGGCAAAACCCCGTCGCAACAGTTACCCAGGACAGATCATGATTGTGCCAATCAGTCTCTGTCGAGAGCGTGCGAGAATGAGAGTTAGCATTCGTGTCTCTCTACTTCACACCCAACTCCGAAATACATGGTCGGAAGATGCTGCTCAAATCGCTTTCTCATTCAGAGTTTGAAAGGATTTTAGTAGGACCATTGTGAGCTGTCCTGCGAAAGAGATCGGTGGACTGGACCAACTACTTATCCAACTAACAATTTGGTCGCACCAACAAGCATCACCCACAATTGAACCTTCACATCTTATCATATGTATAAAATTGAAGTGCATCTATCATATGATCTATGACCCGCGAAAAAGCAAGAAAGCAAGAAATAATAACATGAACAAAGTTTGAAGCGTTCCCAATCTCTCTTTTCCCAAACTTGCTGCATTCTGCGGGGACCACGAAAATCGTCAACTGATACCGAAAGACTCCTTCAAATGGCCAAGTCATCCAATTATCTTTATCTCTCTTAAGTATGCCTAGGAAAAGGAAGCTATATGAACCTCACAGAAGTGAGCCCTCGGTTCACGCTAGATCAACATATCAAAAAATTCAGTATGTTTTCTTCGTTTGGTACCGTATTAAGTCGCCCTACCGAGTAAAGCGTTAAATGTCAATTAGCCATGCCCAAAGGTGGGATAGCTTTGGTATCCAGGGAACAAGATTTTAAATGGCCGCCTCTATCAGATATAGACAAGTTAGACACCCCATCCGAATCTTGCTGCAGATGGAACACGATTCTTGGTGTTACAGCGCATATCCAGCCACACATATGGCCTGTTAGCTTGACTAGTCATAGCAAATGCAAAATTTCAAGGTAGGTAGATTCACCTAACTGCTAAATCTGTCCGATGTGAATGGCCAACTATAACGAACGATCCATCTGAGCCGTGATTTCTGCAGTATTTTGGCACATCCGACGATAAGAAAAGCCGTTCGCTCGAATCCAATAAACAATGGACACGACATAAAATGGCTGACCTCACCTCTCCCATTTGCCAAACTAGAAAATGGATCTTAAATTTTCAACTGGTGCAGAAACTATCTTCACCCTCACCATAGAAGAGTTTCGTGCGAGACACAAACTCTAACAGCCCCAGCGGAAAAATGAGAAAATTAGAGGGCAAAGAATGATTATATACAATGGTTAGACGAAAATCCTTACACAAATCAGGCCTCTTTCGTCACTTTTGTGGTTCCAATGCGGGGTTGGTTCCACAGTAAACAAATAAAGGTCCAGTAGGCGACCGGGAAACATTTACAAGGCCTCACGCTTTTCTAATGGCTAACCCTTCTTCATCCTTCAGGAAAATGGCCCTTCCTAACGTCAGTACTTGCATCTACTTAAAAGAAAAAAACCGTAAAGATTTCTTCCGGGCGAATTCCAGAAAACTGGCTAATCATGTACATGAGAAGATAAGCTAACTGTAAGTTTCGTCAAGAGTATGACCTAACTAAACCGAAGTTGACGAAGGATCTCGACTTGAAGAGACCACCAAAGAGGAACCTAGTGGGAGATTCCTGAGCGACAGACTTTGACTCTTCGGAACTTCCTTTGACATGAAGTATGGTCTGGCCAATAGTTTGGCGGATGGAATCGATTGTCTTGGAGTCCACGGGGTATCCCGATGCGTCTCGCACGTAAAACGTGTTTACTGCTTTTCCGTCTTTGGTGCTGACTTCCGCTCTGGTGACGGTAAGGCTGTTTTCTCTGAAGATGCGAGTGACATCAGAGAGCAGCCCGACTCTGTCAGCCGTGCACAATTCTAACTTCAAGCCCTGGATTGATGCAAAAACTCACTGTCAAAAAAATGCTGCAAATCCAACTGATCAATAAAACAGAAAGCAGAAGTTGTCTTAAGGTGTTCTGGAATCTTGGCATTCAATACCCTTAAGACCATGTTCGCTTCAAAATCAGGGCATGACATCTATTCAAACATGTGAGTAACACAACAAAAGTGTGAGAATAAGACATTAACAGACTTTTGTCTGTTTCAGGCGATGATCTTATACAAGAACTCTCAATAAGATTGTGAAGGACTCTCCCAGTTCATGAATTTTAAATGTAGGCATGTACAGAATTTCAAATGATACATTTAGATAATCACTTCGAAAAAGAGTTCAGTAAAGAGATGGACCATGCTAGATGCATCCTTTGGTATCTAAATAAGTTTTCGCATGAAAATAAAGTGAACTTTTTAAAACAGGACAAGCATATAAAATTTTACAAATAGGATGGCTTCAGTTCATAGTCTCATATGCACCATTAAACAAAAGCAGTAATAATATATTCACAAGATTCCCCTAACCTCAGATACCCTTCTCTCAATAGCTGCTTCAAGACAATGCATCAATCTTTCCCTTTCTGCGTCTGAATTCACAGGGGATCCATCTAGATGCCTGATATAGTACTCCTGCACAATCGACCAACAATGTCATTAAGAAAACACTCTAACTGCAGAATATGTGCCATGAAATAATTCATTCATACATCAAGGCTAAAGAAACACGTACCTGATAAGCTTCAGGCCCCTCCGCATCGATGTTCGCATGAAACACAACATACTGCATGTCAGTCAACGTGCAAACCGTGTCGAACAGAAGCTTCGGCCGATCTTTGCTCCGAATAGTGACCACTGAGTAGTCTTTGTCGTACCAATTAACAACCTCCACATTAGGCCTTTGCTTCTCATCCAACACTTCATCATCAGTTCGTTCATAATCCCGATCGGCAAACATCATCTGGTGAAGCCTTCTTGCAGTGAGAGTGACCCCATGTGAGACCACGGTCTTCGCTCCCCGGGATTTGTTGCTTCCCTTGAGGACATTGCACAGCAGTTCCTTGATTCTAGTTACCCTCTCTGGGTCAGTAATAGCTGACCCAGTTTCCTCATCCGAGACATGCATTACTGCAGCAGCACGCGTGTTGTGGGTCCACACCTCAGCACTCACCACATTGCACTTGAGATGCGTGAGGACGGCACTCACTTCAGATAGGAGACCCGGTCGGTCACTTCCAGTCAACTCAATGGCAGTGTGGTCATCCGAGGGCTTAACCCCAACCGATCTTAAGGAGGAAGTGAAACATGAGTCTGGCCCGAGAACCTAAAGATGAAATGGTAAAACTATGAGCAGAGAGTGCAAGGAGCAGAAGAAAGAGCAACGATAAGAAAACCAATGGGAAAGGACTCATCGATAGTGCCGACTCCAACTTACCTTCTTAATATAATCAAGGATCTCCTCGTCTGTAATTTTGTTTCCATCTTGATCAGTAACGTTAAAGACTGGTCAGGGTAAAATAAGGACAGTTAGGTGTCGCTTCGCTGAGTCATAATTGATGAACCACTCTATCAAGAAAAGCCATGGAAAATAATAAATATGCAAAGGCCTACCGTCCATAAACCATCCACCGTCAGAGGAAATGTATGCTTTGGTAATGATAAAGTTGAGATCAGTGAGGACTTGTACAACTTCCAGTAGTATTCCAGGTCTGTTTGCACTATCAACCTGAACCATGAACAGATAAGGTGCCAAACAGTTAGAAAAAGGACAACTTTGTTAAAGAGAAAAGGAGAGGACAGGAAGAAGCCATGCCTGTATAACTGTTGCATTCTTGCAAGTCTCGTTGTCAATCACAACTCTGCAAAAAGCAGAGCAGATACATGGAACAAAAACATGAATACCTAGTTGTCTTACATATAAGCAAAATCAAGTTGAGAGACATGAGATTAGAAGGAAACTGCAAACCTGGGTGGATTCATTCTCCGGATGAGTTTCTCATATTCATCATCCGTGTTAGGTGAAAAGCTCATGTTGATGTCTACAGAAGCAGAAAAGGCAAGAAAAGAGGAAGAGAATTTCAAATTTGCTTCCTTAGGTGAAGCCGATACTAATGAACAGAAAGAACCAACCAAGTCAATCGACAAAAAAAAGGCATTTGTTGACTAGAATCCCCCAACACCAATCAGAGAAAAGATACCGTGGAATCAGCCATTGAGATACCCTTTTGTGGACTTCCCTCAAACATTACAGAAGAAAAGGGAGGGACATTCGCAGAGAGGTGCTTGAAAACTAGGGGGTGTTTTAATAACACAGACCAATCAACAACATCTCCAAAATCTAGAGAAAAATCAAAACATATAAATCGTTAAATGACCAAAAAGCAGAGATTCTTTCACATAACAGAGATGGAGGACGTCCAAAAGATTCCTAAAATAAAGGACTCCAAATCCAAGGCGGAGAGGTGAATCTGGTGTTTGATACCGTGAATCCAAAAGAGCTCATCGCATTAGTTGACAAAGCAATGGAACAATGACCAAGGACAGAGGACGATGCCACCATGAACAACATTCACTGCCAAAATTCTAGACGAACGCAAGGGATCGACCAACCAAACAAAAGAAAGGCTCTGAAATCATGAGACCACCATCGAAAGAAAGTACAGAGCACGAGAAACGCAAAGACTTGCAGAGCGAAGAAGACAGGACGTACCCATTTCAGTTTTTTTAAGGATCTCTCCGTGATCTGCTCGCTCCAGAGCTCTTTCTCGGTTCTCTCGATATAAGAAGAAGAGGGAGGAGGATTCGTGCTAACAACTAATACACCAAACTCTGAACTGCGCGTGTACATATATATACACGGACCAAGGAGAGATCTTTAACCAGCTCGCTCTCTCTCTCTCTCTCTCTCTCTCTCTCTCTCTCTGACCTGATTTCTCTCTGCCCACAAGGGCAGGAGAAAAAATATTTTATTACAATCACGTATTCCCTTATGTATTTTTGCAATACATATACCTTAAAGAGACGAAACGAACACGACCCCCCAAAAACAAGAAAGGAAAAGTCCCAAATCAGACCCAACCCCGACATCATATTCCCAAAACCTGCGACTCCCATAAAAGTACCCACAACCCATCTCTCTCTCTCTCTCTCTCGCTCTGCGTGATGCGTGGTTTCAGTCTCGCTCTCAATGGGTATGTTTCAGTACTTAAAGAGCAAGCGCCTGCAACGTGAGAGAGAGAGAATCTGAATCTGACGCCGGCGCACCTTAGCGGGGCGACGGCACATGAGGAAAAGGAATTGACGGGTGGCTGCTAGAAGGCACCGGTGGACCTAAATTTCCTTTCTTTTGAAGCTTTCTTGGTTTCAATTTCTCAGAAAACGAAAGAATCGTCACGTGCTGCTAAATAAAAGAGTAAAAAAGAAAAGGACGTGGACAGGAAGCAGTAAATAATCTCCAAGCTTTGCGGGAGAGGACCAACCGTGAAAACCATTTTTTGACCCCAGAGAGGAGTCTCCTCGATTCACTAATAAGCAACACACTCCGATCGACATCAATCGCCGTCGGCACGCCGATGTAGCCGCTATTTCATCACAGGTCGACTGCCCTATTATGATGTTTGCTTGCTTGCGATGTACCTCCGTGTCATTAGTTATTCCAATCTGGCTGATAATCGTGTCTCTTTCATTTCACTCGATTTGCCGGTATTAAATTATTAATCGTATGTTGAATTTATGTGATTTATGACAAGCCATTTGTACAACTTTTGTAATGATAACCCCAATTATAATTATTTTAAATGACTAATAAATAAGCTGCCAAATTCGTTATCTTGATAATACATTATTTGTACTGTTTTAAATTTTATTTATAGTCTAATAATTGGCATTATATTAGTTGCTTACTATTAGGTACAATCATCTAAACTTTCATCGTTATATATATCATTTGATATGACGATTCTCTTAATTACTAAATTATTTTAATTAATGCTCAAATAGTTACATAGTTGTAATTCCAATCGTACTATCAATTATGTGATAAACAATATTTATTTCGATATGGTCACGTATTATATGGTAAAATGGGAATTATAATCATAAATTGTATCTTAAATAATAGATAAATATATATTTATTTTTAAAATCATAATATCTTAGCAATAAGTATGGGGTTTCACATTCATGTTCGTTTATCAAAGTGATAATCATATATTTTTCAATATAATCATATGTTATGTGTTTAAATTTCAGTTACAATCATCAATAAATTTGAAATATACTAATAATACATATGGAGTGCTAAACTCATGAATCATGATTGACTCTTAAAATGATAAATATTATATTGTCTGTAATTTTAATTTTAGGGGCACTTTGGGATTTTTTGTTATCATTTCTAATTATATATGTCAATCATGAAACCAAACAATGTAATGAATATGACATTACTTAAATCAATTATCGTAATAATCGTTATAGCTCCAGTACTTTATAGCGCGATAGCTATTACATTATAGCCTTATTCCACTACTGCAATCCAACCGGTTACAAACGTAATCGAATATGTCTAATTAATGTTAAATTGTCGACAAATCACTGAATCTCAACTTATGATGATTAATTAATTCCTTGCGATATCATTACCAATATTAATACTAACGAAGTTCGTTATCTTCTTGCCTCATTGAAACGCATCCTGTGTAACTTATGAGTACTTTCCAACTGGAAAACAAAATCAAAACCTAATTAGCAACATTTGATATCACATAATCAACAATTCGAAGTGCTTTTCTTTCGTATTCTTGATAAACCAGCGTGTATATGGTCTATGTACACGTGACAACAACTCTTAGATAAAAGACCTAAACATGTCATTTTTAGATATATGTAATTATTGAATAATTAGGACATAACACGGATCGAAAAGCTTATCACAAGATGTTTTTTAATATTGACGAACGTTTAAAGTACGAGGCCGATAAATAAATTACTTAAAAACTTTCATAACCTCTTAGCCTATTTAGTATGGAAAAATTACGAACTCCGACCATTACAAATGCTCTTAATAAATAATTGAAAAGAAGAAGAAGACAAATCTATCACCGGCATAGAAATGCGTAAAAACATAATTAACCAACCCTAATCTCGATGATTTTTCCTCGTTAAGCTCAGTTTCTAGTCACCAAAGTCAGCGGCCAGTATTTAAATATTAGCGACGAGTCTCCTCTCTATGGTAAACCCTAAAAACGCAAATAAAAATAATATAAATACAAAACAATTATGTTTATAAAATATAAATATAAATATAAATAGAAAACCAGCGCTAGCCAGAGCAGGTTAAAATCAGCCCGCAAACTTAGAAGTGGGGTCAATCGAAAATAATTGGTGTGCGGCGTGGGCGCACCCATGCGTGTCTTACGGCTCATGCCGGGCTCAATTTGTACCACGGTATTGAGTAATTGCGTATCTAGTGCATAACTAAATGTATTAGTGAATTCGACTTGGTATCTATCTTTTTTGAAGGACAAATTATCCGATCAGTCTCAAACCTATTGCATGGATGATAATTTGGTCCTAAACTTTCTAATTTTGTCAATTTAGTTCTAAACCTGTGCAAAATTTCAATGTGGTTCTTTCGAACAATTTTCGCTGGAAATCACCGACATGGCAACGGTCATCACCAACTGTATATCGGTGATTTCCAGCGAAAATTGGCCGAAATGACTATATTGAAATTTCACGTGAAGGTTTAGGATTAAATTGGCAAAATTTGAATGTTTATGACTGAATTAGTATTTAAAAAATGGTTATTACCAAGAAAAACCCAAACTTGTGCATTTGTGAAAAATTTACCCCTAAATAATTTTTTAACCACGAAAAGTCTCAAATTTGTATATTTGTGATAAATTTACCCTAAATTTTAGTGCTTGTCGAATGAGATAAACTGAGTTATATCGCTAGAATTTGAGCTAATTGAAGAAACGTAAATATATCATTATTTTTATTATTTTAAAAAATTAAGTTTGGGATAAATTTATCACAGGTATATCAGTTTTGGATTTTTCATAGTCAAAAAACTAATTTATGGTAAATTTTTCACAAGTGGATCAATTTGGAGTTTTTTATGGTTAAAATATTAGTTTAGGGTAAATTTGTCATAGGTATACCGATTTAAAGTTTTTCTTTTTATTAACTCTTTTTTTAAAAAAACAGACGCGTTGCTAATCTTCGGCACGCCTTCGTATTCTCGCCAAGTTTGTAGCCAGTTATCATCCCTATGGCTATGGATTGTCTACTAAGCAATGGCGGACCTCTTCTATATGGATTTTTCTCATATTTTGACATATTGATTTTTTTTTATTCAGATATTTTGATTTATTTATTATTGAGTAGATTAAGGTCGGACTCATATTAAATAAATTAACTGCTTGGTCCTGCTGAGGGTTGACTGGAGAGGAACTAAGGACAAGAGTTGGACCACGATCTTCATTTCTTTTCTGTTTTTTACTTACTATTGTCTTACTATATATTTATTTATTTTTATATACATAGTTACGTACACATATTTGATTTTATTTCACCAAGACAAGGGGAAAAGAAGGAAAAGAAAAACCCTTCTCGAGAAGCACCAAAAGTAAGTCATCCCGCAGGATCTTTGCACTAGATCCACCGATACGTCTTCGATTAGTAAAGAACTCGTGGGAACGCGTCGAGTTCCCTTGTTAAGTTTGAATACACCGATTACACGTCATACGAGATGGTTAGGGTATATTTGATAATAATTATGTTCCCATAAATAATTTTTTTTAGAAGAATTGATTTTTTCTAATTTTGTTATCAGCAACAAAAAGGTATATTTTTTTTCTTCTTGTTTTTATTCCAAATTTGTTCTTGGGAACAAAAAAGTTAACTGACGTTATCAAAGAAGCGAGAGCCTTACCAAACAGGTCCTCGGTAAATTGACCTCGACCCTCTTTCAATCGAGACGCAAGAGCGCAATCGTGATTTACCACTGTCCGAAAGGGTTTTTTTTTTTTTTTCCGTCTGCCGATTGTATCGACTCGGCTCATCTTAGTCCGAAACGTCACTCATGCATCCTCGTGGAGTGCTGCTCACGAAGCCCACCAAGATGGAAAAAATTTCCCTATGGAGTTCCCACTCTTTTCCTATGGGAAAGGGACTTAATAAATGGGTGGAGAGCTGTCTCTTATTCACCTTCCATTACCAAAGTATGGTGTGAACCGAGTGTAAATCTCATTCGAGGCTTGTGTTTGTGGGTGACAGAAGTGATTGGTGTGGCTCAAGATGCTTTTGCGTTGGGCACCTGAAACTTTTTTGCTTTGGCAATGCAGACAGAGACCCGCACGCGTTGATGGAGGCAACGAAGCACTGTCCTTCCCCGTCGGCGGAGGCGTGTGAAGGTCGGATATTCATTCTGGGAACAATGGTCGGTCGACAAGCGTCCTCAAAACCCTAATCAAGAAAATAAGAGTAATGCACTAGGCACTATTACTCGCAAAGAAAAATCAATCTATTGTATGGATGTCAATTCGGTACTGATCCTTTCAATTTTGATCAATCTAGTCCTAAATTTTTTTATGATTTGTCAATGTCATCCTTTCGGTCAATTTTGTTGGAAGCCTCAGATGTGGACGCTAACCGTCTTACATGACACAGCCGACACCAATATAAACAATTTTTGTAGTTTTTAAAATTTTTGCCTGAATTTTGTATTTTATTTTCTATTTTCTCTCGGTGACGCTCGCCGGCCACAATAAGAAAAAAATTTAAAAAAAAAACTGTAAAATTTGTCCATATCGGCGATTTTCGATGAAAATTGATTAGAATGACTATATTGACAAATCGTCAGAAAATTTAGCATTGCCTAATGCAACAACAAGCAACAGTAATTAAAAGGCTTATAACTAAATTGATATTCGTAAAATAAGTTTAGAACTTTTTTTTAATAATTATCCCCATGCAAATCACCTGCATTGATAAGGAAAAACCTATTCCATATTTAACGAGTCTTTGCATGCTTGATAAAATTTTCTTAATTTAAATGAATGTCAGTCGTGTTCGTATCGTACTATGAATACCTCGCTTGCGTAAGAATAAGTTTCTCATTGCTACTATATATGATAATCAGTACAATGTGGGTCACGCGGCAAAATTATGCCTCGTCGTAGAGGTAAAGCTAAATACCACGTGCCATCATTCGCGCACGAATATCCTCTCGAGCTCCAACTTTATCGATATGTATCAAATAGTTCCTCCGAGGATACGTAGGGAGCGCAATCCGTAAGCCTCGGAATCTGCCTCCTGTCATTGTTTCCCATTTTCAAGGATATGGGTCATCCAACCACAAGATGATTCCTAGTTGGCTTCCTCGTCAGATTCTGAGGCTGGGGATTCTTGTGTGTGGATGACATCTATATTGTGTCTCGTGTCTTGGTTTAGGCAACATCGGTTTAATAGATTTTTAAAATTTTGTGGGATCATTGTCAATAGCTCTAAAAGTTTTAGCTTTTAAATACAAGTTTGGTTCAATATTTAAGTATTTTATCACTCTTTTCACGCTTAGTTTGGTTTTATTACCTAATATTAAACGTGAAAATATATCATTGGAAAAGGCAAATAAGAGTCTGGAAAGATTTGAACTCAGGATCTTCTACTCCGATATCATGTAATATTTTATAGGACCACTGCCAACTGTTTAAAAGCTTAAACTTTTAGATAAAAGCGTAATTTATCAAGATCAGACTATCGTCTCAACTACATTTTAACATACTTTGAAGAAAAAAAATCGAAATTTGCAATTCTGGGCGGCCAATGTTTTAGGTAAAGCTCCACACTAATATTTCGAGACGACTTTTACTCTTTCACTTTTTGCGATTTATTGCGATCCCGTGCTTTAACTTCTACTCGGCACGACTAATCTTTTTAAATATGCGAATATTGACATGTAATATCATGAGTAGTCTTTTTATAATTTATCGAAACTTGAAATTCATATCTTTTTTTTTTCATTTTCGAAAATATATATAAATGTATGTAGCGACTCGCATGAGAATGAGTTAGGACTTAGGCCCACATTAATAACTATGCACTGATTACAATACCATCCCATGCTAGGATTGCTCAACCTACTTATAAAATGTCAAAAGAGCTAAAAGCATCGTGCCATTTTTTTGTCACATGTAAAAATGTATGATAGCGCCGAGAACTTTAATATTTTTGTTTTAAGATGCTTTCGATTTTATTGAGGGGGTGTTGACCCAAAAATTGATGGAAGGTTTCGATTTGCCTTTAGAAAAAACCAACTTAGCTAGGTTACATATGATTTCTAGCTTTTCTTCCGTAGATCATGCCTGGACCATAATTTATACGTACTGCTTTTAGATTATTGATCAAAAAAAAATTTCGAAAGAAAGAAAATGAAAAAGGGTGAGTTCCTCGGAATTTAATCTTAGTAAATAACTGGTCACATCACACCATTCATTTCCAAAAGACATCAGCATAACAGTCAATCTGGTAATCCAAAAGTTTGGCAGTTTATGAAATTGAGCTTGCTTGATAACCTTATAGAATTGACTTAAATGACTCAATAAGTTCAAAAGTCCACTTAATCCGTTCAATAGATAAATAGGTAATTTTTATAAAAATAATCACCACAAAAAATAGGTCTATGTTAGCACTTAAAATTCAATATTTAAATTTTCAGCACTTAATTTTCAGTTTTACCAAACACGCCCTAGCACTTTTCATCTCATTGAGGACTCACGAATCAAATACGCAATACGCTATATGAATTCATATCACACAGCTTTGAAAAAACCTAGCTAACTACCAGCTACAAATTCAATCTTCCCTAAAAGCTCTTTCTCTTCCCACACTAGCTAATTTATTCCAATTAATTTTAGAGGTGGGTCTCGTTAATGAGTGTTGTCGGAGCACCCGTTAATCGTACCTAATAAAGAAAGACATTCATTTTTTTACACTGATGAGCACCCGTTAATCATACCTAATAAAGAAAGACGTCACCAAAACAATGCCGGAGAAATTCCAAATTTTCTACATCTGAATAGCGATTAAGTGTTGCGGGACACTCGTTAACAAAATCATTAACGGGGTAACCCTATCGCTTAAGTTTAAGGGGGGGGGGGTAACCCTTGATCTAATTGACTTCTGACTCCTGAGTCAAAGGTCGGCTGAACCCACCTTTATTATTATTATTATTATTTTATTTGGCTGGCTACGCTGGGCTCGACCTTTTTTTAAAAAACACTATGAAACTCAAATATCGATTTGATAATAATATAATTATATTTTTTCTCGAAACTCGCCCAGGGGTGACTCAGGGTCACGTGACGGAGCGGCAGACCCTTGAGCAGAGATATACATGTGGATACAGCATGGCGGTCATGCCCGTCGGACGTGCACATGATAAAGTTTCGTTTTTTTTAATTTTCTTCTCTCTTTTTTCTTTTCCCCCTTTTTTTTTTTATTTTAATTCTTTGCGCCTTCCCCCACGTCTTTTGAAAGGGCACTTCTTCGTACCCGCGAAGGGCCATCCGGTCGGTTCGTTGCTAGTTCATCATCCACGTAGGAAAGTTTATGGCTCCGACAGACGTTGTCCGATGCCCCCCTCCCTTTTTATTTTATTTTTTTGCTTCCGGGTGTTTTCTCTTTTTAGGGTCGAGATATTTTTTAATGGTTTTGATTGGGTGAAATATCTGTTTGGGGTTGGCCCGCGCTTTTTCAGTAAATATTTTTTCCTAATAAATATGGCTACTCTCTCCTCTCTCGTTTTCGTTAGTTAGCATGTGAAGATGTTAATACTAAAATATAAGCAAGAGTTCGAGTGCTCAAACACTCGAGGGAGGTTGCCAATAAGCATACAGCCTTATTGATAAAGGAATTAAGGAATGGAGACGTTAGTATCATATGTGCAGAGTTCGATTCCTGCGCTCTGCAAGAGCACGAGCAAAAATTAAAAAGATAAGAGACAAAAAAAAAACACTCGGGGGAGGTTTTATTTGTGCTGTCTTTTTATAGTCCATTTGCTTTTCTTTGCCTAAAAAATTTAAAACTAAAATTCACTCTAAGCAAACCATAAATCAATTTTTTTTTAAAAAGACATGTTATGTGGAGGATACACCACATGGTAGTAAAGTAACACGCGGTAGAACCGACCAATCAAAAGTAGCATACGTATACTCACGGCGCCAAGTGGGATCAGATTCGGAGCACTCAAACAACAGTGATTGGCCGGTCACATCACGCCGTTGCTGCCATGAGATTTATCCATCATAAAAAATACTTCTTTTTCAGTTTGAAGCTTGAAATGGGATTATGTTAGACAATCCATTGTCTACTGGACTTGTTTAGACAATTTGTCGATAATCACTTTAGGAAAGCGAGACTGTAATCATCAATCGAGACTTCACGAGACACCAAAGGAACATTTTACGTGACAACAGATCTTTCAATGCAATCGATGCTCTTGATTGGCCCAATAGTACTCGATCTCAAATTGCCTAATTCAATCGACATATTTATAGGGGACATATTCAATCGACATATTCATAGGGTCGAGAGGATGCGCTTGTGTCGTTATGCTTACACCTACTAAGATTAGTTTGGTACTTGAATGAAAGGGTAGGATATCCAAAGTTAAAACGACAATTGCTTCAACGGTTTATTTTGTGAGATTTTGTGGTTGAGACCACTACCGATAATTCTAAAAACTTAAGCTTGCAGATGAAGGGATGATTTAATATTTAATTACTCTAACACACTCTCTCACACTTAGTCTGGTCTTCATATTTAATTAGAGAGGTAAATAGAGGCCTGGAAAGATTTGAATTCAGGACTTCCTGCTCTGATACATGTGGAATTTTGTGGAACAACTGCCGATTATTCTAAAAGCTTAAGCTTGTAGATGAAGGCGTGATTTAGTATTTAATTACCCTAACATATTTATCTTACAAAAAATGAATCATTTGAAAAATATTTTCTTAAAATGATTGTTTATATCGCTTTCGAAAATAAATAAACAAAATATATTTTTTATCATTCACAAATATAGTTAGATATAAATTGTTGTCTCTAGTGATAACATTTTTATTGACCAATTATTACAAGCTATCAATTTTAGGAAAATATTTTTCAAATCATTATTTTTTGCAAAATATATACACCCTGAGATCGTGTTTTCATTTTGGCGAGAGTGATTGGTACCATTAAAAAAGCAATTGAGTCGATATATCAATATTAAGGTTTGTAATGAGAAGCGTATGACAAAGTAAAAATTTGACATGGCAAGAATATCTAATTAGTTTATTAATCCGTTTGGATTTACGGTAATATATACAATCACTGCACGTATAAACAATAAAATAATTGACACTTTAATCTTAAGTGATACCGAAATAACTATATTCAGGTGCAATCAAATTGTAGCTCATCGTCGTCCATGTATATATGTTGAATGTTTGTTTATAAAACAAACAAAAATGGTGTTTTTCTTGTCCCACATAGGATAGATGTGGGTAAGTGGGTAACTTTATAAGTTCGGGTGTTATCTATTCCTATAAATGAAGAAAAAAGGGCTAGTGGGCTAAACCTTACGATACCTGCATGCGGGTGCCTATTTATTAGGTGCACTTAACACTTTGCACATTAAGAGGTGCGTCCAACCTTTTAGTTATTCAAACACCAAGAAGTGTATTTGAATTCATAGTCATTCGAATTTAATGATTATTAATATTCGGGCATGAAGGGTTGCGTCCGGACTTAATGTTTACTAAAATTCAGAGTGAAGAGTTGTGTTCCTTTGGCTAATACATATACCACAATTCTGTTCAATAAACTTCATCTTCCATTTTTATTTTCCTTTTCAAAAAATGCAGCCATCTTTTTGTTTATTTCCCATAAAGTTCTTGGAGAATTATTAGAAGTGCTATCTAATATTTTCATCAAGACTTTGTTGTATTCTGAAGGTTATTTGCCAGAGGGAAAAGAGTTAGAGATTGATAGAAAAGGAAAAAAAAAAAATTTGAAGACGGGCTCATCAATTTCAATTCCGATGGATCTAGGGGCTTAAGTGGTTCAATTCGAAAATTTTAGCACCAAATCTTATGCCCTCGTGTAACGTGTTCAGAGGGGCAGATGCGTTGGCCTCTTCCATCCATCGTGCTGTCAATTTTATTTTTTTTTTCTATTTAATGGGCAAATTTGGAATAGGAAAAATTCCAAAAATCATCCTCCTACAGTGGCGCCATTTTCTCAAATTTTCAAAAACTCCCTTTGAAGTTGGCGACCGGGTCTCAAATGACTCCCTGAACTCATCGGCGGCGAGAAAACTTGCCGGACGGTGATCTAGCCCCCATGGACCGATTCATTTCGGTCCCATAATGCCTAATTTGAAGCGAAAAAAATCCGCAAATTTCTCCAATCGGATGGTTGTTTGAGCACAGACGCCAACTTCATGGATTTCTTTTTAAAAGAAAAAACTCACTTTAGTGAGAACTTTTGAGAAAATGACGTAATTAAATGGGGAATTTTATGAGATTTCCCATTTAGGATAAGGTAGTTGGAAAGAAACGGCAGAGCGGCGCGATGGGAAAGACCGACAAGGCAGCTAGCCATCAAAGCCCTCCCGACAGACCGGAAATCCCGTCCAGAAAAGCGTAGGGACAGTAGTCGTAGCTGTGTCTTCCCTCCGACAAAGGAGCACACGTTACGAACTGTGGGTGCTGCCACGTCATTCGCTGAAGCGACACGTGGGCCACCTTCTCCCTCTATGACCCTCGAATAGGCCCCAAGTCTACAGTCCGAACCCGGCCCATGGCTCCACTGTAGGGATTTCACCTACTAAACTCAAAATACAATTTTGCTATAAAAAAAACTCAAAAGACAATTTCTTTTTCGACCCAAATATATATTGCACCTAAGAGAAACGAAATAAAATTGCAAGAGCGAGCTTGAGTTCCAACGCAAATAATTTTCTTGGTGCTGGGGGAAGGTATTCGGGTCGGAGATGTACAAGTCTAATTCCAAAATTTAAGTCGATAGCTCAAGACTACATGTATATAAAGAATATATAGACCCTATTATTAAGAGATGTGAGATATTTTAATACCTTTCTCATTTGCAAGTCGGATAAAATGTGTCATGTGAAATTTGATAACGGCTATG
This sequence comes from Metrosideros polymorpha var. glaberrima, assembly GCA_001662345.2. NCBI lineage: Eukaryota > Viridiplantae > Streptophyta > Magnoliopsida > Myrtales > Myrtaceae > Metrosideros > Metrosideros polymorpha. Next base: position 8,484,034 of record BCNH02000007.1, on the reverse strand, counting down.
TTAAAATGTTCATCCCAAAAGTTTAAATCGATAAATTGAGGGAGACCGCGTGTATATAAAAAGTATATAGATTCAATTATCAAGTTATGTGAAATATTTTTAACAGGTGAATTGGAAGGCTGTCTTGACCTAATTAGATTTATCAAATGCTTTTAGGATGTATGTGCATTTGATCTTGTAAAAGGGACACTGATATAGATACGTACCAGCACCCGTCTCAATCACTGTTGAGGAAATGAGCTAATTGTTTTTGAAGTTTTCGTAAGTTAAAAGAGTCCCTTTGTTTTTTTTTTTTTATCGAAAGAAAATTATATTCATTGTTCAAAAAGATACAAGAAAAGTACATAGAGTTTCATAGCAAAGCAAATAGAAGTAGAGTAAAGTCTAAAATACTACAAAACAAAGCAAAATCTAGACAAAGAGGATCGATAGAGCGCAGGGTTAAGCACACACTAGTTCCGTTAGAACGAATCTATCAAGCAAAATAATCAGCAATTGTATTCTGGATCTCGTATCATTATTAGTGATGAGTACAAGTTGTTCTATTTTCTAGTAACTACAACGTTGCCAGTTGGCAGTGTGTGCTTGGATACGGCTTCCCCTACACAATCGTCATAAGGAGACAACCTAGATTGATTAAACAAACACGAATCTAATATTTGAAATAGCAAATCTATGTAGTTTAGTTAGACGTCAAAGCTCCTACGATCACCATTAAAATTGGAGGCAAAGAATCTATACACGAACAGAGCATAAGGGTATCGAATCTCCGAATCGAAAGATGATAATTCCTAAATTGAAATTAGATCATGAGAGTTCAAAATCTCAAATCTAGAATTAGACTGGAAAAAGAGAGCTTTCAAATTTAGATTGGAAAGAGAAGAAAAAAATAGAAAAATAACAAGAAAATTCAAACAAAAGAAGAGAGGGAGAGAGGGTGAGACTAGCTCAAATCCTCCCCCATAGTTGAAGGTTGAAGAAGGCAATGGAAAAAGAGAAGAGAAAGGGAGACAAAAAAAAAAAGGTTTTCGGCTGCTATAAGGACTTCATTAGGAAATTTGAGATGAGGATTAACTTACAAATACAAATTGCTGTTCTTAAATAAAATTTTGAAGAGTCAATTTTCATAACGAGTAGAAAAGTATAGCATCGTCAAGATCATTATTCAAATCGACATAAAAAGTGATGCAATGCAATGATAAATCGACACATCATATCAATTCTCACGATATTCAACATTAATTTAAATGGATTGTCATCCAGAATAATCTGTAAGCATAGGCGCATGGATTCGAGATTGGAATTTGTAAAGTGAATTTGGAAAAGGGAGATGAAGAATTTGACTTGACAGGGACAAAAGGCAAGGGTGACGGATGGATGGGTCAAGCTGGTCTGGTGCGTTGTCGACTGGAGAGAGAGGGAGGGGGAGGGGCCAAGTGACAGCTGGCGAGCTGGGGGCAGTGGGCGCAGAATCGGATCTTTGGAGGAGCAACAGTGTCGTTTTGTTCGACGGCCTTTTTCCCTCACGTCGTTTTTCATTGATAGCGCGAAAGCAGCGGAAATAAATAACAAAGAGAGAGAGAGACTCATCCTCTCTTTAATATCCGAAAGCCCACCGGTCCAATGACAATCGGGATTACTTGTTTTCCAACGAGATCGAGAGTTCCATTTATGTCGCTGGTAAATCTCCGAAGGACGGTGCCGTGTTGTTTAGTTGCGGCGCATCACGTGTGGAGAGACTTCACGATTGGATGGATTGCAGCGATGAGTTTGCCAATCTCGAATTCTCAAGTCGCGGGCGGGTGATATGGAGTAGTCATGACTCGAGTATACATTCTCCGGTGGGTATAAGTTTGTCATGAAATGTCCAGAGGAGATCACGTCAGCAACAGAAGCTCGAGCTCATGGAATTGTTGATCTTGTAGCGATTGAATAAAAAATAAATAGCAATAAGTTTTGTATCTATATGCATTAGGATTTCGATTCACAGATCTCTCGATTCGAAAAATAAAAATAAGAGGATCAAATCATTTCTTTTGACTCTTTTTCTATGATACAAAGTATCGTTTCCTATTTGATCACTAATAAGCTATTCACATCACATCGCTCTAAAATAAATAAACTAACATAAATTAAGGAGGGATAATAAGAAGGGAAAAAGTCATAAAAAAATCTTAAATTATGTCTGCTGTGAAACATTTACTTTAAAAAAATTCCTGCGACGCTAAAAATTCCTAACTCTTATTTGTGTGACACATTTATCCTCAATCAAAGTTTTCTTAACGAGAACCGTTAAAATTTTACCTACTTGGACGCTTGAAAGCAAACGCATTATTTTGTGTGAAAAATCATCTAATGAAATATTAACGGAGGGTAAATGTGTCACATATGTATAAATTTGAGATTTTTAACGTAACAAGGAAAAGTTGGGATAATTATATTACCATGGGCATAGTTTGGAATTTTTAATGTTAAAAAAAAAGTTCATGATAAATGTGTCACAATGGGTATAATTTAGATTTTTTGTGAATTTATTGCTAATAAGAAAAACAAGAAATCAACCGTGTTTGGAACTTTTGCTCGGAATGGATTTTTCAAGAGGAGACTTATATACAAAAATATCATAATCGTTGTTAGTGCTAGTCTCAAAATGAACAATCTTTTCTCGGCCACTCTCGCCAGATTCCTGGTCTGAGTCTAACTCCCCAATGACTAGACAATTTAAAAATGGGTTAATAATATGAAAAATCTCAAATTGATACACTTACGATAAATTTATCATAAATAAATTTTTTAATCGCAAAAAGTTTCAAATTGGTACATTTGTGACAAATTTACCCAAAACTAATTTTTTGACAATCAAAGATCCAAAACTAATATACCTGTGATAAATTTACCCCAAACTTATTTTATTTTTTAAATAATAATCGCTTAGTTGATGTTTCTTTGTTTAACTCATTTTTTATTGACACAGTTCAGTTCATCTTCTCCGATAAATTTTAAAATTTGGGATAAATTTGTCACAAGTGTATCAGTTTGAGATTTTCATGGTAAAAAAAATTTGATTGGAGATAAATTTATCATAAATATACCAATTCGGGTTTCTTGGTATTAATAACCCTATAAAAAACTGTATCTCTTAGTCTTGCCCAAGAAAAGAATGACGTGGCAGCCTGGAAAAAAAATTGTACTTTCTCTTAATAAGCCGTACTCTTTGGTGCTAAATTCCCTTTTCCCCGTCTAAAAAATACTAAGATATTTTTTTTGTTCCAGCATTATTTCTCAAAACCCTAAACTAGCCAGTTCCACGTCGAATTAGCTTTCCAAGACCGATTTCAGGGTGAAACTTGGAAACGAATCGGTTTTGAATTGATTTATGAAACAGCATTTGACCTTACGGGTGATCATAGACGTGGATGGAGTCTTTCTTGGTGGTGCCCCGTGTAAACTTTTCTCTTGGTTGTGACAAATAATAAAAAAGACGATCTCCCTCTGGGTTTCTCATAAAACAAAAAACAAACAAAAAAGAAGGCCCTAATCAGTTTTAAGGACAACAAGAACGGCTCTCGGCTCCGCAAATTGGGAACCAACCCTAACAGGATCGATTCAAGATTTCATACTTTTAACTTACCCATCTCGGGACCGATCACTCCTATTCAATACCTATTTTATTTGTTGACAAAGAAAAAACATATTTGACTTTAAAAATTATATTGCTTTCGAAATACCAAATGAATTCATTCAGTGGGAGCTAATACATGCCCACGGGACACTAGGGTTGCCAATTATTTTGCTGAAAACAATACTTTTAGGCTTTTTCTATTGGTAGAACCTACCAAGTTAATTAAAATTACCTTGTTGTTACAGATTCAACAGTCGAGTAGGGCCAGCTTAATTGCTAAACCTAATTCGACGTACGGCTCTAAGTCAGGTCTCAAAACATTAATAGCCGAATGATTAACGTGCTGATGAGCGCTCTCCGTTCTCAGCTACGACGCCCAAACCCTACGTCGGACGTGCGTGTAGCTGGGGGACAAGTCAGTAACATTTGCACCACGTCCCTTCACAATGAGCAAAGGCCAAATCCAACTTGAACACGCACGTGCTTTATCTCAAACTCGAGCTCTTTTAAGGCCTAGTGGCCACGAGCCATCAACCGTCGGAGCCACAGTCGTGCCCATCACCGATCGAGGCGGAAGGGGGCCTATGGCGGTTTGCGAGTAGCAACTGCTGCAAGCGACGACACTGTCCTCGGCCCACCTCGGGTCCCGCTAATATACGGCTAACCTCATTCTAAAAGTGAAATTAACGTAAAATCAAGAAATAAGTGTATTGTAAGTCCTAACATTTATCATGAAAGCGTATTTTTTTTTTTTTGGTAATGTCAAATTTTTTTTGTAATGTCATGAAAGTGTAATTTAGTCTTCAAATTTATCATGAAAGTGCAATCAGAGTCCTAAAAACTTTTAAAAAGTATAATTAAGTCATAAAACTTGTCAAATTGATCTAATCAAGTCATTTTGTTGATTGTACATTTTGAAAGTTTTAAAACCCGATTGCACTTTCACGACAAATTTTAGGACTTGATTGCATATTTCGAAAATTTTATGACTCATTTGCACTCTCGTGACAAGTTTTAGTATTTGTAATACACTTATCCCAAAAATCAATCAAACTGTCTCCTGCACAAGATGTTGAATATGTAGGGTTAAGTGTATAGTCAAAGTACCGGACAGAAGGACGACTCCACCGAAACGTGATGTTGTGGGTGGAGCGCATCCAATGCATCGTAACCACCAAGAAGACAATGCCCAAATCCAAACGGTACAAATGCATATATGCCAGCCCTCCAATAGATTGCCTAACAACCCTACTTCGCACCTTGATAGTCCTTAATGACTCCTACACACACCTTGGTTTCACCTAACTGCCGTCTAATCAAAAGCATTTGCCTTCTTTCTTGATAACCCGTGCCTAAAGCCGCCACACGTAGTCGTTTACTAGAAGCACGTTGGTTTCGAATCACGCATGCGTGAGATTCTCTCGGAGGAGAAATTGATCCATCCTTTGATAGCACATATCCTTGATTGATCACATTTGATGTTATGCTTATATTATTACCTTAGATAGTCATCTGGTAAAGCTTATAAATAGGCTCCATATACTCTTTTTATGAATATAGAAGTATATACAAATTCCCCATTTCTCTCTTCTGTGTCATTATTTCTCAATTTGGTATTAGAGTTGGGTTACTAACAAGTTTGGACCTAACAGTCACTCGGAGAAAATTGTTAATGCTCTGACTTAAGCTTGATATATGAGGGGGAGATTGTTGAATTATCCCACATCGATTGTGGAAGGGTCAGGCGATCAGTTTTTAAGCATGTTGGGTTATCCTGCATGCTCCGACCTAGGCCCTAGGGGTTAGTTTACGAGACAAGCACGTTCTACCAAAGGATGATCAATTCCTAAGCAGCGGCCGATGAGCTTCCACGAACAGCGATATAATCTTCGATCGTGTCGAAAGCTATAGAGCAAGCACGAAATGATGAGGATGTGGGTTAAGCAACGTCACGTACGGGGGAGGTGGTGATATCGACTAGACTCATGCCAATCTCGTTCTCTACCTTTGCCAGCAAATTTCCGTACGTTGAAAGAAAACAGCTCACTAGGTTTTGTATGATTCATACAACGTGCATGTCGGGTCATCGCGATACGGGAAGGATAGATTGATTGTGTTCATTAAAGTGTCGCCTGCAAACGCATACGGTGTCGTACTGCCCATATTGCAAGCTGTTTGTTTTTGGTGGGGGACATAATATATAATCAACCTTCTTCATATCGGTTTTGGCCCACAACCAATATGAAGAAGGTTGATTATGACAGCTTAACTAGAATTAAATCCCACGTGCGTGCACTTTTGATGCTACAAAAGTAAAAAGAAAGCAAATGGTTCGCTTGTATGATCTGCGCAAGTGTGGCGTCATCGTCATCATGGATTCGAGCGCTTCGTTTAGCTAGAGTCGTGTCTGCGACATTCGCGCTGATTCTTCGGACTGAGCAGAGCGTGAGCGAACGAGAAATCATGGACCGTTCATGTTCAAAGTCTAGCTATGTGACATTAATCAGTGACCGAGGCACGTCCTTTATCAAGAGCGACCATGAAGCTTTCTCCCAAGAAGTAGTTTGGCTTTATATTGAGAGAGAGCCGAGTGGGGGGCTTCTGCATTGGGCTGAAGCTCAAGCTCAGATGAATGAAGCCCTGGGCCTTTTTGTAATAGTTTGATTCGACCTAACACAGGTGCTTTGAACAATGCAAAGGTGAGAGAAAACCAGCAAAAGTTACGAAAAGAAAAGCTCGTGCAACTTCAAAATCCAACTCATCCCATGTCATAATCTCCTCTAACCCATAAGCTTAATTAGAGTATACCGTTCACCATCTGCCACAAGTAAAAACAAGATCCAGCCAGGATGCTTTCAATGGGATTCATGCCGGCACTACGTTCACTTAAAAGCTGTTGCAGAAGCTTCTTCTTGTTTTTGGCCCCCAAGACCTTCATCAAAAGCAACTCGAAACATCTCAGCGTCAGGACCGCCTGCAAGACACAAGTATTCCTTGTTATAATTTTTTATAAAGGACGAGAAAGAATTACTGTAATGTAAGTACTTGGAATGTGAAGAGAGTGTACTTTATAGATCAATTCCCTCGGCAACCCCCATCATAGAGTAACTTGGGGCGTCAGATCCGAGCAGCGGGATATATTCTGATCCTCTCACATGGACGCTAAAGCAAGCTAAAAGAGGAAGAACCTGTCAGAGCTTGGGGGGGAATTCAATTCTGATGCATGAAGAGGAAGTGTGTTCCAAAGCAACCAAGCACATAATAAGATTTTAAATTCACTGTGATATTTTGAAGTACTTAACGTCTAGTCCCTTTCAGCCTCAGCACAACTCTAACAAGGTTAGAAAAGAAAAGGTAAGACTAAATGCAGAAGGAAATTCACAAAACTCAAACTAGCAAAGGTTCAAGTTTCAATCATTTGGAAAAAGCAACTTGCACAGCACTTTCCGTAACTGAACCAAAATTCATGACTAACTCAATGAAGTGACGATTTAGTGCCTCAGACTCAGCTAAGTGATCTCTATGAGTAATGCCATCAAACAAGAAGACCTGAAATGATCATTAAGCAATAGTAGATACGCTGATGTTAGCCACGAAAGTGGCAGCATAATACCATTCTCAATTTTCACTACACTTTGCAGCATCGTCTCCATCTTTGTCTTCATATCATGAGGTTCATCCATGTGTGGCACTAAAAGGGTCAGCTCACGGTGAATTTCCCGAACGAATTTACATATCTTTTGAGCAAATTCAAGTTCACCATCCGATATGCGACCAATAGCCAGCCTCATAAGCTCTCCTGTCAAATCTGCAAGCTTCAGAGCAACAAATACCAGCTTTAAGTTTCTAAAGAAATATCAGCACAAGTAAATTAGCTCGCAAGCATTTCAAGTGTTTGCCAGTACATGCACGACCTTTGCTTAATCAAGCACACATTCGACTCCTCTAGATGACCAGACTCAACTGACTCAAGTTTTAAACAGATTGAACTAGTTCAAAAGATCACTTGACAGAGCAAAAGATATTTCAACGCTTAATTATGAGTGCTTGTCCTATGCCAATGCTGTGACTTATCCTGGGTATGTAGTATCTCCAGCTTCTCTTTTTTTCCCCATCCACCGAACTCTTCGAAGATGCGAGATCTATGGTCACGAGTTATCCTCAGAATATAGACTCTGTCATTCATTTCATTCTCGAAATGCATGAATAAATAATACTTAATAATTTCTATCACGTTCTGACAAAAATAGATTCTAAGAGCTCAGTACACATGAATGCAGCTAAATATGGCTAAGAAGGGTATAATTAATAACTTCAATACTTCAATATGGCGGTTCTTGTATGGTTCATAACTTCTATATGGGAAAGAAATATTACGAGTCCTTGCAGTTGGAAAATGACTAGAGCACTAAATATTTTCTCATATTAAAGTTAACCTATGTATGTGTAGCAACCAAGAAACATTCAATTATGCTTCCTCTTACTGCCCGTTGGAACCAAAGCTAATTCATGTTTTCATATACTCTCTCACTTAACGCCTTATGGGGGAGTGCACTTAATTATTTTGCAGGCACTTCATCATCTATCTCAAACTTCAATAACATAAAGGGCAAAGATTGATCTACTCTAGTGGGTAAAGTAGTCAGGAGTACACATATTATGAAATTTTAGGTTATTACCCCGAGAATATAATCAAGGATATTAATCTGCAAAGGTTCATGAGATGGGTCGCTCAGTGATGATAAAGAAGCATTCATCTCCTCGAGATTTAAAAGGGTCCCAGATTTACAAAATCTACAGAGAGTGGCGGCCTCAACATACTCCTGTATCTGCAAATCACAGGGCAAAATTAGTCAATTGCAGTAATCTATTTAGGTCTTTGAAGCAGACAGAGAAACTATCACAAACCCCTGGAGAGTATGCCCGTCGTAGTTTCCAAAAGTCACTGCCTTGCAACTCTTTTACCAGTCTGGCTATGTACTGATCCATAACAGCTGCTAAATCATTGTGTGCCTTCTCCAAGACTTTCTCTTTGTTGTTATTACTGATTCTGCGATAAGCACGATGTGGGACATGGTTCATTCCAAGAAGACTGGGAAGGTAAATTTTAAGAACTGATCATGCAAAACTAGTTTGACGATGCCTGCTACTTACAATTTTATCAATTACAGCAAGAATCAAAGAATTAGCTCAGTTGACCCTTTTTAAAGCGCATGTCACTAAAGAGATAAAAATTATACCAATATATATTACCTGTGCACCTGAAATATAACCTTCTTGCTGTTCATGGTTATGTCTCGACTCGCTTTTACTACCCTTTCGCGTTTTTCATTCTACAGATGCAAATTGAGGGTTGTGTCAGACAAATATTTGAACAGAGATGAGAGAACCCAATAGTAGGGAAAGGTCATATGGCAGCAAAAGGCCAAGGTATGTGAGCATGACTCAGATAGAAGGCCATGATCACAGAGCAAACTGACTTCCATCTATACACGATTCGAAGGAGCACGTATCATGCCCAAAATATGCAGCTTCATCTGGATTTTTAACTATAGACAAGATAAGCAATCGGGATGCTCATAGTTAAGGTATCAGCAAAAGGGTCCCTAAGCCTCCACTTTTCGGTGCAACTTAGTTCTTATGCAAGTGAAGGCTAGTGCCAGCCAACTTACTCACCACATTGCGCACCGATAAAGACACCCTTTAACGTGAACACTGCGCACAGCTTCAACACCAGTCCCTTGAGCGAAAGGGCAACCCTAGGAGCTTACTATACAGAATCTCAGACCTTCCAATTTCTCCATTAACTCGGAAAACGGCTAATCACGCTCACTGCTACTCGGTAACAATGAACCAATGAAAGGAGAGAGAAAGGAGAGAGCGAGCGAGAACATTACCAGATTGTTGAGGTAATCGGCGTAGGTGGAGAAGGCGTCCTTGAGAGAAGATTGAGTCGTCATGGTCCTGGCCTTCTTAGCTGAGCTCTGGAAGTTTGCCCCTGCGAAGTCGTATGCACCAGTACAAGTGATGCACGCGGCACAGAGAGAGAGAGTAAATCCTAGGGTTGTTGTGCAGGAAAGCGAGAGGGAATTGCCAAGAAGAAGAAAGCAGGAAGAAGAAGAAGAAGTGGTAGGAGCGGACATTGACGGAGGCGCTGGGGCTTGGAGGACATCAAAACGATCTTCTGGATTGCGGGGAAGCACAACATCCGTCTCCCTCTGGCCTCACATCATCCCTCCTCTCTCTCTCTCTCAATTAATCCTCCCTTTTTTCTCAATCAAATGTACATGAAAAAATTAATTGAATCCTAAAACTTGTTAAATCAATACAATCAAGTCTTTCCACTAACATAGTCCAATTAAATTAACGAAAAATACTGATATAACTTTTTTTAATATTTTCTTTCTCCTACGTGACTTTTTAAAAATATTTTCGCATCTCTACATTGCATTGACCTTACTAAAACATGAAGTATAATATTAAAACAATGTCGTTTTGATTTAAATTCTAATTTTGTAACCTAAATCTTAATTAAAATAAAAAGATATTTAAAAAAATGCCCTCGTCACCACCGCTCCACCGTTGCTTAGGCCTCGGCTGTGACATTCGAACTTTCTATATTCGATAATAGTAGATACATGATATAAAGTTAAGTAGCATGAAGTTTTGGATAAAATTCAAGCTTTAAATTTACTGAATTGAGATTATCCTAATATCTGGTACGGTAATACCAATAATTTTAGTGAATTTCAGATATTTTTTGGAATTATCAATGTTGGGAATGAAAATTGTTTCCCTTATTTACATATTGATTTACTAAATATTTTAGTAACCTAATGATATAATTTATTTGGTATTAAGCATTTGACTTCCCTTTATTTGGCCTGCCTACTTCTCTTTTCTACTAAACATATTAAACCATTTCTTTAGTTGACACATTTAATTTGGCTAACCTTGACATCATGAATTACACCATGTATTTTGGCTTAGGTTCTTTAATGCTATTAATGATTCACACCCTTACTTGGCTAAAAGAAAGGGAGACATCTTTCTCTTCATCAAAATATCTTCACGTGACAAAATTCTATTGGATCATTGGCACTCTAGCTATTCTATAAGGGCCATTTGAGGCTCAAGTATCAGGACACCTAACATTTTAACACAAGGTCATTATGACTTTGACCTTGGTTACCCAATTTCATCTCTTATAACACCATGTCTTGGCCGAATCTTTGAGAGCACTCAAGATTCAAGGGTAGAAATACCTACTTCAATAACTTTCATACCCAACTTTCATCTTCAATTTTTCGTTTTCAAATTCCACGAGTGAAAGCAAAGGTCCCACACTCGTAATCTCAAGATCTCAGACTCAATCTATCATACTTGAACTAAGTGAACCAAAGCTTTAAGTTTTCAAGTAAGTGGGCTTTAAGTTAGATTGATCTACTTAACACTGTTGATTTGGTTAGTTGTTATGTGTGATCTTAGTTTTAGTTAAATTGGGCATTAAGTGTGAACTTGTTCAATAGTAGTGTGGAAATGTTGTGATAGTTTGATTTGTCTTAATAAGTGCATACATGCCTACAAGGTACTTGATCGATTTTCTTAAGGATTTACTTATTGAGTCTAATTCATTTTTTGAATCTAAATTCACTTATTAAGTCTGATTCGCTTACTGAGTCTGATTCGCTTTTTAAGATTGATTTTCTTTCTGAGATCTGATTTTTTTTATTGAGTATCAATTCACTTACTAAGTCTGATTTGCTTATTGAGTTTGAATTCATTTACCGAGTCTGATTCGCTTATGCAGTTCTTTGCTTAAAAGAAAATTTAAAAACAAAAACTAAAAATAGATTGGCCAAGCATGCTAATGGAAAGCTTAATGGTGCAATGTTCTTTCCAAATTCGAGCATCATCTCTCAATGGTAGAGGGGTCAGTGTCTCCTCTCCATATCCCACGTTGGCTTTCAAACTTGGCATGGATGAGGCAAAGTTCAGAGCACTTTTCTTTCCCACTCTTGAGGACTCTCCCACCTCTCTCTTTCTGTGGAACTACTGTGTCAATCTTCATTTCTATCTTCACTCTGTCTCACTCTCTCTCATTTATGTTTTCTCTTAGTCTCTTTCAAACTCTTTGGCTGAAGCTATAATCATGGTAGAGGCGCCAGATATCACCGAGGGCCTCGTCCTTGTTTCTAACTATACCATATACGTGGTACTCATTCAAATGCGCTGAATAATTTAATATTAACTAAATTATGTACATAGTAGTCATTTGGATGCATCATCACTTGTCCATACTAAATGCAATGTTACTCGTTGACTTCTGTCGCGTATTAGCATTATTGTTCAACTCAATCGAAGGCGCCACTAACCAATGATATATATAATTCAATCCAAATTTTTCAAAAATTTAATTCAATCCAAATTCAATTTAAAAAAATTCATGGGAGGCAGTGGTTGTAGTATGCTGGCATTGGTGGGATTAAGGGGCAAAACACAGTTAATTAAAAAAATTAAATTAAATTGAAATTAATTTAATTTAATTCAATCCAAATTTTTCAAAAATTCGCTCGATATAGTTCTTTCATTAGAAATTTGCTTAAACGTTACCTGTATTTTTTTTTACGCGGAGTGCCACGTTAGCTTTTATTAGGCCAAAATAAGGATACCGACCCATCGTTTTCTCAAATAGTAATACTCCTCCTCTTCTTCTTCTTCTTTTTTAGGACAAACTTGTTTAACACACGTCCTAAGCAAGAGAAACATTTTCGAAATGAACCGATCTGGTTGCGATAACTTTCTTTTGGTGGGTCATCACTGCCATTATATAATGAAATGAGTTAACAAATTCGCCAGCTTGCACCATGCTAGGAGGAACTCCAGGCGCTTTCGGGCCGCGCTCAATTTCATCCGACCACGTTAATCATCATGCGCCGATTTGGAAGGGGAAAAAAAAAGTTTGTCTCGTTCGGCGTCATGCCGTACTTGATTCGGATGGATGTTAATGAGCTTTTTTTTTTGTCAATTAGAGAGGGTAATAGTAATTATGGAATGGGTTTTTGTTTTAATGGTAAAGACTAATTTCTTTTAGTTGGATGTTAGTGTGCTTTGGAGCAACAAGTTTTTTGAAGATCTGGGCCAGCCTATTCCGGGTCGCCAAAAAAATCATGGGCCGAGAAACGGGCCAACAGGCTTAGCAAGGCCCGCACCCTAAAGGAAGACATGAATCTTGGAAGTGCCTCCTTTTCTTTTTCTTTTTTTAATTTTTGCCCTTTATTTTTTCTTTTTTTGCCAGATTTTTCCTTAGAAACGAAATGAAAGGAACAACTGCTGAACCCAATTGGTTCATAATTCCAATCGCTCAAACGAATGAATCGATCAGGCATATCGATGTTTTTGTAGTTTTATTTTGAATTGTCACAACATTCTAAGAGATATATTTACGGAGTATTTGAGGAATTCAACCTCGAGATTCTTCCTTACATATGAACATGTATTTTTTTTTCTAAGCATGTGATCATCGCCCTCAACCCATTTCAACATTGAAACCGTCTCGATCTAGAGAAATCATATGAACCTTTTCATTTTTACTAATGGGTTACTAAAAGTCGTGAGAGGTTACGTAGTCTTCAAGCGAACGGAATAATACGATATTTTTTGGGATTTTCTTTTTTTCCAAATTTGTTGCTGTCAACTCGCAAGTCGTATGTGCAAGCGTGCATGACAAGGTTAAAAGTTGGAGTTGATGCAGAAAATTAAAAAATCAATCCCTTGACCTTGAGATTCAACTGCTAATGTCACATCCTATAAATTATCTATACATCTTGCTGTAT